>JAGPOW010003447.1:16637029-16664456 GCA_030014935.1 Caiman crocodilus
CTTTTTTCCAAGGAAGTTAACAGAGGGACATTACCAGCTACCTGTTGATTTGGCTCCAAAAAGCTCTAAGCCAACATTGTCCTGTCTGCCTTTCGTCCCGTCTTCCACAGCCTGGACCATAGCCAGCATGTGGTCTGCTAGCTAATGCTGAGAGGTGTCTGTGTAAGGTAGAGGGGGAGGGAAGGGAGCAGGAGGAAGCCAGGTGGATTTTACTGTATCTGCAATCTTTGTCGGAGCTGCAGCCAGGGAGCAGCGGGGCAGGGCCAGTTCTGCTGGGCTAGAGCAGAGAGAAGAGCTCCACCCAGAATTGCAATTCATCTTGGATGCTGGAGGACTGAGTTAATTTGAACCAGGAATGGGTCTGGGACAGACATTACATAAACCAGTTTGAGCCAAATCAGTTAAATCTGATACTCTATTCAACCAGGTTTATCTCAAACTCGTTTCAGACATTTTCAAACTGGTTTATGTGCACTGAACATCTGTTCTGTTATAGGTTTAAAACAGTTTCTGATCACTTAAACCAGTTTATGTGTAATGTCTGTCCCTAGCCCAGCAGTTCCTTTTTTCCTGAAAATCAGGTTGTGGATGCCTAGAGCTAGTTCCTAAATCCATTTCTAAGCATTTAAGTGACCCAGCTTTCAGATATACTGAACACCTCCAACTCCATTTCAAACCAATGCGGTCATCAGGAGCTTGGCAACTTTATGGGGTAGTAAGAGCATATTGAGAACTGGCAGATCCTGTTAGTGTGTCTAAAGAGCTTAGATAGGAATTTAACATCTCTGAAAATAAGGCAATTTCTCTGTAAGTGCCTGAAATGAACTAGTAACCTAAATTTCAGCCTCTGGTTCTGAAAACCTCTCAGCTTCTCCCAGTGAATTTGATGACTCTTACGCATTCTCTCTTTTTTTTTTTTTTATGAGCTGCAGTCATTTATTTTTAGTGGTGGTAAAACAGTAGACAAATTGCTTTCTGATAAAAGGTTACTTGTGATTTACTCTTCACCTTTTTGCTTATTGGCTATAACCTGCACCTGTCTGATATTGTTGGTCACTGTTTCATACTATCCTTTGTTAAGGATTATTGTTGGTTTATGTAAGTATGAATATTTCTTGGTGAAAATAATGATACTTCATGCAGGGCATGTCTACATGTGCCTATAGTAACAATGGTAACATAGGCTGCCATTTAGCACTTCCTTTTGGATGTACTAAATGATGGCGCAGTAGCAGCCCATACTTCGCTGTCTGTGCAGCGCACAGTTATTTTTAGCCACTATGTCACCATAACAACATACTATACCAAGAGAGCGCATTGCTATGGTGATATAGTTACAGCATCATGGTTTTTGCCTGCTGAAGCTATGTCACTATAGTACATTGCTATGGCGACATAAATGTCTGTGGCATGTCTACACAATATGCTCCCTTGATTATTTGCTTTGTCAAATTAGGGCAAATTTGCTTTGTCTTCTATTTTTCTTTCAACAAGAATTTGGTAAAAATGGATTATTTTCTAATAAATTGGACAATGATATAATAGGTCTCCACAACAATAAAGGCAAACAGTTTTAAAGATGTCTGTTCCACTTCAGAAATGACTTAATGGATGTAAGTGCCAATAATGTGGATACAAACTTAAATGGGATTTTCATAGCAATTTTCCCTCTTCCCCCACCCCCCTCTGTTTTCCCCCAGAGCTAGCCCCAAGTAACTTAGAAAATTAACTAAGACACTCAAGGTACTCAGACCCTCTGGAAAATTATTTTCAAAATCCTGAAGGTTAAAACTTTTACAGATATCTTTTCCTTTCAATTGTTTACATCAGAGAAAGCTGTGCAAAAATCTTAAAGGTGTAGTATTGGCTGAGGAGTGAGTCAGTATGTGATTACCATGTAATAATGTGAAACCCGCAAAAATATATTGGAGAAGGGAAAAATGATTCTCTAATTGTTAAGTTACTGGACAGTAAACCAAGGTACTAAATAATTCAGAGGACAGGAGGGGTGGAATATCCCTGACTACTTTTTCTTTTCTGAGCACTCTTTGCTATAAAGAGAACTACCATCAGGTTTTTTGCTTATTCTATGCTGAGACTATCTAAATTTTCCTACTATACAAATGTTGAAGCTTTGATAATATCTTAAGAAGAAAAAACCTATTTAAGATGCTCTTTTTAAGGCGTGTTCCTTTAAGACAGTTTCCTTCTGTTGTAGAGCAGATTCGTTGATAGGGAAGTCAATGCAAATGCTGTTCTTAGCATATTGAATCAGTGTCCTGCTTGGGAAGAAGTTATTTTATGTCTAGTGATGTGAATAGGGGCATTTTTACATGTGCTCCATGGGTAAGGGAGCTTTAATTATTACAGCTCCAAGAGCTGCTCTAATTAAAGTGCCTTCAGTGGCTTGTGTAACAGCATCCCCACCCTTCAAAATGGTGGTGGTTTTATGTAAAGCTCATTGAACAAGTTTTAAAGTGCCCCTGCTGCCATTTTGAAGTACAAGGACACTGATACATGAGACATGGAGCCTGACTGGAACGTGTTAATTAGTACACTCCAACAGACTTGATTAATCAAATCTGCTCTGACATGCTGTAAATACAGCACGTTGGAGCAGCCTCCACGCATATGTACAGCCAACCTAGAGGACTGGGAGCTAGCGTACATCTTAATGTCATTTCTGTCTCATTCCATTATCTGGCACCAATGACACCCTGTTTCCAACTACCTTTTCACTCCATAAAGTACCAATATTAAGAGTCCACATCATAAAATGGTTTAATATAATTGGATGGGACTCCGAAAGTACTAAGAATTACTTACAGAAGGAAAGATCCAATACAACATAGATAGATCTTTGTCACTACTGCCAAAGAAACATGCCACTTAGTGCTGAAAGCTAAGCAATCCAAGGAATTATGACCATCTTTGTGGGTGATTATTAGATGTGATATCAGCTACAGCAGTGAATGGAAATCAGGATTGAATACTGGGACTGGGGAAGTCCTGTTCTAGCTATAGTAGTTCAAAATTGCAGATGGTTTGTGCTAGGTCACTCAGGAAGGTTAAGGCATCTATGTGTCATGTAAGTAACCTCCATGCTTGGGATAGGAGATTATCTTCAAACAGAAAAGTATTATTTCCATTTTATGAATAGATATGTGCCCTTACCTTTTACATTATCAACTGCAGTAGGGTACAGAGAACAGAGCTACTTTGGGTGCTAAATATAGTCCATGCATGGAGCTCAGCACAGGCTAATTTATTCTCCCAGGAAGCTAGCCTGAGAAACTACACTGCACTGCAGTCTGTGGTCTAGATATACTAGGGCATCGATGGAGTGACCAGACCAGGAACTGACCTCAGTGTACTGATACAGTTCTAAAGTCCAATTTCAAATATCCCAGGAATCTCTAGATTTTCAGAGTAAATACTACTCTTTCTATATGTTTCCCCAGGTATTTTATAGAACACAATTATATTCATACTACTATCTGTAAAATGTGGCCTGTACATGCTCTAGCAAGGTGATAACTTTCTATTAAATCCTCCAGGACTAAATTTCCATAATGGTTCAGTGGGATGATTCTTAACTTATTTGTAAAGATGAGAGCTGAATTTGTTATTGCAGCTTTGAAGGTATAAGCTAAATCTGTTGACTCTAGATTTGTTTCAAATGACAAGTCCTTCCTTTTATTTTGAATCCACAAACAATAATTGTTTTTTTGAAGATTTTGAAGAACAGGTTATCTGGTCACAAACATTCCTTATGTAATTGATATCAGGATTAAGTTTTCTACTGTATAAAATTTTACACTTCTGTCTCCGATGCCCACACAAGTCAATCTGAAAGAAAGATAGAAATTAAGGGCTAAAATTAGTTTTGATGTACTACAGTGAAGTTGTCCTTATATAACATCTGATGAACTGAGTTCTTGCACCTTTCTAGACTAACTTATCCAGAGGTGCATACGCTTTCACGAACATCTCTACCCTACCTTCTTCAGTGAAAGTGGTATGCTTATATTAGGGGTGAATTTGGCCCTTTGGGACATTTGGCTTTCGTGTGTTTTCACAGATCAGCATATTTTTCTTTACAGCTGTCTTTTAGATATGAAAGATTCCTTGAGCTATGAAATCATAGCCCTGTAGGTAGTTATGTCAGTCTCGGTTGTTTTCCTAGCCCACTTCTACAGCAGTTCCTGTTGTTTGATTAATAACCACTGGGTATAATCAAAATGATGCCTTCAAAATACAAGCAACCCCTCCTAATACTTCTTTTAATTATTTGGTGCCTATGTACACCTGATGTGTTTATTATATGGATGAATGATTTCTTCTAAGTTATGTGGTCACCTACATTTATCTCAATATGTTATTACAGAAATAGTTGGGTCCTTTGACTCTGAAGGCTTTGTTGTAAGCAACTCTGTGTTGTGAGGGGAAAAAAACAATTTGTTTCCGTTTTAGGCAGAGGTAAAGTGAACTCTCTTTTGGTTTTCCATGTGCATATGACACATTAACACAAGTGTCAGTGTCAAATAGAAAATGAGCAATGCCTTGGTGCTTGGTTAGGAACATTGACAGGTAAAAGCTTTTAGCAAGTGACCAGGCAAGTGCCTTGAGGGTGCATCTAGGTGGTGAGAGAGAAATAAATCTACTTTGACCTCTACTCCAACTGTGAACATTTACAACTAAAGTTTGGGGGTTTTTTTAACCCAGTAGATCTTTTTCCAGGGTGACATTGTGGCTCATTTACAGTTAAATATCCAGATCTAAACCAATAGTGAGAAAAATTAATAAGAAAATATAAGGAAAAACATCCCAAAAGACTGTAGTGAATGCCTGTCCTTGTCTTGTAAAAGCACTTTCCTGGTTGCTTCAGCCTGAGAGTTTGGGTCTTGTAGAAATGTAGCACACAGTACAATTGTTTTTTGTCCTTTGGGAAACTGTAAGTGATAGAAACTGAGGATTAGATTATGAACAAATGGGAGTATTGAAACACCAGCCTAGGTTCTGAATATATAAATGAGCGTTTCAGTACTTTTTTCCTTGAAATTTAGCTACATGCTTCTGGGTATGTAAAAGCAAGCATTATTAACAGCTATGGTTCACCTAAGTACCTCTAGATATTGAATTCTAAAATCTATGTAGTGTACACCTTTTAAACCCAGCACATTAGCTATGGTTAAGCGATTTACCCAATATAATTTGGTTGGTCAGTGGAAGAGGCAGGAATTATGTGGGAAGGTAAAACTGGGTTTGATTCCTATCATTAAAAGTCAACGTGAGGTAGCATTCTCTGCTTCAGGCTTCTGTTGTAAAAATAACTGATGGAAAGTTTCATTTGCTCTCTGCTTCTTCTAGATGAGATTAATTTTGCATTACAACAGACTGAAAATGCATGGGGTGCATCGTTTCTCAGACAAAATAATTTGTTGGATTGCTTAGATTTCAAGACTAATAAGTGGAATGTTTCTTTGGCAACATTGGCAAGTCTGTGATCCAGATGATAAATTCCCTTTAGCTAGCCTAGTATAAATTCTGAGTAGCTTCAATAACTGCACTGACACCTGTATTATAATGTTGCAGGTGAGAGCAAGATAAGGCCATAGGCAGGCAAGCTTCTTTGGTTACATGTGATATCTTTTATTAGACCAAGTGAATAGTTGGAAAAAAAAGTTCTTTGCAACCTTCAGGCACAAACACCTTTGTTACCAGATTTGCCTGTCCCTTTGGGGTATGTTAATTCATTAGAGTTATATTTCTGGGGTCTCTGCAATTCTGTCAATGTACTGCTTGTGTCACTTGTGTTTTTATATGGAGCTCTGTCTCTTCCTCCTGTAAGTCGTCACCCCCAGTAGAGCTAACTTGCAGGGCTTAGTTCCAATGGGACTTGGTTCCTCCAACTACCGAGTCAGTTGAACACGTACTCACACTCATGGAGCACATTTGAGTGGTCAGCATTTCCAGGCTGGTACCCTCACGTGCCACAGACTCGGCACAGGAACAGAGCAAGCACATCTGATCCAGCTGGGTCAATCAGCATTTATAGGCTGACACCCTAAAATGCCAGACGCAGAACAGAACTTAGTTCAGATGGGCAACAATAAAATGCAGTCAGACATATGCACAGAGGTAAACAGAGCACATCTGAGTGAGCAGGGTGACTCAACATTTACAAGCTGACACCCTCATATGCTATGGTTTGGCACTTCCTAATCTCTTGTCCCAATTGTCCTGAGAGTAACTCCCTTGATGAGCAGATCCCACAGGATTTGGGGGCTTCACAGGGATCTTTGGCTTAGGTAAAAGAAGCATTGTTGCAGAGCAAATGGGGTGGGGCTGAAGAGAAGAGTTCTTCTCTTCAACTGATAGGTTGAAGAGAAGAAAGAGGAAATGAGGTTCAGAAAAAAAGTATGGCAACTAGCTTGGCCACAGAAGTTATTTTATTACCATGTATGTGAAACTTTGAAACTTATGATGATACTAGTAGTAATAGCCATGCCAGGAAAAACAAACAGCAGTTATAGTACTACACAATGTCAAATGGGTATTTTGGGAAATCTAGCTCAAGTCTGATCAACAGAAGTTAGGTTTATAAAGTAATACCTGGAGTGAGAGAGGAGAAAGAGAGATTAAATCGAGTCTGTGGCTTAGAAAGTGGGCTTAAACAGAGAGAGAGAGAAAGTCAGGGTCTCACCACTCCATGACGCTTGAACCAGTCAAGGTTCCAGGTGTTGGTTGGAGCTTGCAGACAAGATGTTCGGTTTCTGATCCAGAGTGCTTGAGACGGGCAGAGCGCCCAGCACAATTGCTGACGGTATTCCACAAAGCAAAAGAAAAGGAAGTCCCAGTGGAAGTGGTGCAGCATTTGGATCCAAGCACCAGAACAGAAACTTGAGCTTAGGTAGGGGTATTTGTAGGGAAACAACAATGGTACAAGGGAGAACACTAGGTTTGTTTATGAGTAAATGATGGCTTAAGGGAGTATACCAGAGTTGTTTTGTTATGATGGACAATAGGAGCTGATCATTCCTGGTTATGGGGGCGACTGTTACTCTGAGGGAGCTCACAATTCAAACAGGCAGATTCAGTGTCTTGGGTACCCATAAAGGAGTCATTATTAGAATTGGTCTGATAAATGCTGAGCTGAGTGTGCGCAGACGTGGGTTGATTAACATTTGGAGCAGTGCTCCCCTGCTTCTCTGGTCCCAGAGTTTGGTGTAGTCCTTGCCTTGGAATCTTTGTTCTCCACTCTGCATGCTAATGGAGATGCTCTTTGTCCCATCTTTGTTGTAAATGAGACCGGGGAGTTGCCTTATTCCTTTCACCCTTCTGGAGCAGTTTAGGAGTGTCTCCCAGAGCATCTTCATTGCCTTCTGTAAGTCCTTCCTCTGATCAGTTCAGGAAAGGGGTGCAGGGGGGCTTCATGAGTAAGACAGGCTGGGTACTGTGCCAGAGTTCCCCAAGAACACAGAACTGATAGGTAACACCCTTCCTCGGGCATAGGGAAACACTGGTGTGTTCTCCAAGGTAGAAAAGAAGCTAATTTACAACAAATATGTCTGTGAAAATGTAGGTGAGTGAAAGTTGGGAAGACAATGGGTAGAGATGTAGAGGGGAAGGGAGGGAAATGTGTGAAGGAATGTAAGTGGTCATCTGGAGGCAGGTTACCTGGGGTATCAGATGTCAGGCAGGTTGTAATCTGTCATAAATCCAATGTCTATATTAAGTCCATGATTTCTGTATCCAGTACATTTATAAAGTGAAGTTTGTAGACCTGTCTATGAAAGGTGTTTTGTGAATTCCTCTTGAGGATTAGAGCTGAGAGTTTGGAAAGGGAGTGATTGTCTTGAGAAGTGTGCATCCATAGGTAATCAGATATTTTTGTCTTTGGATTTTCATTGTTTCATTCTGGTACACAGTTGTTTGGTTTCTCCTACGTATTTTCCATCAGGGTATTTAGTGCACTAGATGAGATATATTACACATCTGGAGGTGCAGGTGTAGGATCCAGGAATGGTGATGGTTCTGTTGTGAGGGGTAGTTATTGTGGGACTGGTGGAGATGTGTTGTCAAGCTTAACTTTACTTGTCCTGGTCTGGTCTGCATCCATTTGGTATGGCTTGAATTGTAAGAAGTTTGCTTCCGGTGATGAGGTTAGTAAGGTTCAGTGATTGTTTAAAGGCTAGAATGGGTGGTTCTGGAAAGATTACTTTAAAAATTGGGTCTTCTTGTAATATGGGTTACAATTGTTTGAGGATTTTCTGTATAGGTTCCAGGGAATATGTGGCATGTCCATAATGAATGGTTTGCATTTCGTGGGGAGGGATTTTTCTATTTGTACTTCAACAATTCTTCATGTGGTATCCAGTTGGCTCTTTCAAAAGTGCAATCTATCTCTCTGAAGGAGTGTCCTTGCTGGGTTTTAAGATTTGTGTGGAGATGATCGTGGGTATCTTTCTCAGTGCAAATTCAGGGGCATTGGAGAGCTTGGCTGTAAATGTTGGTGTGTTTAGAGTGATTGCTGGTCCTGTGTAGGTATGTATGTAGGTCTGTTAGTTTCTTGTATATGGTTGTTTGTATTTTACCATTCTGGATATTGATCCTGGTGTCTAAAAGAGGAAATGTTGGTGCTGGAGTATTCAAGAGATAATCAGATGGAGAGGTGATGATTGCTGAATTTGTGATGGAAATCACAGGCTACCATTTTTTGATCCAAATGATGATGATGTCATCTTTATATCTCAGGTATAGCATGGGTTTGATGGTACAATTTTTGAGGAATTCTTCCAGATGGCCCATAAAAAGTTTGACACATTGTGTAGCCATTTTAGTGCCCATAGCTGTGCCCATGGTCTGGAGAAAGTGTTGGTTGTTGAAACTGAAGCTATTATGTATGAGGGTGAAGGGTATAAGTTCAGTAATATCTTGAGTTCTGTACCGTGAATTGTAACCTTGATCTTGTAGATGTGAGACAGGCCTGGCTGCCATCCTGCTGTGGGATTTTGGTATATAAGCTGGTAACATTCGTGGTGACTAGAATAGTATTGCTGGGAAGGTAGTTTATGTTTCTGAGTTTTCAAAAAAAGTCTGTTGCGTCTTGGATAAGACCAGAGACTTGTACTATATTTAGGTACTTTAATACTGATTCATATTCACATAAGTCTGTATTTGTAGTGCTCTCAGTCATTCTTATGGAAGTATATGCTTGACTGTGTATTTTAAAAGCTGGAAAACAGAGGTAGGAACTTTTTAATGAGAGGATTGCAAAACTGAGGGACAAAAGTAATAAAATTTAAGCTAATTTTACATCTTTCCTCCTCCATACAAAGTTCATAAATTGTATCTGTGCAGGCATTTAAGTGATCATACAATTTGAATCTTTTTAAGATGGTTCACAATTGAGTGCTCTAAGACTTGAATTCTGTTCTCTTAGCCCAATGACCAACTCTGCTTTCTTCCTTTCTTCCCCTTCCTTTCTTCCCCTGCTTTCCTTCAACCATCCTTTTCTTGTTTTGCTTGTTGAGGCTGTAAGGTTTTAGCCCCTTGTCATGTTCTACATTTGCTTTCCTGTGTGGTAACAGCTATTTGGCAGTCATTGTGGACAGTTTCTTAAAAACAACAGCTGAGTTCTCAGCAGCCATCAAAAAGGCAAACAAAATGTTATGGATTATTAAGAAGTGAACTGTAAACAAAACAAAGTATCATCGTGCCCTTTTATAAATCCATGGTGCATCCACACCTTAAATATTGTGCTCAGTTCTGGTCCCCACACCTCAAAAAGGATATAGAAGACCTAGAGAAAGTATGGAGAAGGGTGACAAAGGTGATTAGTGATATGGATGGGGCTTCCATATAAGGAGAGGTCATGGAATCAGAATCACAGAAAATTAGAGTTGGAAGGGACCTCAGGAGTTTATCTAGTCCAATCCCCTGCTCAAAGCAGGACCATACCCAACTAGATCATTCCAGTCAGGGCTTTGTTGAACTGGGCCTTAAAAACCCCAAAGATAGAAATTCCACCACCTCTCTAGGTAACCTGTTCCAGTGCTTCACTACCCTCCTAGTGAGAGAGTTTTTCCTAATATCCAGCCTACACTTCCCATGCTGTAACTTGAGCCCATTGCTCCTTGTTCTGGCATCTGCCACCACTGAGAACAGTCTAGTTCTAGGTCTATTCAGATTAGTAAAGAGATGCTTGACAGAGGAACAGGATAAGGGTTTACCAAACAATAAATGGCAAAAATCAAATAAATAGGGATTTATTCTCTCTCTCTCTCTCTCTCTCTCTCTCTCTCTCTCTCTCTCTCTCTCTCTCTCTCTCTCTCTCTCTCTCTCTCTCTCTCTCAGTATGAAAACAAAGGGATATATACATGTGCTATTACCATGTATAAACAGTGGAGTTTATTGCTCCCAGGTATGCTTTTTGATCATGTACCCAAGACCACAGCACACTGAGGGGATCAGGGGGCCCTGGGAAACATCCTGCCAGCCCAGGGCTGCTTCCCATGGGCTTGGCATACTGTGGAGGGGCTGGTTGGGGCATAACAGTGCTCCAGTATGGGGCTAGCCAGCAGGCAGCCCCGACACTGAAGTACTCTCATGCCTCAGCCAGCAAGGGTAGCATCACACATGTGCTGGCACAGAGTTTTTTACAGCTGCAAAGTTAATTAGTTTACTCCAGCCTAATAGGGGTGCACATGTAGACATGCAAAGTTTACTGCCGACCTAATTAGTCTGCTCTGCATGGAACTGTCTCATGTAGATGCTGGCAGCATGTAATTAAAGTGTATAACTCATTGCCACCAGATGTTGTGGGAGCTATCAGTTTGTCCAATCCCGTTTCTGAATCTGGCTAAGTCTTGGATCAAAGGGGGATCAATAGCTATTGAGCACAGGAGCTAGGGGAACAACCCCTGAATTAGAACTTCCTATACTTGAAATGGTGGAGGCTGAAAGTAAGAGAGAAGCAGTCAGAAAAAAATGCTGGTTATATCCAGTTCATTTTCCCTTTCAGCATCCACTCTCTGCCATTATGTGCCAGGTACTGGGCTAGATTTGACCCACTAAATGGCAGTTCTTATGTTCTTATGTTCATGGGCATTAGACAATGAGTTGCTAACCATAGACCTGCATTTTATGTGTTTAAGAGCAGAGTAAGGTAGTTAGCAATGTTAGTCTGAAATCAGGCTGAAAGCAGAATAAATATACACCTATTAGTTTAGCTGCTAAAGTAATTCTAACTGATTTCGTCGGAGTCAAAAGGAGTCCCTAAACTGGTATAGTTTGCATGTCAGTGAGACAGAAAAAAATGTAAACTTTATCTGAGCCAGCAGTGTGCTCTTGTTGCAAAAAAAGGGTAATAGCATACTGGGTTGTATTAACAGGAGTGTCACTTGCAAATCAAGGGAAGTGATTCTTTCACTCTATTCTGCACTGGTGAGGCCTCCCCTGAAGTACTCTGTCCACTTTTGGGTCCTGCACTTCAAGAAGGATGCAGACAGTTTGGAAAGAGTCCAGCACAGAGCAACAGAAATGATTAGGGCCTGGGAGATGAGACTTATGGGGAAAGGCTGAAAGAGCTAGGGTTATTTAATCTGGAGATGAGAAGACACAGGAAGGATTTGTCATCTTCAAATACCTGAAGAGAAATTACAAAGAGGATGGAGCACTTCTCTATTACCACAGGGGCCAGAACCAGAAGCAATGACCTCACACTTCAGCAGAAGAAATTTAGACTGGAAATTAAGAGGAACTTCTTGACTTTGAGGACTGTCAAGCATGGGAACAGGCTAGTAACAGAGAGCATTTTTACACATGCTCTGGGATGCAGCACCAGGAGCTTTTAATTAGTTCAATTTCCTAATTAAAGCACCTGTGCATTACATGTACCAGTGTCCCCATGCTGAAAAAATAGTGGCAGTTTCTTTGAACTAAGCTCATAGAACATGTTTCATTTTGAGGTGCCCCACTGCCATTTCTTCAGCATAGGACACTGATATACATGATGTGGAAGGCTGCTGAAGTGCAGCAATTTCCATACTGCAGCAGACTCAATTAAAGGAAGGCAAGAACCAGATTAATTAATTCTTAATTAATTAAGAAACTTAGCTGGTTAATTAATTGAGTCTGCTCCAATGTGCTGGATTTCCAGCATGTCAGAGCAGGCTTCTCACATATCTGTAGGAGCCCAGAGAGCCTGGGGCTCCCTGTTACTTAGGGAAAGAAGCTTAGCTGATAAAGCCCAGGCAACTGAACTCAGGCCAGTTACCCAAGGACTAGCAAGAAAGAAACAGGGCTGCCTAGGCAGGGAACTGTTAGAGAAAAGGACACACCCGCAGACAGTCATGAGAACTATACCTAGGGCACATTGGCTGCAGGGGAACAGGCAGCTTGGCTGTGACTGCCTATTGCAGAACTAGCTGCCAGGTAATAGGGCAGAGACGAGTTTGGGTAGCAAAGGCCAGCAGAGCAACAGTCATAAGCTTTAAGGCCCTAATGAGGAATTCCTGCAGGAATGGAGCACCACCTGACCAGAAGGGGCAGGGCTTAAGTGACCTGTAAATCTAGTGCCTGAGTCAGGGCAGGCAATCTGTCCAGAAAGCTGCAGAGAGAAAAGCTCCTAATCTGGAAGGCTACAGAAGGATGCTTGGCTCACTTCCGAGATGCCCTTGGGACTATGAGTAAGATACTGAGGCCTTACAAAGGAATGCTGTCATAGGTAAGAGGAAGGCTTGCTGCAAAGCAGTGAACTACTGTTGACTAGAATGGGTTAAGTTTGTTATAGCCAATACACTTGTTCCTTCATTGCAGTTTACACAGATGGACCTAGTTCGGGACTGTAGGGGAGCTTTGGAGGTCCCAAGGTGTCAGGGAACACAAAGTTTAAGACTACCTGGGCAGGGTGCAATCTGCTTTAGCCCAAGGAGGGCAAGAACCAGGGGCAGGGATCCACAGCCCAAGGAGGACAAGAACCAGGCCCAGGCAGCCCATAGCCCAAGGAGGGAGAGAACTAGGGCCCAAGAAGGATAAGTCAAGGCCTGGAACCCAGAAGCCAGGTCATGCACAGTTGACTTAAGCTAAGGGAAACAGCAAGAGGAAGGGGATGGAGGCTGAGAAGGCTGAGGCCCCACCAAAGGTGTAGGGGCCTGTGGTGGCCTGCTATCTGACTGGGGGCCAAGTACCTACCAAAGACATTAATTGTAACACTTCCAAGTCATGGACATGGCTGTAATGGAGGTTGGAGGCCATGAATAGGCCCTAAAGCTAAAAGTACCCAAGGGGCATGGGCAAGCCAAGAGGGCCCTCCGAGCATGAAGTAGGATAGAAAGCAGCAGGGTCTGGGTAGGACCTGCTGGCTGTCAGAAAAACTGAGGGCATGCTCTAGGACCCTTGCACAGCTTCGCTTTCTAGCATTCAATAGTTACATCAAGGTGTGGCAGGAAAAAAGTGGAGGGTACCCAGGAGCCAGAGCAGATCAAGGGTTTCATGGCCACTAGGGGGCATCACAGCTGCCCCTGGAGCACAACTTGCCACAAAGTTACCTAGATAAGTTGCAGAATCTTCTTCCTTCTAAGCTTTCAAAAGAGGTTGGATAGACCTTTGGCTGGAGTTGCTTTGTCAGGGATGGTCATGCCTTGAGCAGGCAGTTTGGATTAGATTAGCATTTCTCAACCCATAGGTCATGACCCAAAAGTGGTTGACAAAGAATTTATGGGAAACGCTGTAAGGCTGCATGGAAGAAGCAAACGGGGGTTGGGGGGAGGGAGCGGATATGGCAAGCACATAGGAGGACAATGTAAAGCAGCGGAGGGGGAGGGGGGCTGGATGCAGTGACTGAAGGGGAAGTGGGGGAGAAAGATACTCTGGTTTGGGGACTGGGAGGGTGTGGGTCATGGCAAGCTGATAGTTATGCTAATGGGTCCTAATGTGAAAAAGGTTGAGAACCACTGGACTAGATGACCTTGTGAGGGCCCTTACAGACCTACTTCCCTATGATCCTTATATTTAAAATAAGAAGCAGGACTTTACATTTAAACTTTATCATTTTGGGTTGGTTTTCTTCCTGTAGTCTGCAAAGCAGAGCACTGCAGACTCCTAAAGGCTTGTTAAAAGTACTCAGAAGAAACCTGTAAAATAGGGTGGTTAAATTTACCTGATTTTTTTTTTTTAAGTACAGTAGGTCTGCCTGCAGGAGTTTTAAATTGGTACAAGAGATGCAATGGTGGGACCTGAAGGCACAAGTTATACCAACTTAGGTTCTCTAAACTGAATTACTCTCCTCTAAATTCTGTCCTTTACCTTTTTCATCATTCAGGCAGCAATGATAGCTCAGTATATTCACCTTTTCAAATTGTTTTATATCATTTCATTGGTCACAGCTTTAAAAAAAAAAACTATAAAATAACCTTTAGGAAATTCTTCAAGAACTAATGAAGATTTTCAGAAAAATGAGAAGACTTTTCATTCAAATCATCCATTCCCTTTTTCTTGTTTGTTAGCCACCTCCAGAGCTGGTCCAGATGTGTAAGTTTGAATAGATAAGTGTTTTCTTCTTTAATAATTACTCATCACACATTTTTCAGACTTAACCAAATGCCCAGACAAGCTGGCTTCATGGGGCTAGAAGAAATGAAACAATGTAAGCTACTGTCACAGGGTACTAGAGTGTCCTGCTCCTTTTTAAGGACTGGAACTGCTAGGGAGAGAGCTCTACCAGTCAGTTGGGAGCCCCAGCTGCTGGTTACCAGGGCAGCCAGAATGAGTTAGTTGGCCCACACCCGATAGTGGTCAGCTGACCAGAAGGGGCAGGGCCTGGCTCATATATAAACCTCAGGGCTGAGGCCAGGAAGGCAGTTCCCTGCTCGCAGCCAGAGGGGAAGAAGCCTCCAGGGCTCAGTGTCCTGTAATGCTGCAACTGCGTGGTATGCTGCACCTAGGGCTGAGGGGGCCCCATGAGCTCCACAGGTACCTTTGCCTATTGGACACTTAGTGCCAGGGATGAAACCTGATCCTTTTAAAGGGTCAGAGCACACCCTGACCTTTTGAATTGTGTTATAGCCCAGGGGCTTGTGTTTTGTTTTCTGTTGTATACGACCGGTGGTTTGGGTGAAGCTATTTGGGGAAGGAGGAGGCCTCACTTGGGGGCCCACTCCAGCACTGGGACCCTGGCAGCAGTGAGGGCATGGCATTTGGGGCCATGGAGAGTGCCAGTGGGGGCGTGGAGATGAGGGCTGTGGAGAGCACAGAGAGGACAAGGGGGCCAATTCACACCAAGGCCCAGACTGAACAATGTCAATGCCATCCGCAAGGCTTGGGGTGTGGTAAAGGGACAGTTGGAGCCATGCATATAACCCATAAGGCTGGGGTGTCCTGTGACATCTGTTTTGAAATGGGACCCACAAGGGGTCCGGGAACCTACGAGGTTCAGAAAGTCCATCAAACCATGTCCAAGAGGACTTAAAGGCAGCCTCCCTATACTATAGAAATCCATCAAGACATGGCAGGCAAGAACTGAGGGTGTGCAGCGGGCCAAACTGGCATGGTTGAGGGGCCTTAGGAGTAACGCGGCCATCCTTAGGGATCCTGTCCCATGATAGCTACTCAAACCTACACTTTGGCACCCAAAACACTCAATCTGTATTGTAACAGAAGGCTCTGAAATGAAAAGAACCATTCAAAATGTTTCAGTATGTTTTGGAGGCGGGATTGTGGGGAAACAAACTCAGAAGAGAGTGGGGGAAGTGGGGGGGCATGTCTGATATTGACATCTGTAGCTGACCAGTGTCTGTGATCTGTCCCTGAGGTCCCTTCCAATCCCAGTCCTCTGAGGGAGGGACAGGGAAAGAACATGTATAAGGCTGTCTGTGAACTGTTCTCTGCCTTTCGTTGGATCTGTCTCTTGCAGTACAAGCAGCAGAGCACAGCAGCTGAAGGGTCTAGGCTGGTAGTAGGTAGCCTGTTGCTACCAAGTTGTAGCCAGCCATTAGCCAAACATTTTCCATTTACCCTTGCCTACCATTGCTATTGTTAATCCCTTTCAAATATTTCTTCTCCTAACATCCTGTTATTTACTTTTGTTGTTTTTTTTCACCCCAAACAAAAAGAAAGCTGTGCTTTGCCTGGTGCTGTCTCATTACTGTGCAAGAAAGCACTGCACACGTTCAGATGCACATTTTCAAGAACACCAGAGTATGGTGTGAAGCATGCTAGAAAGGCAGGTGCCTGATCTTCTGGCAAGGGGCAGAAGGAGAGCTGCAAATTCCACCCCACAAAACATAGACACACCCTCTTCCCTAGCAGCCATGAGGCTTCTGCTGCTAGCGGGAGCAAAGACATGGGAGCAGCGTCTGCACCTACCCCACCTCCATTAACACCAACAATAATAATAACCCCCAGCACTATCAACATGCCAAGCATCAGCAGGATAGTCTCCCCTACTCCAGTGGCAATTCCCAGCCTGAGCCTTACAGTGCCAGAGGAGGGGCTGGATCTGGAAGCAGCAGAGCTGAGTGCCATAGCCAGAGAAGTTCTGAGGAAGGAGGGGTAATCTGAGTTTGTGCTCTACACCCCTCAAAGTTCCCCTAGAGCCAGGTCTCCTTCTCCAGAAGGCACTGCATAGAGAGTTGTGAAGGCAGGTGGCTCGGCTTCTCCTGTCATTGTGCCTCTGCCTGATGAAGAAGGTGATAAGACAGGATCTGCACCCATACTCCAAAAGTGAGGGGGTAGTGTAGGGTGGGATCATTTTGAGGTGGCAGATGATTCTACATATGCTATCTCCCTGCACTGTCAATGCAAGACCAGCTGGGGCAAGGATGTGAAACACTTCAGCACTATGGGGATGCTGATGCACCTCAGGAGGCACCACCCCCTTACCCTTGCTCCTCCTTAGCCTGGCACCAGTGGGAACATGCCCAAAGGGAAGTGCCCATCTCTCTCCAAAGGCCCCTTCCCCCAGAAGTGGAGGCAGACCACCCTGGACCAGGAGGGAAGGTGGAAGGAAAGGATGGCACATTCCAAAGGCAAGCAAGATCACCCAGAGCACCGAGGAGATGCTTGCTCTGGATAGCCAGCCCTTCTCCCTAGTTGAGTGGCCAGGTTTCAGGTGGTTCATAGCACTTCTGGCCCCATCTTGCAAAGTACCTGCACATACCACCTTCAGCAAGACAGTGGTGCCCTCCCTGTATAAGGCATGCAGGGAGTACTTGAGGAAGAAGCTGCACAAGGCAGGTCTGCAGGTAGCCTTACACTTCACCTCAGACATCTGGAGCAGCCGGGGTGGAGATCATGCCTACCTCTCCTTCGCAGTGCACTGGTGCAATCAGTCAGGCCATTGGTGGACTCTCGTTCAGGCAGAGGTGATGGATGAGTCCCACACAGCAACAGAGATCATGAGGGCCATGAATGACATGGTGCAGGGGTGGTTCATTAGGCATAGCGAGCTTACCTATGACTTCATGATCACTGACAACAGGGCCAATATGGTCAAGGTGGTACATGATGCCAACTTTGTTGGCATCCACTGTGGCACACAAGTTCCACCTCGTGAGTCAGGGACACCTTGGCAAGGGACAGAGCTTCCAGTGAGGGTGCCATCACAACCAGCCAGCTCATTTCAAAATGCAGAAAGGTGGTGGGTTACTTCCATCAGAGCATCAAGGGGGGCAAGATGCTGCAGGACAAACAGGCAGAGCTGAGTATCCCACAGCATAAAATCATTGAGGATGTGGATACTTGGTGGAACTCCACACACTTGATGCTCGAAAGGCTGGTTGAGCAACAGAAGGCCATCCATGAGATGGCCTTGGTTGGAGAGATTGGGATCAGCAGCCCCCTAAACAAAACAAAGTGGGATATCATCTCCCAAATCTTGGTGGTCCTCTAGCCATTCCTTGAGGCCACTGAGAGCCTCAGCACTGGTGGTGCCTTCCTTAGCCAGGTGGTCACCATAGTGAGGATGCTTCAGGACCACATGGAGAAGTTCCAGGGGATTGATGTTCCTAGTTGAGGCAAACCACTGTCACCAGAGGTGCAGGCACTGATGAACCAGCTGAAGGAGGGCATCAAGAAATGGCTGGATCCATTGTGGTCCAGTATAGTCTACATGCTGGCAGCCGTATGTGATCTGAGGGTGAAGAGGAGTGTGTGGCCCAGCAAAACCCTGAATCACTAGATGGAATTGCTGGTGAACAGAGTCAGGGAGGCAGAAGAACAGAAGTGGGGGGACATGAAAGAGGGGAAACCACTGTCCCATGCTAGCACTCCATCCACCTGGCAGGCTTAATGGCCTCAGAAGGGGCTACCATGCCTGTTTTCATCCCACTACGTCTTAACACACACACAAAGTCACATACCTCATGAGTTTTACTTCAAACAGTTTCAGGTGCAGTTTCATATAAACCCCTGCAACTGTCTCCTTCAAACCTGGCAAGCTTCATGCTCTGAGAAGGGGCTACCATCCCTGCTGTTTTCATCCTGCTCTGCCTAACACATGCATCTGACAGGAGTTTTGCTTTGAACAGTTTGAGGAGCAGTTTCACAGTAAACCCTGTACCTATCTCCTTGAACCTTGGCAAACTTCATGCCCTCAGAAGGGGCTATCATTCCTGCACTTTAACTTTTCATCTGAATCTGGAAAGAAATGACATAGGTATTTTAGTGATTCCCCATTATAGACTGTGGCTGAATCACTGAAATAGTGTCAAAACTCCAAAACAGTTAGCCAAATTGAAGCAGAACATCAATCTGAAACACCAAAACGAATCACTGTCCCTCTGAAATGGCCAAATCTGAAACTGAATCAAAACATAGCCATTTTGCTCAGCCCTACTCTTTATGTCTATTGGCTTGTGAGTAACTTTAGTCCCAAATTGATCTTCATACCATGTTGTTGTACCTTAGTGCGTATACGTGCAGATACATGCCTATATTGCCTTAATGAGCATTAGGCACATACACATTAAGTTTAGGCATGTGTAAAAGCATGTGTAGATACACTTAGTATGCTTTCAGCCTTCTTCACCAAAAGGGAGCACTGTTGGCTCACATTTAGCTTATTGTCCCATGGAACCCCTAGGTCCTTTTCTGTAGAGCTGCTGCGTAGCCAGTCTGTCCCCAGCATGTACCAGTGCATGGGATTGTTCCATCCTAACTGCAGGACTTTGTACTTCTCCTTGTTGAACCTCATGAGATTTTTGTTTTAGTCCAAACTTCCAATTTGTCTAGGTCTCTCTGAATCCTAGCCCTACCCTCCGGAGTATCTACTATTCCCCCCAGCTTGGTGTCATCTGCAGACTTGCTGAGGATGTACTTCATCCCATCTTCCAGGTCATTGATGAAGATGTTGAACAAAACCAGCCCCAGGACCAACCCTTGGAGCACTTCACTTGTTATTGGCTGCCAAATAGATCAAGCCATTGATTACTACCCTTTGAGCCTGATGATCCAGCTTACTTTCTATCCACCTTACAGTCCATTTATCCAACTCATATTTTCTTATCTTGCTTACAAGAATGCTGTGGGAGACTGTATCTAAAGGCTTGTTAAAGTCCAGGTATATCATGTGAACTCTTCTTCCTGCATCTACAGAGCCAGTCATCTCATCATAGAAGGCAATCAGGTTGACCAAGCATGACTTGCCTTTGTTGAATCTATGCTGATTGTTCCTAATCTCCAAGTGCTTAAAAATGGCTTCCTTGAGAGCCTGCTCCATGATTTTTCTAGAGACGGAGGTGAGCTTAAATGGTCTGTAGTTCCCTGAATCGTCCTCTTTCCTTTTCTTAAAGATGGACACTATACTTTCCCTTTTCCTATTGTCTGGGACTTCCCCTGATCACCAGAAGTTTTCAAAGATAATGGCCAGTGGCTCTGAAATCACACAAGCATATCTATTACTACATATCTATAATCCTGTTATTTTTCACATTTTTTATGTTTTCTGTTCTTCTGTTTTAAATGGTATTGTTGTGTAACTGACTTTCCAATTTTGTTTCACAGGGAAACAAGAATTCCTTTTTTCAGGTTTTTCATTCTGAATAGAAATAACTATTAGTTTCTGTAAGTAAAGGCTGAGATTTTCACAGGCAGAATTGATTCATGAACACAAACGCATTTGATGCCATGGAACAGGCTAGTGCTCATAGGGTCATTTGTGCTCTGTACTGTGCTCTGTATTGTCTTCAGTCTAACATTAAAGTAGGAAAGGATTGTGCGTTACTGCAGGCATGCATTAGACAATGATAACGTCTTGTTCTTCCTGCTGTGTAGTTTTTTAATGTGATGATATGGCAGGCATGTTTTAATAAGCATTCTGGTAATGAATTCAGCCCAATCTGTTCAACAATAGACAATCTGGTAATTAATTGAACCTGATATTTGATAGTTAGATAATATAACAACTAGCCAAATACAGTTAATTTTTTATAATAAATATTGTAATAGTATTACAACACATCTTTCAAACAAATTGTAAATGCTTAAGCCTTTTTTTCCAGGGGGCATGTCTAATTTTAGGACTCAATTTAGTAAAAAGACTCTGACTCTCAGTTCTTCTACAAAGGCAATGAATGTTGGTTTGGGTATACAGAAGTAACAAGGTGGTTTTCTGTTACTTGTTGTTTTGATTCCAAGGATAGTCAGTTGATCTCTTTGTTTCAGTTAGTTTATTTCAGGAGTATCTAACCCATCTGGTTCTGTGCACCAAATGAGTGGTATGGGACCAATCCATGGGCTAGATAAATGGCTTGGAGTTTGTCACATGGGCTGAATCGGGCCCATCAACTCCTGTATGCTGGATTGAGCTCAGGCGGTGCCCACTCTGATCAGTCTGGCACTGTGCCACATGTGGCTCTACAAGTCCTGGTGGGGTGTCACACACAGTGCCTGCTCTGCAACATCAGGGACTCAACAGGAAGAAGCCAGGCGCCACAGGGAATTAGCTACTGCTACAAGAACAAGCTGCAGTGTCGGGCTTCTTCCCACAGTGGTCCTGGGGCTTCAGTGCCACTGCTTTCTCCAGGTGCTTCGCAGCCAATCAGGTGAAAGCCCCAACAGCATCACAGGAAGAAGCCTGGTATCACAGGTGCTTGGCTGCTGCTGCAGGAGCAGGCTGCAATGTTGGGCTTGTTCCCACAGTGTGGCTGGGCTCCCAGCACTGCAACTCTTGCTCAGGCATTTCACTGCCTCCACAGATCCCTCATCTCCCATTCAAGCGAGGATCAGAGCAAAATCTGTGAGCCAGAAGACCCAGGTCTTTGGGCTGGATCTAGGCAGTGGGCCATATGTTTGTTGCTCCTGATTTACTTCATCATTTCACGCATTTTGTGAATGACCAACATAGCTATCTGCTCTGTAAAGGTGCTGGAAGATTAGATTAATTGTTTGAAAACTTTAATAATTGCATGAAATACATCATATAGAACCTGTTAAGAAGCTTCAACATGGACCATCTCTCTTTTCATTTTCCACAGATTTCTCTTAAAAGTAGCTAGAGGCTGAAATTAGCGCAGTAACCGCTGGCAAATACTTGTTTTTACTGACAATCACTTTGCATAAGTAAAAACTAGAACAGTAATTTTTAGAACTTTTCAGGCTATTGGTGAGGAATAATGTTCATTGCACTGTTTCTCTGCATGAAAATTGATTTAAACAAACCAGCAACTTGATCTATGAAAATCTAGGCCAGTTCATAAATTGATAACCTAGTTTGCCTGCCAAGCCAAACGTTATGCAAAAAGGAGGTATTATGAGTAGTTCATGAATTAGATGAAGAATGTTGCTACTCTTCATATCAGCCAATGTTCCTGCTAGATCCTAATGCTCCAGGACAGGAGTGGGTAAAATACAGCCCACTGGCCAGATCCAGCCCGCCAATGAATTCAGTTCAGCCCACAACAGGTCCCTCAGCCCTGCCTGGCCCAAGCATCAGGGGAGGCAACCCAGGCCAAGGTGTTTACAGCCGGTCCCACCACCCCCGGGCACACATCGGGGTAGGAATGGCACAGCAGCAGTACTCTGCTTCCCAGCAGCCCTCACGGTGCAGCTCACTCTGCCCTGCTGCCACTGTTATTTCTCCACCACCACTAGACCCAGCCTTGTTGCCCGGGCAGGTTTGTCCATCCCATACCCACTGTTGGGGCCTCTGGACAGAGTGGATGAGGTCTCCATGGAGACCAGCCCAGGACACCCATGGGCAGGGCGCACTCACCAGTCCCACTTCTGAAATTGCTTTTCTAGTAGCATATGGCAAAAGTTTGAACTGGTAATACTGCAGAAGGAGTTGGGTTGAACGCTTGTGGTTAGCATTAGATAAGAGTGTTGGTTTGCTTTCCTTTGGAAGAGAGAAATGATTTTTAAGAAGTAAGAAAAGACAGGGAGCTGAAGAAAAGCTTTTTAATTAACAGATTTGGTTGTTATGTTGTTTCATGGGGTGTGAACTATCCATTTTATCACTCTAGTCACACAGGAAAACGCTGCATGATGTTCGTCACTGTCTCATTGTTTGATTAGATTAAGAAAAGTTTAGTGGAGCTAATTGTGTTAATTAAGAGGGTCATTCTGTGAAATCTGGAAAAGGCCCCATTTATAAGAAGATAAGGATTTGTGTACTAGAACAGACCAATGATCCTTCCAGTCTGGTATGTTATCTCCTACTGGGACTCAATGATCAAGCAATAGAAGGACTATATAAAGCTATATATAGCTATGTAAACTATATAAAGACCTTACTGCCTGGTGCAATAAGAGACACTTTTCACCCCAGGTGGTTGTCACGTTATTTTATAGGCACCTTGCTCTATTGTACACATATTTTACAGAGAGGAGTAGTTAGCTGTGTTAACCTGAGGTCAAGCAGAAGACAGGCAGGATTGCTCATTAGAGATGCACTTATATATGTTTATAAGTCAGCTTTTTTTAAAAGAGAAAATATTTAGTAGAAACATGTCAGTGATCTCTTCTACAAAGAAGGCAATAGAAAAATTCCAGCAAACCGCAATGTCAGAGGAGGGTTGTCTTAATAAGTAAAGGGGTCTTAAAATACTATGTTTATTTTTTTTTTCAAGTTAGCAGAATTTCTCCTTACAATTCCTCCGCTTTGATTCTTGCTGACCTGCTAACATAACTCCTTCCCTTTGCATAGACTATCTTTTATTTTTTCCATTTGCCTCAGTTTCTGTCTAATGTGATACAAATCCCTGTGAGTCAATTTGGAGTATTAAAAATGTGATAAGAGAAGCTTAGAGGAAACTTTAAGAGAACAGCCATTCTCTCATAGTTCCTCCTTATTGTTCCTACAGTTCTAATTCTCCATCCCCATGAGGACGCTGTTCTGCACATCTTGACAGTTGAGTGGACCTGTCCTCTGAGCCATCACCATCTCATCTTTTGCTATGATGTCTGAATTCTGGCACTGTTCAGATCTAGTTACAATCTTGAAATCTACCACTTCTTACATTGAAGTAATGGCACGTGCCCTGCCACAGTTAAGAGTGGCACTGGGCAAACAGGGCCTTGTTAGGTGTTATGAGGTAAGTGTTATTTGGCTTAGTGGAGCAGTTGTACAGTAAGGAAGAAAGCCTGCTGTGACTGTCCTTCTCTGTCAGTTGTAGTGAGACCAGAGACACCCGGTGAAGCAGCTGCCCTGGGGCTCTCTGGTCTCACTGAAACTGACACAGTGGCTCCACAGCAAGAGTGGGGCTGTCGGACTTGAGTCCCGTCACCCCTGCTGTCAGCACAGAGTTGCCACAGCTCTGTGATACCAAGATGCTTCCTCAGAGCTCATCGAGCTGTGGCAGCTCAGTGCTGAGAGCAGGGCTGTCAGGGCTTGAGCCCGGAGATCCTGCTCTCGGTGCGGAGCTGCTGTGTCACTTTCAGCGAGATGATAAGAGCTCTCCAGGGATGCAGCCCTGGAGCTTGCTCACTCCAATGGGCCAGATTCCTTTTCTTCCTCCAGACAGAGCTCAGACAATACCTGCTGCTGTGCAGACTGCTGGCCAGATGGGTACTGCCTGAGCTTTGAGGGGCCAATCCTTTTTTCTCTAGAGCTCAGCCAGCACCCACTGCCCACACTGCCACTAGTGAGAGACACCACAGCCGCTGAGCACTCTGGGGCCGCAGCACTTACTCTGCCTGGTGTCCCCAGGGGGTAAGTCACCGTACTTGACCTGGCTGCACCCCAGTGTCCCCGTTTACCCTGAGTCAGCAGGGGCCACTGCTTTCTGGGATACTGGAGGACTTCAAATTGGGTGTAAAAGCTGTAGTATGTGGCGACATGTTAATGGTACAGGAACAAAATTAGGCAGATTAGAGATAATCCTGCCCTGGAGTGACATAACTTTAAAATGAATAATGAGTGTTTTAAGCCACTTAAAAGGTATTAATGTACAATCAGTCCAGGGGCTAAGAGCTCCAGAAGACACCTAAGCTTACCATAAACAAGGCCTATGTAGTCCCTGCACAATTTTACTAGAACTCGAGATTTTCCCTTCAACCAGCAGGTGTTACTACAGCCCAGTAACTGCCAAATGTAACCCCAGAAACTCCTAGCATTCGTTATCTAGAGAAAAGGCAAGAGCACAGTATGAAAAGAGGACATTTCACAATACTATTTCTGTTGGGGAAAGATAAATAACATTCAAAAGAAATCATACAGCTGGAAAGAGATAGTGAGGTATAAGATATGTCTTGGAATGGGAAATGAATGTAAAATTAAATAAAGTCTTTCTTGCTTTGGTGCTTTTCTCTATAACTTACTGGCTTGTTCATAAACAGAAGAGATCCTGTTTTGTGCATTCAAAACTCCTGCCAGCCTGTGAGATGTCTGGGGTGCTTAAGGAATTTAGGGTCAAAGTTGAAGCTAGTGATTGATAGAAGCAAATGAAATAAAATAACATGAGGTAGATCAGGGCTTCCTAAACTGTGGTACACATACCCTGGGGGTACACAAAGACATCTTGGGGAGCACATGGGACAAATTGTGTACTGGCAGATTTAATTTTCTTTATAATAATAATTGCCATTTAGGAGTTAAAGTATAACATGTACACTGGTAGGGATACATGAGCAGCTGGTAAACCTGGAAGGGGATACACAGTAAGAAAAAGTTTGGGAACCTCTGAGCTAGATAGCATCTTCCTGATAACTCAACGCAAATTCTCCTTGAAGTCCAGTCCTGCAGAGAGAGAGACCCTCAGATACTCCTCTCCCCTCCCTCATCTTTTTTTACATTTTTGATGTACCATAAAATTTGGGTCAATAAATCCAGTCCCTTGTTCATCAGGCAGCCACGTCATATAATTCCTTTCATAAACTGAAAAGAACTTGCAATTACTTCAAGTCCTATGAACCTAGCTAGCCTTTGGTTATATCTTGAACCATTTTAGCAATTGTTTTATCCATCACAAGTGAATCAGTATTTAAATGAACTAAAGAACCTCTTATCATGTTAATCAAGAGCTGAGCATAGAAAAAAGACAAATTGTTAAAGAATATAATATAGCAGCTTAATACTATAATAGGAAAATCTTTTTCTTTCCTCCATTAGTTCTTGGTGTACGTGACTAAAAGTAATAAATTAAGGTTTAATGTTCATTATATGTGGCATGCGCACTGAACTTAGTATGTACTGTGAAATTTGGTTTCTTTTCAAATATAAAGCTAAAAAGAAACATTTTTTGCTGTCTCAGTCTATCTAAGGCTTTGTGTTATTGGTGAGATTTTTTTTGTCAACTCCCTCTGGTGGCAAAGATCTAAAATCCACTCCATTTTTATACAAGCTGTGTAGCTTCCTGTAGAAGGGCCTTAACTCTGTTCCAGAATGAATACTTAAAGTCAACATTTTGCACATCTTGTGCTGTTGAGAATGAAGTTTACATTGGCATGAGATATGGATTTCCCACATCTAACCTGAAATAAAATTAAATAAAAAGTTTGAAAGGAGGAACCTGCAGCAAATTTTGAAGGATGGGATTCCAAAGTTTCAGATGTTGTACAAATGTTAGTTCCTGGCTCTATTTCTTCTAATTTAATTTTTCTTCTCATTTAATTTTTAACATAGATTTTTTTAAAATCTTAGAATTTTGTGGGAATGAAAGCGATCAGAGGAAAAAATGTTTGTCAGGAGGGAGAAAAAGGTAAGGTATGATCTGTCGCAACACAAACATTTTTGTAGACTAGTACTGATTTTTTTTTTTCATTTGATTTGAATTTTTTCAAACCCAGATTCTAGACAAACAATCAGAAAAGAGAGAGAAAGAAATTGATCTCCATACAGAGAGCAGTGTATTTGGATTATATTACTTGGGTGTATTTAAAAAAAAGTTCTGTTACTACTGTAGTATCTATTGTATTTCAAATAACAAAGATTTATTTTTTTATTGTAGCTAATTATTTTTTCCAAGCAGCTCCCCCATCTTACAGTAATAATAATAAAGCTGGTTTTTATATACATAAGTTTTTAACCCTTGAAATTGTTAATTGTCAGAGCACCACTGGTCAGTCTCCCCCTAATGTTCCATGGATGGAGTCTTTGGAAAAATAAGGGTAGATCAGTGACTGTAAAAGTCTCATTTATTTTAAGCACTTGAGGCATTTTTGCACGTACTGTGGGATACGGCACTGGGCACTTTAATTAGTGAGCTGTGCTAATTAAAAGTTCCCATAGATCATGTGTATCAGCATCCCTGCATATCCCCATGCTGAAAAAATGACAGTGGGGTGCTTTGAACTAAAGCTTACTGAACGTGTTTTATTTCAAAGCACCCTGCAGCCATTTTTCAGCGCAGAGATGTGCTGGGGCACTGATACATGTGATGTGGAAGGCTGCCAGAGCACATCAATTTCCGTGGTCCAGCAGACTCAATTAAGTGAGTCTGCACCAACACCAGGTTCTGTGCATGTGTATACAAGCCCTTGAGCCCCTCTTATCCAGCAAAGCACTTGTGCCTGTGTTTAAATTTAAGCACTTAAATACTCTCGCCAACTTCAATGCCTTTTTGGCTCCACTCCCTGAACAAATACTTAGCTCAATCAGCTAAGTATTTGTACTGCAAAGGCATAAATCCTTGTGCTTTTATGTTTAATCTTTCTTTGTGTAGGATTCTGCATTCTACAAGGCCCTGCAATACTGGGCAGATATTATACTTTACAGATGATTGACCCATAAAACAAACCAGAAGTGATTTGCCAGTCATTGGTGTGAGTCAATGTCAGAGGCTGAAACAGAATCTGAGTCTGACACCCTATCCTCTGCTGTAAGTGTAACCACTAGGAAACACTCCGATGAGTATTTTCTGATACAAAAAGCCCAGTGTACACAGGGATACTCAGGGCTGTTTGAAATCACACTCAGGAGTGATGGTTCTCATTCAGAGTCACTAACATAATTTCATGAATTGTTCCATAAGGCTTCATTCTTCACTGA
>JAGPOW010003447.1:16673761-16699758 GCA_030014935.1 Caiman crocodilus
GCCTTCTCGGGGCCAATCTACCAACACCCCACCCACCTGTCCAGAGCCAACCACCCACCTTCTCTCCTGCCATGCCTTGTTGTTATCCAATTAGGATGTTAAGTAGGTGGGAGGCTGCCCATTTCTTACCCCAATGACAGGGGGGAGCTATCTGTGGTTCTGTTCCTCCCCTACACTGCAGCCCAAGCCTCGCAGATGGCATCCACTGTTCTTCACATCACTGGCCCCACACTGGGCCCCAGCATCCTCCAGCCCAGACCCCTACAAAATCCCTCCACTCAGGCAGCCTACTTCACCTTCATTCTGGGATACCTAGCTCCCTGAGCTGTTCCCCCTTACAGGTGTGGTCCCCCCAGGACCTTTGACTACACAGGCCTTGGCCTCATCTCCAGGTCAGTCAGAACCCCAGACCCTCACAGTGGGCCCCTGGCCTTTGACCCTTCCAGTCCTTGTCCCAGCTTTGACCAGTCAAGGGATTTTAAGTCAGGATTCTGAGTCTATAGCCCCACTGTCTCTCCTGGGTCCTCCATCTGGACCCTACTAGGGGGTGGTTGGGAGAGCTGGGGTTATTAAGGCATCCTGACCCACCTCACACTGGGGTGGTACTGGCCTGGCATTTCCTGAGGGCTCTCATACCACTGGGAGCCCCACCAGACCACCCATTCCCAGCAGGGTGCAGTTTTAGGTCATGCCCAGGACCAAAAGCCTCCAAGCCATCCTCTACAGCTCCTGCCCTTACCTCCAGGATGAACCTTGTAACTAGGCAATGTTACTGCCTGCCTGCCAGCAGTGAACTGTTCTGCTTATGTAGGCAGCCAGGGATCACAATCAAGCACCTGCTGGCTGCTTAGCTCAGCCCTTAAAGTGGCAGACATCAACAGTGCCCTGCCACAGATGACCATAAATGAATATGCTTACAATGTGACTATAATGTCATTACAGTGATTTATAGCTGTTGATAGCTCCTTGATCACCTGTTTGAAAGAACTGTATCAAGAAATGATTCATTTTAAACAAACAATACTTTTATTTTTTTCAACTCAAACTTTAACAGCATTGTATTCATATAGGTGTTTTTGTTTTATTTTGGCAAAGAAAACTACCATGAACGGTTCAATTTCAGCGATTAGCATGAAATTCCACCTGAGACTGAAGATCAGGTGTATGGGACAGGATGTACTTTCTGAATTACCATATTTAGTTCCCTGCCATCACACACAACTTTTTTCCTATAATTCCATTAATAATTTTATTGATTGGGATGTTGGCTCCCCTTTCTGGTAGTCTTCCAGAGAGATTGTTCTAGAGATCCACTTTAAGTTACCTCTCAATATACAGTCTAAATTTATTCGGGGCCAGTTTATATGTATTTGTTCTTGTTTCTTCTCCCAGCAGCCCTGGTACAGCTGGCCAACATCACCAATGGCTGTTATTTGTGCACTCCATCCTCCCCCAAGATTGGTGCTTGGAGCTGTTGCCTCCTACCCCTAAGCTATTCTATTGTTCTACATCCTCAACACCCTTCTCACTCATCTTCTAGAACTGCTCTATCTTTCTTGAAGTTGGGCTGCCTAAACCTGTACACAGCATACCAGATGATGCCTTACCAATGACTTGAACAATAGTATTAATATTGCCTCTCTTTACTAGACATACTTCATCTAAAAGATTCTGTATTTGCTTTTTCACTGCCTCATCACATTGGTGGCTCATGGTTATCTTATTATCAAATAACAAGTATGATTTGTTTACCTCTACAGTATGTTTAGTATGGTATGTGTGATAACACAGTAATTATGAAAATTATAAATATATATCACGGAAAGAATTTCAAGGAAAGCGCTGGGCTTAGTTTTGGGACATCTGCTGTTCTACCACAGATTTCTTGTGTGACCCCTGGTAAACGTAGCCCAAGATTCAAACAGTCTCAGAATGTACCTTGACCTAGGTGCTTCCCAACCTATCTACCCCAAGAGAATGATTCAAAATGACCTAGGTAAGTGGTAGGATCCCTATACAGTGAATGGAGAGACTTCAGAGGTGCCTAAAGTGATCCAGTTTTAGGTGCCGGTCTGTGTACATAGTATGGAGAACATTAAGCTCCTCCAAAGATTAATTTTAAAAGTCTGAGGATGCTTGAAAGTAGCAAGTGCAAACTGCTGAAGTACAGGTGCATCTCCTGAACTCTTACCTCTGAGGAGCTTAGGCGCCTGATTGAAGCTGTCCTTTAGGCATCTCCATTCACTTGGGATTCACAATGCTTATACATACTTCAGAGGATACACAGCCACACCATGGATTTCTGAAGATGGAATTCAGAATGCCTAGTCTCTCTTGTGTGACAGTCTCTTCTTCATCCTGTTTGCCTAAAACCCAATGGTTAAAGCATTTGTCCACAAAGTCTTGGGTTATTAGTACTGAATACCAGAGTGGGGGTTGAATCCATTTCCCACTTCTCAGGGGAGTGGTCACTGAGCACCTCACCAAAGAGTACAAGAATCAAAAGGCCAGCGGAAAAGCAAGCTAGAGGAAGTATTCCTCTACTGCCTACTGATTGTTGCACTCCGTTGGCAGGGGAAGGTCCTTAGTTCTGGTCCCTGATCTTGTGGGAAGGGAGAGATTTGACTTCAAAGACCCTCAGAGTGAATTAGATCTAAAAATAATTATTGCACTTCCTGTGCAAATTTTCTAAGCACAGAGTCATAGAAAAAAAGGGAGCACCAGCACCGCCCATTTTTTAAATAGAACTTAATACTGTCATATGAGTTAGTCTTGTTCTCTTATCTTTATGGGGATTCAGGTAGAATTTGGAGGCTTCCCAGGAACAATTTGAATTGCAATGAAGCCAAAGCAGTGATTGAGGTGCTTCACTTGAATCATTTCTGAGTATTCATAGAAACTTTAACATAGGAAAGTTTTCTTCTAGTTTATAGTATTTTCAAACTGTCTAGACATCCATATCACATGCCTAAGTAAGTCCTCCTGTAATACTCCCAGTCCATACAGCAAGGACTAGAAAACTTAACCCTGGGTCTTTTGCTCAGCAATTTAGGTTACTCCTAGCAGGCCATCAGTCTGGGGAACAAAATATGTATGATAAATCGCTAAGTGAATTGTTAGAAAGTCAAGAAGAGCTTGAACCTTTTGGCCAAATTTCAAATTGAAACATGAAACTTTAATGGAAGCCCATAAGAGTTCAGCTATTGTTTCTTGCTGCTACTATTTTAACTCCAAATGCTGCTTTCTACTAGTTTCAGTAGGAATGGAATTTGCAAGTGCCCATGTGCATTAGAAAAGGCTACTGCAGAAATCCCACCTAGTTTTTCAGCCACTGAAGATTCAGACTGGCATGAGAGAGCTTTTTGTGTCCATTCCAATGTGAATCTAAAGTTTACCTGGCACAAACTTCAATTCTGCAGTATTTGATCCAGTCATTAAATCTGTCTTGATTACAATTTAATAAACTGTCCCTCTCACATTCTGTTAGATGAATGACTCAGTGATTTAGGATTATTTCAAGTAAAAGCAATTAAAAAATAAAGTCTTTTCCATGCCCTCATTGAGCTGCATATTTTGTTTTACCAGGTTGACTGCATGTGATGTCTGTATTTTGCGTCCGCAGAGGAACAGACTTGTGCAGTGTTTTCTTTGCCAGCCAGTATAGCCAAAGCCTTTGGCCTTAAGAGTTAATGGAAGGTATTTAAGGACAGAATTATTGGCTTTCAACATACAGTTTCCCCTTTTGAATAGGGATAGTGGGAGTTACAGCTATACTGTTAGTGAAGTCTGAACAGAATTAACCTAAGTGCACATGTAAAGAATAACAAAATAGCGTGAACTTTCTAGAAGCCTTTTGTTTTTACTTTTAAGTACAGGAAGTTTTAAAAATTCTATTAAAATCTTAAATTTAGATATGCTTAAGACTGGAAATTGCAGTTGCCCCCTCTGGTAACCTTTGCTATTTTTCCCCTCAACGTTCTTCTTTGTCAGAGGTACTGATTTTTATGAGCTCATTAATTTTTCTGCACTAATACATTTTCCTTATCTTCTAATTAACCATTGCTCCTAGCATATTTATGATGGCATGCTCACATCTGCTCTGATTTTCCTCTCTCCTCTTTTCAGTGCAGGTCCCCTGCTGTAATTGATACAGTAGATTCTTTGACACTGTCTGAGTTTTTCTCTGGTGCATTTTGCTGTCTTTCACCATTTTACCTAGTGCCAGTTTGGGAGAATTCTGTTACAGCAGGGAAAGATTCAAATATGAATTTGAAAGAAGCCAGAATAGGCAGTTCTTTTCTGTGTCCTTTTGGATCTCAAGGGATACCGGTATCAATTCCTGGGTCTTAAGCCTCCTGTGGTTTGGAGGCTAATTGAAAGATGACATCAGAAGGTGACTTATTTTCTAGCTTGGCTGCAGACAAAACTTTATACATTTTCCACTGAAATCCTGAGAAATCAGCTTCTATTGAATTGTGGATGTTTGGATTGCCATTTCATCCTGGAATAGCATACACCTCTAACTTAATCTCAGACTTGACCAGTGCCACCTCCAGCACATCTCAAACAAGTAATCTCAGTTTTAGTTTTAGTTTTTAATTGCCATTTCCATGTATGTTTCAATTCAATTCAACTGTATAAGATTCAACTCCCATCATCCTGCTTTGTGTGACATCTTTTGTAAGTTATGAAAAGGCCAGGATTTTTGTGGGTGCTGTCTTTTTTTTATTTGACCATATATATGGCAGGGATAGACTCAGACAAGCTTTTAAACACAGTGCATTCTGCTTTGGCCCTGCCATGCCTGCTTTTTCCTCCTATCTGGACAAGAGTGCACTGCATTCAGAAGTTTATCTATCCCAACCATGCAGTTGGTCCAATAAAAGATAGTGCCGACAAAGATCCTTGCTTCTCCCATATTTCCTGGACTGTCGCAACTACAACTCTTTCCGACACTACCAAAATATTGTGAAGTTATGTTGCTTGATCTGGTGCTCTTTAAAATACAGTTTTTGATGCATGTGATAAGGAGCTTGACTCGCTTGTCACTTTAAAAGGAGAGAGACAGAAGGAAACGCAGCCTGCAGGCATGGCAGGGGCCAACTGAGGAGATACCTGAACAGAAGGGTGCTGAGTTTGAGTCATATAAGCCTAGAGCCTGAGCTGGTCAAACAGTCTAGCGTAGAGAGCTGCATGGAAAGGAGTTCCTGGCAGCAAGGCTCCTAGCAGAACAGCTGATCTGGGGCAAATCAACCCAAAGATCAGGAGCAGGGGCCCGTAGCCTGGAGAGGGGCAGAGGCAGGGCACAGTAGCCTGGTGATTGGGGCAAAGCACCCCAAAGATCAGGGCTAAGAGCCTGAAGCCCAGAGAGGGGCAGAGATGTGAGCCTGCGAGGGCAGGATGCAGTACCCAGGTGTAGCGCACGTAGGCAAAGTGCCCAGCGGGCAGTACAGGTGGGAAGGATTAGTTCTGAAAAACAAGTGTATGGGAGAAACGGACAAGCCTATAAACGCACCAAGGAGTAGCTGAGATGAACAAAATGACCAGGCAGGGAGGCCTAGTCATAGGGGATGAGGCCACAGCCTCAGAAGGCTGGTGATGGATAACATCTGTGAGGCATGGGCATGCTGGAAAGGCCACGTAGTAGAAAGGCCATGTAATTAGCCCTTAAGGCAGTGACCACAGACACCTGTGGTCAGGAAAATATGATCAGGCTTGGGAAGCCCTGGGGCAGCTTCCCTTTCATAAAGCATAACAACATCAGTGCACGGAGGGCAAGAGAAGGGGAGAGTCTTACCCAAGGAGAGTTGCAAGTTGGCTAGGACTGAGTGGCCACCAAGGGACATTGCAACCACGCTTGGGATGAGCACTTTGTACAATGGATAAGAGTGAAATTGGGGCATTGATAACTAAAATGGAATTATTAGTCTAGAATATTTAATGTTGGAAGCAGTGATTAGGTTAGAAAACAGACTTTTATTACGATATCTTTTTATTTCTGGATAAATCGACATGATTCCTCAGTTACCTTACATTCAAATCCTTCTTGTCATTCACATATAAAACCAGCCCAGTTTAACAATGCACAATCTTTGTTGCCTTGAATTCTTCACTGACCCAGTACCTCTTCAAAAGTTTTCCAAAGGAGATCATGTCAGGCTGCATTGTGGGGAAAAGCTTGTTGGATGTTGACTGGCCATTCAAAGTCCTTTTAGGATCATTTTGCTCATTCAACTCAACATGCCTATGCTTGAGAGCTTTTCCTGTTCTGGAAAAAAGAAAGAGAATGAGAAGCAGAATCAACTGGAAAAGTAAAATCTTAATGAAAAAGAATGACTTGGACAGCAGATTTACTGTACCTAATCTGTTTTCATTTCTGGAACTTTCAAATGTATAGGCCTTGATGGCAGATTCCCACTTTTCAAATTTACACACTAGAAAAAAGAAAAGCAATCATTGTTAGTGTGGAAATGAGATGGTGTTGCAATAGGGTTTTTTAAAACATATTTTATGTTAAAGTGTAAATTAAATTGAAGAATACATTTCATGGATGGTTTGTGCTAATACCAGTTTTATTCTGTAGCCATGAAATGTGAAGACCATTAACATTGTTTCATGGAGTATGCATGTTTTTAATGATTGTGCACCATATTTAGCCACCCTTTTGTTACTTACATGCCATCTTGTATTCAGATAAGTTATTGGAATTAAAGAACGTCTGTGACTCATTGGTTCAAGAAAATCTATTACTAGAAAGATCAGATTTTTAAATTACCTGAGAAGCAAATACAATTTTAAACTTATCCATAAATGGTAGCTGGAAAAATCACAAGACAATCAAGACTCCTTGTTTGCTTCAGAAAGTGTAAGTGACCATGTCTGCAATATAACTAGGGAATCTACTTTTTTCCTTTCTGAGAGACAGGATAGAAAAATGTGGCTTGGACTCTGATTCTGGCTGTTACAGACTACAATAAATATGAGTTTCTGAGAATAAATATGGATCTCCATAATACCATGTTTGAACAGATATTTCTTCTGGCTATTATTACTCTCTACAAGGAAACAACTTTTATAACTAACATATTGTGGAATAAGATAAGCAGTTTGACCAGCTATACCCATAACTATAGACAAAATGTAGCTACTTGCTTTTTAAACATGATGGGCTTCTCAATGTATGGTCCTATGCATGGGTTGCTATGAAAATGTCAAAATTAAACAAATGCTTCCTCTAATATGCCCTGATTCATGTGCAGAGGGGCTAAGAATGGACTAAATTCACTGTACTGATTAGGCTTTTCCATTTCCAAAGATAGCCTACTAGCTGACATGCACAAATAACCATTTGTGTGCAAAACAGTATATCAATAGTGAGTTTAAAAAAATGAGTAAGTTAGTAGATTGCAGCTGAAATCCTTCTCAAGGCTTATTGATTAATGATGGGGCTTTGGGCATGGGAGGATTGTGTCTTTCCCTTTCTCCCTTCCCGTGTCTTGAAACTGTTTTGAAGAGTTAAAATTCTAAAGCCTATTCTGACAGCATCTTTCTAAATGCCCTTTCACCCTTTCCTGTGAATAGCTGTTTTCCCCATTTACTAAAGAAATTTCCCGTTATGAAAGGTAACAGAAACTTTCCGTTATCAGCATTTCAGCTGATGGATTCTATCAACTGAACACTTTCTCCAAATAAATTCACCTTTTGATTTGCAGAGTTATGATATCAATCTTGCCATTTTAAAAATCATTTCTGTTTACCTTTTATTAATTCAGGCCATGTTTCAATCCCTAATAGCATTTTCCAAGATTCCTTTACTTGCACAAACAGGAATTTTATTTTAGTGGAATATAAATTAGGAATCAATATGTTTCTGTCTGGAGTTTGTCTGAGGTGACTTTATACTACAAGCACCTATAATTGCTTTCAAAGTAGTTCCTAGTGCTGTTTGTTTACCAGAGGGTATCAGCTGAACTTAAAATTTATACTAAAAGCTAGGCAAGCATTCAGGCTACTCAAGCTAATGAGCCTTTTCTTTCCTGTCTTCTTCCCAAAATGTGGTGCACTCTCTAAAAAAACCTTTGCAGCTGATGCTTGTGTGATTGTTCCAACCCCCTCCCTGCCGTCATCCCTTCAGCAATTCTGTCTTGCATCTCCTCCAGTCAAGTGCTCTCTATTCTCTGTAACGTTTTATGTAGAAGTTGGTGTGAACTAGTGTTATAATGAATAAATCTGTCAGAAAAAAATACTAAACCGAGATTTTCTATCCTTGACAATGCTCAGAACAGTACTGCTCAATAGTGTGAAGCTGAGGTGGGGTTTGTTTGATTGGTTGGTGTGCTGGGTTTTTTTTTCTTTTGTCATCATGAAAGAGTAATAGTTTGGGATGGCTCATCTACCTACCACAGAGGGCTCCAAAAATTAGGTTCAGATAGTAACAAAGCTGAGAAACTGGTTTAATAATATGAATGGCATGTTCTCTCTTTTTCATGCAGTGAGTCGGACTTTCTCACTGATCAAAATTACTGTCAATGAGCACAGTTAATTGCTACATACATCACATTAATATTGATCCCTAATGATTTGCTAGCCATGGCAACATGCAGTATTCCCCATTCCTTTTAAGAATTTCTTCCAAGTTGTCTCACCTGGGGATTTGCATGTAGAAGCCATTGCTAGGTCAAGGTCTGTTCACGTTGAAATATAAATTACTCCCCACTCTTGCCAGGCTGGACCTAAAGAGTCCTTCTGTTGCCACGGTCTATGGAGTGAAACCTCTCGCTTTGAAGACAGGGTGGACAGTTTACGTAATTTAGATACAAGCATAAAGTTTCAACTAGGAGAAGCTCAGCTTTGGCAGTAGAAACCATGTGGGTACAGGCATTCGTACAGTTTCTCCTGGAAGTGCCATTTTTGTTTTGGAAGAAATTTCCCATCTCCCACCCAGCAGAAATTGCTCCTGGGAGAACGAATGCCTGTACACTTTATCACTGCTAGACCCCTCCAGGGGACGAGGGTGAACTAAGTGGCAGGGAAAAGCTCCACATCTTCCACAGACAGGAATCACCCTGGTCTGGAGAATGCATGGGGAGGCTCCCCTCATGTAGACTAGAAGTGCCTAGTCTACATCTAGACTGGGTGGGGTGGGGAAGCAGCCACCTACTGCTCCCCATTGACTCCGCAGGGAGTTTGTGCTTCTCAGTCTGCTCAGCTCCAGGCACCAAGACCCAAGTGGAGAGAGCTGAGCCCCAAGCTCCTTGGCCACTCCTTATATCAGAGTACTCAGCATGAAGAGAGAGCAGGGTCTTTGCTGTGACTTGTGGGGCTGGAGTAGCTGCTGCTTCCCATGCTTTTGCCATGCTGTGATCATCCCAGTGTTGAGAAGATGCAAGAAGCAAAGAAGAAAAGGCAGTTGCAGGCTGAATGCCTGTGCTGCTCCCTCTCCCAGAATCATTTCTATTGGTGGAAATTTTCCACTGCTAGTACTGAATCCCCCTATGTGACCATTGTTAACTATGTCATCTGTAGTTAAACTGGTTCAAAATACTGCCCAGGAGCAGCCAGAATCTGGTTCCACTTTTTATATGAGCTCATTCCTTGTTCTGTATCTATTTTTTTTTTTAAATGAGGAATCACAGTTAACAAGTAGACATGCCTGTCCCCTTTCCCTCTCTTCAATGCTAATGTTTGCACAGCTTAATTATTAATTGTTAAGAGGCAAGTAGCATTTCAGAGATCTGAGTAACTTGGACAGAGCGCAAATTTGTGCTCAGAGGCATGTTTGAGTATCTCTTTCCCTTGCCATTTATGGTTACTTGTTTTAACTTACAATATTCACATTATTTAAAAGCAGCCCTTTCTTTTGTCCTCAGAACACTGCAGAGCCAAATTTTTATATCTCATGTCATCAAATATTAGCATACGCTCTCATCCTCGTTCAAGTTTTCTGTAGTTTTAATGAAAAGTATGCCAGAGTGATAGGCGGGGTTTGTGACCAGTTCTCTGACTAGAAATTCCTGTTACACCTGTGGCTGCAGCAAATTCATTACGTCTGCTCATACTTTTGCAAGTGAAATAAGGCAAGGTTTCTTTACAGCAGTAATTTTTTTCTTCCAAAAGGGCTGCAGGGTTGAGAGCAGATTGCTTTTACCATAACCCCCTTATCATACTAGAGATATTACTGTATGACAGATTCATAAATTCACTGTTGAGGAGCTTCAGGCAAAACAGAGGAGAGAAGAGGCAACAAATGTATTGAGTAAGTAATGCCACCCCCAAACTAGATTATTGGCAAAAAACAGTTTATTGCCATTATTCATAATCGTCGTTTCTGGTTCTTACTGTGTATATGTTGAATGCTTTGTAGGAAAGTTGGAAGAAATGTTCCCAAAGAACTTGCACTCAAAGCACTTGATTTTGAATGTTCATATTTTGCCTTTTTTATTTCCTTTTGTCATGGTGAGCAGGCTCCCAAAAAGCTAATTTTCTGGTGTGAAATGGAGAGAAATAAGTGGATCTTTGGAAGAGGAAGAACTGTAAGTTGAGTAGGGAGCAGTTATTTATTTGATTTGTCAAGGGGAAAGTTCAGATAATTATCTAGAATATTGTGAAGCTTTGCCTGTCAGCCTTGATACATAATGAGAATGTGTTGGTAGATATCCAGAGGGAAAATTGCCTTGAATTATCACATTGAATTTTATGTGCTACTGTTTCTTTTCAAATGAATAAATATAGAATAGTTGAGTGTGTAGCTCTGGTTGCATGTGTGCATGATGAGCCAAAACCAAGATTGAGAAATGATCTACTTCCACTTCTTGCATAACAAGATGGTTTCTCTCATGTATTCAGAGACAGAAATGCACCATGACATTATTACGGTACCAGACTCTTCAGTGTCTCTATGAACACAAAGGGATTGTTTCCAACATAATCATTTGGGTGAATTTCCTGGAGGAGAAAAGAGATTTCTTTACTTTCCAAGAGAGGGGGACCATTTGGGCACATGTAGACTTTGTTTTTGTGTTTCATGCCTAAGTCACCCTATGTCTCTTCATAAGCTGAAACTTGTTAAGAACACTTAGATATAAAAACATTACAGCAATATGCTGATATCTTCATTCTTTGCTCACCATTTCTTTTAATTGTTTTTGAAGGCTGCTTGAGAGTGCCGTTCTCTGCAGGTAATATCATTGTAGTTGTGATCCACAGAAACTTATCAACTTACAGAGAGGGGCTTTTTCAGTGGTGGATCACTTGAGTTTGAAACTTGAACCCTTTTGCTTGGGTCAGAAATGTCTTAAAACCAACCTTCACTCATCATGCTGAAAACCCCTTTATTTGCACAGTATTTATGGGAGATGACTAGGAAGGTGTCCATGGGGAGGACGCTGGGGAGAAGGTTACCTGTGAAATGAGTGCATTATTGTTTTTGCCCAAGCGATTTAGGAGCAAATTCACTTTGGCTTTCAATGGAAGTTTAGGAAGATTTTTATAACCTTCTGTCCCCTTCCTTTTTATGTAAAAATGAAGTATACATATAATGACCAAATACAGTAATTCTGCACAAACAGGATTATTTAACTCCTATAACCAAAAGTCAAAAGAATCCCATAGACATGATCTGAAATTATTAGTGTAACATTTCCACAATAGTGAAGATATTAAGTATATTCAAACCTTTTCCTCCAATGTTCTTTTGCAAGAGACTGTGATTTAAATTTTGTTGTCAAAGTTCTTTTCTTGCAGCTTTTAGAAATGGCAAACCTACTTAGAAGCTCTACCTATGTTCAGATTTTTGTAAGTCTAGGAGTAGTTCTTCAACTTTTGTCATTGTGATATTAATTAAAATGAACAAACTTCAGCCCATCCAACCTCTGGGAGGACTGACCAGTGTTTATTACAAATCATAGTAATTGCATTATCTTTTTGACTGCCTTTCTGGCTGAAGGTTCACTGTCTATTAGCACTAAGTTTTAAAAAAGAAAATGGGGAACTTGGACCTGAATCTTAATTCCAGCCTTACTTATTGCATGACAGAATGCGATTTGTTAAAAATATAAATTAGTTCTCACTGTGTAAATTTCACCACTTTCTAATCTTTCTCTCTAATTTCTATATTGATTTGAATTAATTGTTATTCAAGGACTCACAGTCTCTTCCTTGTGACCTTCTATCATACTTGATTTGAATTTTAACTGCTGGTTGTCTCACTTTTTTTTCAGCATCCATTACTATCTAGAGTGAAAATGTTTGTAGGGTAAGAGTACTTGAGTTAAACATGCTTTCTAAAAGTCTCATCATTTGGAATACCTTATTTTAAAAAATTATGTTTTGATAGAATTGGGTTAAAAAAAGAATAAATATTATGTAGTCACTGGGCTCTGGAACTGGTCTGGCTTAGGGATGTAATAGTCAATTCCAGGCATTGACTATAGGCTTCTTGCGTGACCACAGATAAGTCTCTTAAGGTGCCTATACACATGCATCAAGGTTGCTCCAATGCGCTGTAATTACAATGTGTTGGAGCAGACTCAATTAATCAAGTCTGCTGGAGTATGGCACTTACTGCACTCCAGCGCCACATGTATCAGTGTCCCCACACCGAAAAATGGTGGTGGGGCTACTTTAACTAAAGCTCATTTGATGAGTTCTAAGAGCTGCTGTAATTAAAGCCTCCCACCTCAGCCTCCCAGAGCACATGTACAAATGTCTTTAGCTCAAGTCTGTATCACTACCCCTTGGGCCAGCCTGAAGCTCTGCAATAAGAAATAAACCCTGCTTTCTTGCTCACTTGACACTTACTCAAGCCCAGCAACTTAGCAGACTAGAGGGTTTATCGGGGTCCTAAACTCATGGCCCAGTGCCCCTCTCTGGGGCTAGGACTGCAAGTCATTTACTCTGTCAAACTGTCACTGAGTATGGAAAAGTGAGAAGAGAAAGGGTGTTTTTTTCTTGTCAGTGGTCTTATGCTTGGCTAGGAAGTGGAATGAACATAGCCTTAATATCTCTCCCTCCCTACTCAATTTTCTACTTATACAGATCAAAAATGTTACTTCTCCTGTCCAATTCCACATTATCTCTCCAAGTTTTCCTGGTGAGTAATATATTTATTTTCATGGCGTGTACTGCCTAGTATAACAAAGTCTTGATTTTTGCTGGGTTCTCCAGACTGCAATACCATAAAACATTATGTCTTAATAGCAGAGACAGTAGTCTTATGGTATTCTTATTACTTGGCTTCTAACAACGAAAAGCTAACTTATGTAAGGTGGTCTCATATTATGGATACAATAGGGATCTAAGAGTCTTGCAGTTACTGATTACATAAAAAGTCACCTTTGCTTTCCTGTGCCTTCATTTTCCTTCTTGAAATGGGGTTAATACCAAGAGAAGATAGGTGCTTGTATGAGAACTAGCATTTAAATGGTATCAGATCTTTAGAGAAATCATGCTATGGAGTCCAAGAGATATCCAGTAATATAGAATCGGTTCTGTATTACAAACCGTAAATACTTAATGAGTGCACAAGATAATCTAACTGAAATAGTGAGACTAGAACAGATATTTACTCTTTTTATAATTTAACACATTTTATAGAATGTAACCAAGGCTTTAAATTAACCTCTTCTTTCCTGTATAATGTGTTTTTTGCTTTCAGCCACTATTCTGTAGTCCCTTCCCCATTTATAAGAGACTTGTACAAAAACTAAATACTGTGCTTACTTACTGGCAAAAAGTTTAAGCTAAGCACAAACTACTATTTGTTGTGTGTGTTGGGTTTTTTTTAAAATATATAAAGTTGTTGCTGAGCAAAAAGGTAAACTTCATTGGAAAGGCAGGGGAAAGCATAAGAGGTACTAAATGGAAAGGTAGAGGAACTATATCTGAGTTCTAATTTTAAAAGTACACATGATAAATGAAAAAACAAAACAATGGACAAATTGGGTGTGTACTTGGTCTATATTAATAGTTGCCTTCCCAAAACTGTTCTATTGTGTCTAATCGGCAGATCTAGGCAAAAATTATCATGGACTGGAATTTTGACTCATCTTTTCTTCCTCTGTTGAAAATGGATTTTGCTACATCTCAAAGGACTGAGGGGGCTGAACTTACAAACTTTTTTATTCATTTTTTTTTCTTCCCACCATTCCTGGGGATTCTAAGTTCCCACAGCATACCATGCTGTATGAAATGTCTACATGATCTTGGGTCTCTCTAAATTTCCAACCAGCACTTTGGGACTATCTTGCCAGAGTGAATTTCAAAACTAGGGCAGCCAAGAAACTGCCTAGAACAGGAATACAGAATCAGTTATTTATTCTGAGCCATAAATACTTAATGAGTGCATAAAATAGTCCAACTGAAATATAGTGAAACTGTAATTGAGATTTACTCTTTGTCTACTTAGCTGATATAGTCAGAACTGTGAAGGACAAGAATAAGTGATCAGAACAGCGTGCTCTTGTACCATGACAATGTTAAGAGTTCTTTAGCGATAGCTGCTGGGGCCCACAATTAACTTAGTCATAGTCCATTTTTCAGTTATTACAGACTTCCAATTAGAGTAATTTACCATGTGTGACTTGTTTTCAGCCTTTTGATTCAGAGTTAATTTAATCCTGTGGCTTTTGGGACCAGTGATAAGGTGTTAATGCTAGTATCTCCCACTGCTAGACTGCCAGTTTGTTTGCTCTTGAGACGGATGACCGATCATTTGACATGACTGGCTGAAAGTGTTCCTTCCAATTATCTGAGTGACTGACAATCCAATAAAGGATTATACATAAAAACATCCTTACTTACATATAAATCAGATTGATCAGCAAACATGGAAATGTATTTGATTCTCTCTCTCTCAGCTGATGTACACAAATAATCCATAAGTGTGATTTATTAGTCCCACTTGTCTTATCTCGTATGATCAAACTATAATCAATAACAACTATGACTCTTTCAAACAGGAGATTTATAGACCTTGGGCATAGTGTAATAGCCTACATGCACATAAAAATCAGTACAAGATGCCTTTACTTTTTATACTCAAGTGTCCTTGAGGCACAGCAGCTAGACTGGATTTCAGATCACAAAATAGAGATAAACAGGATTATAATAATCCTAAATCAAAGAATCAGGGGGAAAAAAATTAATGGATAGTATAATCACGACTCCAGTTTAAAATGTAAAGTGATTGATTCTTCTTTACTGTGTACAGAGGGTAACGTTTTAGTAATGTAAACATGTCTATATTGTCAATTTTGAAAACTAACCACTGCTTTCTGTATTGCTTTACTCTTGTACTGTAGACTCTATTGCTTAGAATTTGATATGGACAAAAAGAGAAAATGGAAGTTGAATATGATGATCTTAATATGATTATATATGTCAAAAAGTGGGCTTCAAGAAGCCACTGCATGCCTAGTTCTGTCTGCATGTATTACCTGTATACCGTATATCTCCAGGATATTTTTTCCTTTTTTACTGAACCTCTTGAAACTTGCACAAGATTTGCAAATTCCAGAACTCAGTTTTGTTTATCACAAATAAGACAAAATCAGTAAAAGCTTTATAGTTATATTAATAACTTTCTTACAAAAATAACTAAACAATAATATTGTGAATGTGTGCGTGTCCATATTTTACCCTAAATGAATGTAAAATACCTTTAGTACCATTAGGATTAATGGCTAAGTTTATTTCAGTTTCCCCAAGGAAGAATGAGTAATTTTTTTTCTGATTTGTGCTTCCAAAAATAAATTTTAAAAAATCATTAGCCCTTTTGGTTGCAAAATAAGTTTTTTCAATTAGGAACAAAATAGAGTGCAAATAGATAGATATTTACCCGAGTCTACACAAACCTGAAACAATAGCACTGGGAATTATAATTTGTGCCTGCTCATTTCAAGATTGTGATAACTCTGAAGTCAAATGGCAGTCAATATAAAAAAGATTAAGTAGTTACATTGGCAACTAAAGCATAAAAGGGGAACAGACAGTCGTGATCAGACCTCTTGCATTGTATCCAGAAAGGCTTTCTTGTTGCATTTGTTTCCCAAACTGCTTCTGACTGGGTGCTTCAATCTTCTGCTGAGAAGGACCTTTTATGCTTTCTCTCAGAGATGGTTATTCTAGGTAAAATCAAACAATTAAAAATCAGTGTCAAGATATCAGCTACAGAGATGTAGCCCAGAGCTGGACTCACTACCCATTTGTTGATAATATGATGCTATACTGTAAACTGAAGTCTCATTTTGACTCCTTAAATAGGAGATCACTTTGTGGAAGGAGTTTAGAAGAATGCTATTAGATTTTCCACTTTGACCTGTTTTGATAGGCTGTTGACAAAATAGTATTAAAGTAATCCCGCTGATTTTATGGATTATTTGTGTGCAGTAGCAAATACAGAGAATAAGTGGCACTTCATCTGTATCTGATTATAGTTAAATCTCTAGAGTGAGGAACACCATTTTAAATATCCTCATTTTTAAAGGCATTTATAATCTGGTCTATGGAATTATATTCTTGAGCTGCAGTGAAGCTATTAGTTGGATAAATGTTATAATTTAAAGATAGGATTTCCCCCAGAAATGATGTATATGAACTTATTTGATGTATGCAAATAAAAATTTTCAGCAGATGAAAGTCGTAATAAATGACTGTATCTAACCTTCTGCTATTTTCAAGGCTTGAATTAATGAAGTCAGAATTACCAGAGAATACTACATCATTAACAAATGAACTATTATATTAAGTCACTAATCAAGCAAATCAGATATTTTGTTTTCTTTTAACATGTTACTATAATTACTCATAATAGCATATACAGAATATTTAATTTCATTTGGATCGATGGACTTTTTATTCTCTTGCCACAAATGTATTAGCTTATTTAAATTTCTCTTTTTATCATTCTGCTTTGTAAATATTTTTTTCTTTGGATACCTATAAACATACAGTTCCAACAATCTGTTTTTTTTTAATTAATTATACAGATTGAACATAATCAACATCTTCAGTTGATTCAAGTTTTACTTCTAGAAAGAGGCCCATTTAGTTGAGATTTAGCTATTATTTCTCTGATGGTTTAAATGAGAGAGAAACCTAATCCCACCCTCCCTATACCCCCAATTCCCATTTGTATGCAATGGTATAGATGATATTATGCTACGCATTTCAGAATGCAGATCTGCATATATGAATGTACCTGTTTGTTTCTGCATGCTTCAGTCAGCTGTCATAGATAGTAATCAGTGTTGACATTTGCATTACCATCAAGTAGGTTTTGGGGCCAACCATCCAGTGAGTTGAATGCATTCTATCAGAATAAGTGTATGTCTACACAACAAAATGAAGGTGTAATCTTAGCACAAGCATGTACTAGCATGCTTGTGCTAGCATGTACTAGCATGCTTGTGCTGGCTGAATTTAACTAATCTAGGTAGCACAGGTAATAGCAGAGGATATAAGGCTGCATGAGTATTATCCTACAGTAGCAAATAAAGCATGAACCCAGGAGAACACAAGATTTTTTTTATTAGGAGAGATGTCAGACAAATGAAGGTATTTTGTACCTGAAAGCTTACCTAACATCTCTCCCAACTATAAAGCTGGGCCAGTAAAAAAAAGAAAATCCTCACGTCACAAATCTTGCTCCTTGTGTATTCCAGACCATCACAGCTACAATATTACTCTCGACCAAGGTCACTAGTTAGATTGAGCTAACGTAGCCATGCTAGCATGTGCATCGGCCATTCCTTCATTTTGCTTTGTAGACATAACCTTTGTTTTAAGGAGTTTGCAGACTGAGGCAGACATCCTTGCATCTTTCTGCAATATGAATGTCTAAAGCCTACAAGATTTTAAATTTTGTAAATGAAAAGTTAGATTCTAGACCCTGAAATGGCTGACTTCAGAAATGAAACACTTGCCCAGCTGAAGCAAACCAATTAAATTCAGGCCTTGTTTGTGTTGTCCAGTGAGATTTCCCAAGGCCTAACTCTTTAGTCAACTGTGGTTCATTCTAAGTGTGGAGTTAAAACCGTTTCACTAACTGAGACCCTTTGTTTCCAGAGAATATGCTAAAATTATGTGTTAACAATGAAGTTAGTTAACTTCTATTCTGGGAGATCTGCAACAGCTATCTGCTAAAAATGTCTGTCGGGAATTTTTGTCAGTTAAATTGCTTGGTGCCAAGTGCTCCTAACTGATACATTTTTGTTATGCACGGTATTAATCCATGGAAAGGAGGATGACAGAGTTGCAGAGTCTTAAAAATTGCTTCCTAGCTAACGAGCTGTAGGTGGGGTGGAATGGCACCACATGGTGTACAAGATGCAAACACACTAGACTTAACTGAAAACAAGATTTAAAAAAGCACAGGGATCAAGAAAAAAATTGCATTAAAATATAAGGTCCTTGACACAATTATCTTGCCATGTAAGAGCAGCTGTTCTTTAAACCAGCCCCTCAGTCTGGCTGTTTGTTCAAATCCATATTTGACAGTTAATTAAACTCCAAAGAGGGGTATGAGAAGAACAGTTTTCATCCAAGTGCCCAAGAAGTGCTATAGAAAGGACTAGAAAAAAGTATCTTGTCTGATGGACATTTTGAGAACAGATGGCATTGTTCTGAGAGAAGGCCCTGGAGATTAAACACAGAGGTACAGACATTTAAACAGTTTTCTGTTCAGCCGTGCAGTTTAAATAAGTAGTGAACAGAACACACATTCACCCTTTGGTGGGGAGGGAGGCACATCTTAGACCAGGTTGCACCAGTTTTAAACCAATCTGTGTGCTAACTTCTGTTATGGGTATTGATCAGTTACTGATCAATTATACCATACAAATTGTAATGTCCGTACCAGGCCAGAGGGAAAAGTGCCAGCTTATTGTGAAGATTTTGAATTGCTGGTAACGTTTCCTTACAAAATGATGTGTTGATCTGGAGGGGTCTGTTATTCAATATGTATCCCAGCTGCTTGCTTTGTTTTGGTTGATTCTTCTGGCATTGCGTGTTTATGATAAATTCTGTCAAGTACTGTACTAAATCCACTGGTGTAGAGTAAGAGTGAAAATGTCTGTCAGTTGATCCTATGACTACAGCTGATTTCTTGAGATACTCAAGGGAAGGGGAACATTTCACTTTAAGCATCTGTCTGTTGTTGTTGGCATCTGGCAGGCCACGTGCCTATTGCTGGTAATAAAGAAGCTGCAAACATGCTACTTGATATGTAGAATTCTCTCCCTAGTTAGCGCCACGCTTTCATTTGTACCAGCTGTCACTGAATTTAGTAATAATGATTTGGCTTAAATGGACTGGTGATTGCTACCTGCCAGGGAAATAGCTGTAAAAGCTGTAAAGTATTTATTGCCCTTACATTTTTGTTTGTTTTGGTTTTTTTAGTCTTCTTTCTACTCTTCAGTGTGGTCAAATCTGAGGTTATCTTGAGTCCCAGGTCTCTGGCGATCCTGAAAAGAGGTGCTGGAGGTGAGTCTGTAGCAACCTTATTAGTGAACTCATAATTCTGGAGTGCCTTAGTGGATTTGGGTGGACAGGTACAGTCAATCCCATCCTTACTACAAGCTGCTGCCATTGCAACCTGGACAACTCCTTTCTGTCCTGGTGCTACTCCTTGCAATCAGGAAGCCGAGGTCCATTTGAATGAAAAAACATTACTATTCTTGGTGTACAGGCAATATTTGCAGGCCGGACCTTGCCTCATTCTCCTCCCTCCGTTTATCTAGGGGCAGAGGTGTGAGGCAAGCCTGAGCAGAGCCTGAGAAATTTAGGGACTACTCATGTGAGCAGTACTCACGCAAATACTTGAAAGGTTAGCTTCTTGTTTTACTGTCTCTCAAACAGCCACAAAATGACTCCTAATGAGCTGTGCAGAGACCTGTGGTGGTGCTCTCTCTCTTAACCAAAGAGTTTGAGTTACAGATACATTGAGAAGATACTCGAATCTGGCCCAATTCACAGTATCATAATTTTAATATCCAGTGTGCAGCAGGGATCCTGTGCTGGTTGATTGTCTCTTTGGATCTGGCTTTTCTGTCTGTCAAAAAGCTCCAGCTGGTTTTTCAAAGTGATTTAAAGAAGTCTGGCATCCAGCATCTACTGACTTTCAAAATTCAATGGAAATTAGGTGCCAACTACCCTTGGCGTATTTCTCCTTTACCCCAGCAGCTGCTCAGAGGCAGACAAGAGACCTTAAAGTCTCAAGAGTGGCTGCAAGAAGATGCCCCCAGTGTAGCTTTGCTGATATATTTCTAGCTTTGGAGCATAAGCAGAAACTGGTGTGTTGAGCATGCTCTGCAGCATTTCTCTGAGGACACACCAAGGACATTGTATAGGCATACTCATGGGTGCTTTTAACAATCTCCACATGTACTGCTGATGCTATTAACCAGACTGTCAGCAGAGCTGATGGGAAGATTTCTTTGCTAACTTATTTCCTTGGATGACTGATTCTTTGTACTCTATTAAATGTGGAATAAAAATTTGAGGAATTTTATGTATACATAGTGTGCTTGAGTATTTTAAAACTCCCTTGTAAGGGTCATCAAGTTATGGTTCAGTGCTGCCTGTCAGTCTCCTTTTGGAAATAACTTTTGATATTTATATTGTATCCCTCAACAGATCTCAAGCTACTTAACACATGCTGCTGAAAAGCAGTTGTCTCTGGTATTGTTATTTGGCATTGTAAAACAAAACATACAACAATGTATGGCAAGATATGGAGAATATTTGCCTAGTAACACTACAGTAGAAATCTGAGGAGCCAGAACTAACCGTTCTCAAGAAGACCCAGTGAAATTTAAAGCTAGTTAACGCTCTCATTCTTGGGTTTAAAATGTTATATCCTTAAAGGCCACCAGTAGCCAGGACCTAATCTTTCTCTTCCAAAAGGAATTTCCTCCAGAAACCTCCCTGATTTGGGGCAGTAGCTTCACTCAGAAAAGGTACCACCTATTGGATCAATGGCTGCATTTCTTTGTAGCAATTTCCGTCTTCCAGTCATTTACTCACACAGACTGACGATCTTTAGCCTATGAAGTCTGCAAAGCCTGAGGTCATGGGACTCTTTGTGCTAGCTATTTTTCCAAGATTATTGCATGACTGTTTCAGTGTATCACTTAAAAATAAATGTTACTTGCATTAGGTCTTGGAACCAGGAATGAGTTATAATTTCCAGTAGAGTTATAACTCATCAGACTTGTCAGATAATACTAACTATAGTTGGAATTAGTTATGTGCTCAGTAAAGAGTTTGTCCAAATTGCTTATACTTCTACAAATGCAGCTATTCTTTGAGTCCTTTTCATCAGCTTTTCTGTATTCAAATGCTAGTAGCTATAAATCATTATCACTTATAACTAAATTGCTTATTTTTTTTCTTTTCCTCCCCACCTAATGTGTCTTTCTTGTCCCTACATTGCTTACAAAAGTACCTTATTGATGTTGTTCATATTGCAGCTATAACAAAGTAATTGGTTCAGTAGGATAAATTTTGAAAGTATCATGAGAAATTGGTTGCTCTAAATGGTTTTCTGAGAGGTGGATGAAGGGCACGGTTACACATGCAAGTAATGCACCTGAGTTTTCTGCACCCTTGCATGCTTCTGAATGTGTGCCTGTTGGAAGCGAATTTTGCTACTGACAGGAACAGTTCAGTCTAGGGCTTCAGGGAGAGCTCCTGGCTCCTCCAGGAATGAGCCATGGGCTGGCAGGGGCCACAAGGGCTGATGCTGATCTCCATGGAGTCCGGGAGAGCTGTTCCAGCTGCTAGGATGGGTACTGATCTCCCTGTGGCCGGCAGGCAGCATCCTACCATGCTGAGACAGCTTTCTCTGCTCCCTGTGGCCCCCTGCTGCCTAGGCTGACTAACAGAAATTTGCTCCTAGGCAGCATCTACACATGCACTTAGGTGCATTAGTTTAATGCGTCAATTACTAGTATTTGTATACTAGTATTAGTAATTACAAAATTAGTAATTACACAGTAATTGCTGTGCACATGCAGACAGTGTTGCTTGACTGCACATTAAATTAGTCTAATGCATATTGCTTAGGGTCAGAAGGGATCTAAATAGATCATCAGAGCTGACCACAATGAGTGCTGGGGTCATAACACCCCAGCCAGATATCTATCCAGCTTCCTCTTGAAGACCCCCAAATCCCCATGAAGACCTCCAATGTGCAAAAAAGTGTCTTGTGTAGATCCAACCAAAGAGTCCCTACCACTTACCAGGTTTGGTGGCTATACAAGTAGGTTCAACAATACATTTATGCCTAGTATGCAAACAGTGTAATTGCTCCTAGAGCTATCATGCAGAGAGCAAGTACACTTTCCATGTAGTCCTATGTTTTTGCATTTGACACATATCTGGTGAAGGGATGAGTTTCAAGAGATTATCTTTAAGAAAGCTGTAGCTAAAGGGTTAAGTAATGTAAATTATAACTGTATGTTTCTTCTGTTTGTTGCAATCTAGAATGCTGACCTAGGTGCTGTTATGTGCCTTACTATATGTGAAATTTAAGTCTCTGAAACCCTATCTGTGGATGTACTGTGTTGGAAAGGTTAATATGAATTTTGAAACTGATGCATGCTTTGAGGCTTTTCATGTTACTACATTGAGCTCAGAGGTAAATTCATTGTGTTTTAGTACAATTCTTCAAACTTAAGGCTATACTGATTCTATTAAACTGTGTGTCATGGAAAGTTGTTTTTTTTTCAGGACAGTGGTTTCTAATACCTGCAATAAGTAAATTCAACAGACTCTGTCATGTTTTATCTTACTTTTTTCTTGAATTCCTTACACATTACCATATATCATCTGAAAGGCAGTTAGTTTGTCCTCTATTGTCAAGCAAATTTCATATAATGGAGCATTCTGAAAAGTTCAATCAAATACTACTGTATAGCTAGGGTAGTGGTTCCCAACTTTTTTAGACTCAAGGCACCCCTCCATAACTTTTGTGAATTGAGGGGCACTCCATTTTAAAAAAACTAATTAATATATTATAGTACTTATACCCTTGCAGAAGGGCCAGGTAGGAGCAATCCAGATCCTGCCCTTATCTACTTATTTCCTCACAGCAGGACCCTGCACCACTTCCTCCTGGTCCAGTGTGCTGAGATCAGAGTCCCAGGAGCCTGTGCTGCTCCCACCCAGTCCTGTGTGCTGGGATCAAGGTCCCAAGACCCCATGCTATCTCCACAGGACTCTGTGTGTCAGACTGGTGGCCCTTGCAGCTCAGGCTGCCTCCTCTATTCCCATGTACAAGAATTGGACCCTGGGGCTTTGTGCCCCCTCCACCTGGCAGCATGTGCCAATATTTGACCCCGCACCATCCTGCAGACTGGCTGTAGTACACAGAGCCACAGCCTGTAGGGCTACCTATGGGCCTAGGGAGGTGGGGGAAGGAGAGAGGGTAGATGACAAGTTGCTAGGGGCCGGATCTTGCCAACAGTCTAGGAAGAGTTTATGCTAAATGAGGTTGTGTATAAAATGTTGTACATGGATTATTGTGCAGTTACAATTTTAAGCATTAAATCCTTACAGAATGATTTGGCCAAATGTAACATATTTCTTGAAGTAATACCTTTTTGAGGTCTATATTATATTTGCATATTTTTTAATGTTGTCCTACTGCTTTGTTTTTTCTTGGCCACAGTGATGAAGATGTTTGTAGAATTTCAGTTCCTCTTTTTGTAACCTTTTACCAATATGTTCTTCTTATAATTCCTGATGGCTGAAAAGGCCACCTATTAGGGAGATCACAACCACAGAGGCGAATTTGTTTTGTGATGCACTTATCAGCTACTCTTATAAACCTTTATTTTCCCAATGTATATACTTTTTTTCCCAACTATTATACTTTAAAACTGGCATATTCATATGAGCAAAAACAACTAATCAGAGTACCTTTTAGATCTGAGTATCTACCCTGGAGAACAGCTGGCTAAGCTGTATGACAGAGAGGATGCCCAATATTTTAGCTGCTATTTCATAAATATTCTGTGTGCCCTGCTCAAAAATTTAATGTGAAATGCATTAAAACTTTGATTCATATCCTTATCCCTGTAAGCTGGGGAAAGGAAAACTCAATCAAATTTTTGCTGGTCGTTATCCTGTAAAATTGCAACAGTTGCTCCTGTTTTTGCCTATGCTGTCCAATAAGGTTTTCATAACATGCTGGCAGGATATGTTGACTTGCTAATGATCTGTGCCTATTAGAAACAGTTTTTTCCAACTGCCATAGGAAGAAGAATGGAATATAGGACATTATGAGGCCAAGTGTGAGCGACGTGATAGCAATTATAAGCAACATGCACAGAATAGATGGAGTTGAAAAACAGCAACTGAGTAACTTGTTAAATAAAGGTCACTAACTATATTTACCCAGAAATAGTTTCCTTAAAAAAATATCAGTTTGATGCTCAATATCATGCTAAAGGCTGTTCTGCACTAATGAAAAAAATATTTCTAAAGGCTTCTATTCTTCTCACTATGTATTTTAGCTATGGTGTGTACTCTACCTGCAGTTCCTAAGATAAGCTTTATCAATCTATTCTTATTTTTTTTTAAAGCAAAGCACTCCCTCCTGTGTGCATACCCCTCTCTGAGAGCTTTGTCAGTGATACAATCTCCAGTTCAAATTCATCAACTTTTGAGAAGTTGTCTAATTCCCAAGTGAAGGCCAGTTAGTGCCCAGACTTTGGTTCACCTTGTAGGCACTGCGCTAGGAAAGATGGGGTTCCTAGCCATAAGACAGACATTTGCTATTGGGTTTGGGGGATGTGGAGATTGAGCTCCAGCTTGGAGCAGTTGTGTGTCTACGGCCACTCTCCCCAGCACCCCCTCATCCCCACTCTTGCAGCTCCAGTACTTTCTCCAGAATGGGAGAGGAGGAAAGGAAATGGAGGGATCTCAGTCTGAGGTTTGTCCAGCCTGCACTGGAGGGTGGGGTGAGCCGCTGCGTGCCCCCGTGAGGCTCCGGGACACTGCGGGACTCACGCCCAGAGGCCATGACAAGGAGCAGAGCAGTGTCCCGGAGCTGGCAGGCAGCTGCTCCTCCCCGAGCTGAGGCAAGGCAGGGATGGAGGCTGAGGCAGATGGCTGGCACAGGCTCCGCCAGCTCTGGGGGAGAGCTGCAGTGCCGGCCCTGATGCAGGGGAGCGAGCACTTCCGTGGACACAGCGGAGCCTCTCCTGGGGCGCAGCCATGGGCGCACCTACCTTAGGGGAACCTTGGCCCTGTGGTACAGCACTTCTGTCCTTGGCTAACCTTTCTTTTCCTTTGCCATATTCCTCTTTCCCTTGTTAGAGTTCTCAGCTTGGCCTGTATTCTCCTTTCAAGACCTTTTCTTTAGGTGAGAAGAAAAGTTCCATCAGTCATGTAGAAAGCTAGAAGAGAGGAGAAAGTTGAGCCATATAAGACTCATGTTGAGCCAAACATAAGACCAGTAGATTCCCGTGTGTGCAGAGTTTATAAGAGCTTACACTAGCCTGTACTTACCTAGTTCTTGCATAAGACAGCAACTGTGACCGCCAAGCCACCAGAGCACATGCACATGTGCTTCCAGCAGCCCCATACATCTCCATTTAGCACCTTGAAATACAGCCTGGGAAGACATGAGCTGTTGAAGCATATGCTCCAGCTAGCAAAAGGCATGGGGATGTCCACACCTGCCCTCTGCCAGACAAGCAGGACAAGCCTTCCTTCAATTGGAAGTGTTCATGGTACTCTGCAAACAGAAAGGGATGGTTTTGGCACTACAGAGGAGCTATGAGTTTTGCCAGCAGAATTTGAAATTAAACAGAGAGCCAACAGAGCATCCTAGTATAGGCAGGAGTTGTGGGGGTTTGAAACAATCAGAGTGGGCTTGTTCAAGCTCTGGATGTAGAAAGACAGTACACTGCATGGGAAGAAGGATACTGAGGGATGTGCTTACTACCTCCAGAAATATCAGCATTCCCGTGCAGAAATTTGCAAACATACTC
>JAGPOW010003447.1:16700172-16721720 GCA_030014935.1 Caiman crocodilus
AGCAAGAAGTGAATTAAGTTTTTTGCACTTTAGAGAACAATCTTTAGCACACTTGTAGGTACAATTAGGCTCTGCATTCACAGAGGATTGGGATGCTTACAAAGATGATAGGAGAGAGGTGTACAACTAAACAAGAGATGGCAGATGCTCTGGTTATAAATCATAAGAGTCCTTTTGGGGACTTTAAATAGGCATGAAATTTGGCTGGATGCAGATATATTAAAAATCAAATAGCTCTATGCTTACAGTGATGTCTGTGAGAGCTGGATGCATAGATTATGGGCAATACCTGGCCCATAGGAGATAAGAATTCAAGTAGGAGCAAATTTGTATCTGCAGAGCACATATGGGACAGATTTTTCCCTTATTCCATATGCAGATCTTGTGTTGTTTTCAGTGTCTGACTTGTATAGGAGTTTCACTTGCTAAACCCTTCCAGAATACATACTAGAGTGGAGAGAGAAGTTTTACCATTTAAATATAAACACAAATGGATTAATATATGAGAAGAGAGGTCTTCCGTGTTGCTGGGTTTTTGGTTGTAGCCATGTTGGTCTAAGGACATGGATCTTTAAATAGGCATAAATGCCATTGGCGGGGGGTCAGACTAGATGGCCTGCTCTAGGCCCCTTCTGACCCTAGAACTATAATACTATGATACTATGATCTCAGACCAGCAGAAACTCCCTATGCCTGAACTACTCAGTTGGTCTAATAAAAGATGTCACTCGAACCTTGCCTGAGAAGAGAGAAGCACTTTGGCATATTATTTTGTGACTACTAAATGTAGGGATATGTAACACTGGATATTGAGATTAGACCCATTTGTATGACAAAAGGAGGAAAAGACAGACAAAGCCCCTGAATTCAGTGCTTTGATATTGCCTGGATGCAGCTGAGAGCAAAATCTACCATAGTAATACAGAACAAAATGCTTCCATTTTTCATTAATCTAGTAAGAGATGGCCAACCGAGCTGTGGAAGGACAAACTTCCATTCAGCCAAACTCTTGCTTTTTTCTTTTGAGGACACAACACTAGCCTTATAATGCAATGCATACGGCTTAATTTATGGATTTTGTGCAAGGTCTTTTGCAAAAGTTCCACTTCACAGATTCCTGCTTAAGCTGAAAGCGTCAGATAGCCAAGGGAGGGCACAGAATGGACACAGAGGATAAAGACTGGCGAAAAAAAGTGGGAACAAGCAATTGCTTGTCAGAAAAGTGCTGCTAAATTGGAGAGAAGTATTAAGTGGGGCTCCCAAAGGGGTAGTCCTTGGGCACTAACGGTGTCCAATCTATATACATGACTGACAGGGAGAGTGAACTAGTTAGTTGCTGATGAAACTAAATTTAGAAGCACAGAAGCTCTGGAACAAACAATAAGAGAGACTTGAAAGGATTCCATCCTGAAGAATAACTGAGCTGGTATATATATTGAGCTTGAATGCAGAAAATGTGCACTAAATGCAAAAGAAAAAGTCTTCATTAAGTGGAAATAGTCAACTTGAACTGTAAACGAGTTAAATACAAGGTCTGTAATTTCTAAAAAAAAAAATCTATGGAGAAGCAAACAAACAGGCACAGCAAAAATCACTAAGACAGATTTATGCTCTAGTATTCTGTAAATGTAGGATGGGAGATACCTGAGTTCAAGCAATCCTATGCTATAGGAGATTTACACCCACATCCCCATACCCTAAGAGGGCTCTAACCAGTAAGTGAAGGCTACTCTGAGGATGGGGCAGTTTCTATTGCTTCTGTCAAGCCTATTTCCCATTATGCATAAAACAATTTGAGTTTTAGGCACCTAGTTTCTAGTCTGGGTCCAGGTCTAAGTGATTGAGTCAGGAAAAATCCCCATGATAACATTTCCCAGTCCCATTCCTTAAGTGCTAAATAATGCTGTCTTCCTAAGCCACAAGTAACTCAAGTCTGATTGTTGTAATACCTCATTCAGCCTCTGACAGTCCATAGGGATCTTATGCACTTTTACGTACATATAGCCCATTGTTCTGCAAAGCCCTTATTATCTCGCATATAGTGGTAGCACTGTGGAAAGCCAGGTGAGGACTCTAAGGAGATGGTTGTATGCTGAAGGGAAGCATTTTGTTTCTGTTGCTAGCACAGTTATAATTTATTGTCCTGTCTGTCTTGGCAGTCAGGTTGGACAGTTTCCTGGCTGTGTCTGATGCGGGTGGGAGTGAGGATGACTGAATTACAGCAGACAGCCTGGAGAATTACAAATCAACAGTAGCTTTGAATGATTTTATTTGATTCTAAAATGGATTGGCAAGGAGAGATTTTGGTCACAATTTAAATTGCCTCTTAGAACTGCATTTATTTAAGATTTAGGAGACTGTTAGATTTAACAAGGTACAATTAAATATCCGTTTATTAAGGGTGGATTTGTTACTGATTAGTAGTTATGCATGAGGTGCATTTTTAATATTTGTTAATCCTAAATTAATGGTTTGGATAATCAATTGGCATTTAACAAGTTTAATCTCAAATAGAAAATAAAAGCATTTAATATCAAGGGGTTTTTTTATAATGTTCCTGCCGATGTGGGATGCCAATCTTGAGCCCAGTTTTTGCTTTGCTAAATTTGTTTGAATGATTCCTGGGGTGAAAAGCTGCTGGAAACTGGCTTTTTAAGAATTCTCTTTACACACAGAGAATCCTTGTGTTCTGGAGTCATTGTTGAAGCTCGGATGTCTGGAGGCATAAGCATTTGGACCCTGGATAAACCCTGTTGCAGAAGCAGGGCGTGAAAAGAGGTGCCACTGAATACAAGGGGAGGAGGAGATGCCAAGAGTCATGGGATAGTTGTGGTGAAAGAGAGTCTTGCCTTTTCTGACGACTCAAAATCCTTAGCTGCTGCTGTGGCAAGTCTGCTCACTACAAAGCATGTTGGTGTTATGTGTCCATGCACACAACTATGGCCACAACAGCACTAGGGTAAGACTGTTGCTGAGGCACAGCCTACCTGAGCTGCCACCACTGATCTTCCAAAAAATTTGGTATCCGGGGCTTTATGTCCTGTATCTTACCCTATTACTGCAGCTGTCCCTCCCCACAAGTAATGTAATGGGAATGGCTGAAAAGAAGGGTCAGAGTTGGAGCATGTCCCTGCTCCAGCTATTTCTAAGTATCAAAACAGTCAATTAAGCACAAAGTTAGAGAAGCGTGAAGGGAAACCTGAGAGCGACAAGACAAGATCTTAATCGCACTCAAGTTTGCAGAAGCACCATAATGACTCAAATCTGTTTTTTTCTTTAATCCTCACCCCCTATCCAAGCCTCTGCTGAGCAGAGTCACTGGACTAGAGAATATTGTTCATGGGCTCATTTCAATATGAGACATCTGGGTTCTGAGCTTGAGACCATGAAATGTGTTGCCATTTGTTCTCAGTAAGACATACGGTAGAGAATTTTAACTATCAAAATAACATACACATGTATTCTAAAACCACCTCTTTTTGCCAGGATGGTGTCATCTGTTTTGCTATACTATAAGGTTTTTTAAAGCTTGTTGGAAATGTTTGTATCCCTGCACGGAGTTCTCAGGTAATATCTGTTACACTGAGGTTATTGCCTACTCTTTTATATATAGATTTATCCACTTACACACTTCCAGGGTATTCTCTATAGGGTAGACAAGTAAAATAGTCCTTAAAATTCCAACATGACTTTCTTTATATATTCAGTGTGAACTGAATCCCTAGCGCTAACCTCTGAATTAATCGGATAGGCGGGCTGCATATAGAATGAAAATTTGGCCCTAGGTCAGTAGTCTAATCTTAATGTCAGTACATTTGTATTCAGAGGAACAGGACAGAGGAACACATCTTCCATGATAATCCTAACTTTTACAATTCCATTTACATCTCTTCTTCATTAATGTAAACTTCATAAATTTGTAGTTGAAATTTTGCAGGAATGATTCTGATATGCTGAATCTTGTCTGAAAACTTTGTTTTTTAATTTAAAACATGTTTCTGAAATAAGTGTTAGAAAACCGAGGTGATCTCACTTGAACATTTTATATTAAATGAATATGTGGCCTAGAAATTCTATATTTGTAATGTATTAGTCTTACCAATTAGATGGATTAGTCCTTTATTAGTTAAGGCCCAGCTCTGTAATGTGGCTGACTGCCTTACTCTTTGAGTAACTAACTACTATCACTCAACTGAAATAAAGCTTACACAATATGTTTCTCTGTTGTTCAGACCTCTTTTTTATGCCTTATCATAAAGGCATACCATTGAACTTGTGAGCTCCTGACTTGTCTCTTCAGCCTTGGGAGCATTAGAGATCCTACATTCTGGTGCCAGGCAGACCCTCCCCTTGGACACAGTTTCTGTTTAATAAACACATGCAAACTTAAACAGCAACAACAAAATAGGTCCAGTTCCCTGACCAACAGGTTGCAGAAGTCCAGTAGATTTAGACTTTGCCTCCATCTCTCCAAGGCTTGCCACATGAGCCAACCCTCCTTCTGTACACAGAAGGGGTTGTTAGTCTGTCCCCTTGACTGAAATAGCAGTCCAGATGGTTGTGTTTCTTAATGGTCACTTTTTCTTTTTGTGTCCACATTTACCTCATCGAAAGCATGCTACCCAGGTTTTCCCAGACATCCCATGGGGAACTTCTCCAATATTGTAAAAATTATTGGATTGCCTGTAACTCTAGACAACCCCATACTTAAGACTACCCAGGACTCTCTCACCCTGCTAGTTTCCCCCTAACCTTCCCAGGCTGTGGAAGTTCCTCTTCTGACATTTTTCTGTGGGATATTCCTGGTCAGGCCTCTTAGTTCCCTTGGCTTTCAGGTTTCTCCAGTCATTAAAAATGACAACAAAAAAACCACCTCTTCAGGATCTGGACTCTCATAGGCAAGTCCTGCAAGAATTGTCCTAGAACAGGGAAGAACCAGTGTCTAAGGACTAATGCTTTGGAGAAAAACAAACCTGTATCAAGGTCTAACAACTAGTGGGTGTGCTGTTAATGTTAATGGTCAACCCAGAACCCAGATGACTACATATGTCTGGAGTCAGCAGTCCCAATCAGTCTAAAATTTTTTTTTTTTTTTTATCTGAAGGTATGAGCCAGACTGTTCATCCTTCAGGGCTCAGTGTACTTTTGGGAACTGTTTTCTCTGGAATGGTTATACCTGGCTGACCAAGTCAGCTGTTTCCAGCTGTCTCAAACCGCTGGCTACTAGCACAAAACAATCATCAGGATAACTTTGTGGTTTCAACTTCAGCAACCCAGAAGCAGCCTTACATGAACATCTCCTGCTGCTAAATAAATAATAAAATTTGAATAAAATAAATTCAAACTAAAATATTTCTTTAAACTGATCAGTAACTTTGACTTAAAAATACTTCTGAAAATTGTAGTTATGTGGCAAGTAGGATCTGTAAGTGATCAGGGAAAACATAATAACTCTGCATAATTAAAAGGGAAAAAAAACAGGTAGGAGATTTGTGACTTATGTCTTCAATTAAACCTTTTACCACCAAAAATAATGTAATTAAGCCAAAACTTTGTACTTATTAGTACAAAAACGTAACTTGGGGGAGATGTTTTAGGGAGGTGCATGTTGTAGGAATAATGAAGACTTTATCAATAAAATATCAGGTTGATATAAATCAGCTCCTTGTCATAACAAAAAAAAATTAACCAAGCAGATTTGTGCCTTGATTTTGAACTGAAAGGAACTGTTTAAGGCTCTGATCCCTGCTGGTTCTTTTTTGCTGAACTTTTTTTAAATCAGTGATTTGTAATATTATTGATGTCTGGTTTGAAAAGAAACTAAATGCAGGCTTTTTAGCATGTCATGGTTAGAATAAAAAATCCAAGATGAATAACTGTATTAGAAACTAAGGGACTTGTTCAGTTAAAACTACAAATATGAAGTCAAACTGCCCCCTAATGTACACCCCTTGTATGTGACTCTGCACACAATGCAGTACCATCCTTGAATTACAGCAGGAACAGAAGCAGAAGATAAATCATGAAAACAAGAATTGATTGCACACATGCATGGCACAGAAGTATTTAATAGCCTGATAATAGCAGTCTTCGGTTGGGCAAAATGCCTTTAGGCTGGGTGAGTTGTCTAGGGAAAGACCATAGGAGTAACTGTATAAAAGAATTAACAAAACAATAATTTGAACATAAAAAAAATGATCCTACCACATGTAATATCCTGCAAGCCCTCAAAAGAATGAAAGCAAATAATGATTTTCGTTCTGTTTTGATAGGCTTCCTAGGAAACTGTATCAGGGACCCCCTTCTTTATATACAATGCATATGTGATTTACAATTTGCATAGGTTTTGTCACATTTAAAACATGATTTTACTTCCTTTTTAAGGAAATCAGGTCCCTTTGAGATGGAATATTTAGGACCAGATCTTCCACTCATGAGAATAAGCTTCATTTGAGTCAGGGATGCTATGGCAGTCTATGAGCAAAGCAAAACTGCTGAGGCAGAACAGAAACGCAAACAGCATAAATCTTGCAGCAGCACGTCTGCTGTTGATCAAGAAACCCAAAGTGGCATCTCTTGCTCAGTGTGCCACAGACAGTTCAAAACACAAATTGACCCAATCAACCACTCACAGAAACCAAACCAACTAGTGATGTCATGGTCATCTTTGAATCTGAAGGACAAACAACTTGTCAACTGAGTCTGTGTTCCATGGGACTTCTATTAGAGCCAATGGAAATCTCAGAGGAAACAAACTCCAAAATAAAAAACACTAAGAGAATAAAGAAATCTGTTAGATGAACCTGCTTTCTGTTCACAGGAGTCACTGTCACATTCAACGTGCAGGTTATACTTCATGTCTCATTACTTTATATTGCACTTATTGTGAACACAGGGCCTTGAGCATGGAAAACGTGGCTTTTGGGCTGCAGTCATTCAGGCTAAATTTCAAAAAGTGACTGGGGGTGTCCTCCTAGACAGCCTAGCCCCCTGCCCATATATTATCCCCCCACTGGCTAATTGGGAAACAGTATACCATAAAAGAAACTTTTTTTCCTCTATAAGTTTTGATGTTTCTTTCAAACCCAACTGCTTGTCTTCTGTGCAATTGAAAGCTTGAGTTAAGTCTCTTGAGTTATTCCACTTGAGCTAACCTAAGTGAAGCGACAGCTTCCACACTTAGATACAATATTACAGCTACAAAGAATAATTGGTAGTTGATGAAGAATTGTAACTAAGCTGTTTCAGTCCCACTGCATCACTAAGACTGGGGACAGAAGTTACACATAAACCAGTTTAAGTCATCAGAAACTGGTTTAAACCTATAGCAGAACAGAAGCTCAGTGCACGTAAGCTAGTTTCAAAGGCTAGGGACAGTCATTCAAAAAGCCTGAGGCTGAATTGATTCGATCTTTGCAGGGTAGTCTAACCTGACTAGGCTAAATCAGTTTTGTAATTGCACAGATATCTCAGAAATGCAGGCACATGCCTACAATGGCTCAGGCTACAAGCCCAGGAGCACTAGAGCAGCCTTCCCTTTCCCTACACAGTACTGAGCTGAGGGGGGAATGGCCAGGCCCTGGCAGGACACTCTAATTAACCTCACAGGGAATTGATAACAGGGTTTATCACTCCATTAAGAAAACAGCAGAGGAACATAACCAGCTACCTGTGCCTGTTGATTTTACCTGTTAATTCAGCAGAACCATCACCAGCATGTGATCTTCTAGCTAATACACAGACACCTCTCCACAAGGCAGAGGGGAGAGGGAAATCCTGCTTACCAGGGAGTAATGAGGGGAAGGGAAGGAATAGCCTGCAGTCTCTAGAGCTGCAGCCAGGGATCAGAGGGGAAGGGCCAGCCCTGCTGTGGAACAGAGAGCGCTGTTCAGCCCAAAGAGCATGCCAGGATCCTGGGGGAGCCTGATTTCTCTTAAACCAGCAAGGGGTCTGAGACACAAATTGCATAAACCAGTTTGAGCCAAACCAGTTAAGTTTGATACTGCATTCAATCAGGATTATCTCAAACCAGTTTCAGCCATTTTCAAACTGGTTTATGTGCACTGAACATCTGCTGTATTACAGGTTTAAACCAGTTTCTGATCATTTAAACTAGCTTATGTGTAATGTCTATCCCTAGCCAGTATGGCTGAACTGGTTTAAGATAAATCTGGTTGAATACAGTATCAGACTCAACTGATTTAGGTCAAACTGGTTTATGAAACTTCTGTCCCAGACCCCTTCCTGGTTCAAGTTAAATCACAGTCCCCCAGCATACTTTCCAGCCCTGGGCTGGGCAATGCCATCTGTTCCAGCAGAGAAGGGTTGGAAGGGGCAGAGGCAGGGACTGTCTTACCCTCGGCAAACCCTGGCTAGGGTCTGGGGCCAGGGATGGGGCAAAAACCTCCCTTCCCCAGAATACAGAGCTTCCCTGCAGCTAAACTTACTAAAAATTACTGCTGGCTGCAACTGTGGACTACAAATCCCAGAGGCACCTGGAAGCAGGAAGGGGAAGTGATGAGTAACCCCGCAGAGTCCTGCTGTAATGCTGGACTGCAAATCCTAGAAACCTCAAGGGCAGCAGGAAGAGGAAGTGCCAGACAGCTAGACACCCCCTGGCTTCTGGCCTGAGCCACTGCAGGCATGTGGCTGTATTTGCTGAATCAAAGGCAAATGCGTGTCCTCTTGTTTCTCAGTTTAATCTTTGCAGTTTAGACTTGCCTGCAAAGACTGAATTGATTCAGCCTTGGGCTTTTTCACTGTCTGTACTTAACCTAAAAGTCTAGACAGATGTTACAACTGTATCAGTATCCTTTGATAATGCAACTGTTACCATTGTATGTTCTGTAGTGATATAAAACCACTCCACCTTTAACTCTGCTTCACTCAAAGTGAAATTGGGGTGATTTAACTCACTCGTATGGCTGAAAGATTAAAAATTATGCACCTGTAATGGTTTACTGGTATCACCTGATCTGTATGTGCCTGGACAGAAGCTGAAGGCTGATCCAATGTACTGTAATTGCAGCATGTCAGAGTGGACTAATCAAGTCTGCTGGAGCATGGTAATTACCATGTTCCCTCCATGTCACAGGCATCAGCAAAATGGCAGTGGGAGCACTTTAACTAAAGCATGTTTGATGGGCTTTAGATAAAGCACCCCTTCCGCCAATTTGAAGTGCAGGGATGCTGATAAAGAGGTGTTCCAGGTTCTTTAATTAGTAAGGCTCTCAAAGCTACTCTAATTAAAACACAGTCGCCCCCAGAGCTTAGGTAAAAATGCCTTGTGCTTCAAAGCAGCACCCACTGTTCTCCCATTTAATGTGGTTAAATGTCTAACGTGGTATGTTTGTCCATAACCCCAACAGCAGTCCATTTCTGACCCATTTTCCTAACAGGCAAGCTAACTCAAGTTTCCAGCACCACTTTAAGTTAAGTAGTTTTATTGGTGGATTGCAGATGAGTTAGGGTAAAACCCAATTTTTGTCTGGATGTAGTGAAGCAATGCAAGTAAGTCCTGGAGTCAAATCTTCAGACAGGCCACAAGCAAAAGTGGCTAAGATCTTGTCCTTGGTCTTGCTTCTTCAAAACCATGTAATCTTGGGAAAATTATTTTTTCTGCATATGTCCTCTCTTTTCAGCTACTATTTATTGTCTGCTTTCCCTTTTTAAATTGTAGAAATTGTCCTCTCCAATCTGTCTATTCAGTGCCTCCAGCAATGGAGCCCTGAATTTGCTAAGATCTTTAGGCACTGCCATAGCAGAAAATAGAAATGAAATAAGGAGATGTCAAGAAGTTTTATTTTGTGCTTCCTATTGTCCATCACACACAGTCTTTGAAAAAATGTATAGTTTTGCAGTACCAGCATCTTGATACCCATATGTTTCATCTGTAGTTTTATTTGACGTTACTTGTGACTCATCTGTATCTTAAGGATTAGGTCTATTTGAATACCAAAGGCATGTCTCCACGTGCAGGGTCATGTGGTTTGTGGTGTCACAAACTGCAGACAGGGAATATGTGCACCAGTACAGTGGCAAAATTTGCTACCAGGAAATCCCGATAGCAAAAAAAAAAAATGCCAGAATAAAAAGTGGTGCAACATGTTCAAAAGAAGCATAAACAGAGGCCAGACCATTCAGAACAATGCTCTGTTGCCAACCAGGCCTCAATACTGCCCCTGCTGCTACTGCATGCCACCAGATAAGACTGCTGGGGCTAGCACTTGTGTTGGCACCAGCCTCCTCTGTTATATGCCTAGGGCATACAGTATGTTAAAAACAAGCAAGGTCTTTTATCGGGGGAAAAGGCAATACACCACGTTTATTAAAAATATAAAAATATTAAAGACATCACATACACACTCTCACACAGATAAACAGTTCTACAGATGCTAAGATATTACCAGTCTTTTAGTTGCTCGAGTCAACTTAGTGGCCAGCCAAGTTGAGCACAAGAGTGGGATCAGGTCATCTCATTGGACTCGTACCAATGCTTCTCCAAAGCTTCTGTGTTTTTGCTCACCATTTATAGTAGTTGTCTCCCTTGCGTGTCCGTGGACCTTGTAGTTGTTTTTCTCTTTTTCTGCTGGTGTAGTCATGAAGTTGTTTTTCAAAGTTGTTTTTTTCTCTTTCTGCTGTGTTGGGATGATTTCTGCTTTGGGGCAGATTCTTCTTCCTCTGGGTTCTGCAGTCTTTAGCTGTTGAAACAAAGTGTTGTTTTTGCATCCCTTAGCCTTGTCATAACAGAAAGCAACCTTTGGTCATTGAAGGATTACAGCAGAGTTGTAAACCTTGCTGTTTCTGTTAATTTTCCACTCTTTGCCTGGATTCAGAATTCAGAGTTGCTTTTTTCAGGCTTCTCTTAGCATATTTTCTAATATGGTAACTTGTTTGTGAATCATGCAGTGATTTTTTTCAGTCACTACACATTCATTCATCCATGCATTCTAATTTCATCCATGCATTCTAAATATTACAAAGACATTCTTATTTTGATAAAAGTAGAATAAATGCAAGTTAGTTAAAAACCTAAATGATATGACAATAGAATGATTATAAGCGGTTATGAAAAATCAAAATCAATTTTAGCTTGATATCCATACCCCTACTCCAGACAATTTGCTGTGCTCCAAAGTACATGGGCAGGGGCATATGATGGTGCAAAAAGTAGCAGCACAAATTGTTGCTGCTGCTGTTTGTGCATCTATAACCTCATGCCCCTGCACATAGGGACCCGCTCCTAGTGTCTATCACCAAGTTGATGTGAAACACAATTTCAACGTGAAGCTGAAAATACTTTTTTCTTTTTTTTCCTACTTTTTATATGTTGGCATCATGTTCATTTTACCACCTATAGCTGTTGGAAGAAGAAACTGCAGATGAATTTGGCTGAGACAGGTAGAAAAACATCTGCTAGTTGTTTTAATAGTGCAGTTGTATTGCATCTCCTGCTGTTTTTCCCCTTTTTAACCACACTGCCTAAAGTGGTTCCACAAGATAATTAGATTAATGTGCAGGCATTTTTGTCCTCATAGCTTCTAAAAGGCAGCAGAAGAGCTTCCCACAAGACACTAGGATTTGGTTGGTATGTTTTGGTTAGAGACCACTAGACTGTTTAATCAGAATATGTTACTGGGTTTTTTTATTAATACGTCTGTTTTTTCTTTCCAAAAACAAATTGACCTTGAATTGAGCTTTTTATTTTCTTTTAAAAAAAAGATGAGGTGTGGGGTCAGAACCTCTAAAATAATCTTATATTAACATACAGCAAAAGCTGTATTATCTGGCACCTGGGGGAATGGGGGGTGACGAATAACCAAATATGCCAGTTACTTGAGAGGTCCAAGTGTCTTTGCCTTTTTGGGCTGCCACCCCTCCCACTGTGCCGAGGGACAAGGACAGGGGCCCCATGAAGGCTGCTAAGCCGTAGACCGTAGGGGCTCAGTGAAGCTGAAAATGCCACGGTGGACATTTCTGGTTTTGCTTTTGCCTTACAAGCCAGCATGCCGGTTAATAGAGCATACTGGTTTGTAAGGGTCCAGATAGCGCAGCTTTTACTGTATTTTTACGGTATTAACGTCTTTGTATAAATACAGTTTTATATTAAGGAGTTATGAATTAGAAGGAGGAATGACTAGAACTCACAGAAAATGTCTTTTGATATGAATTTTGCAACAGGAATGGGATTCTCTGTAAGTATAAGAAATCATGAAGGCCAAAGAGAAATTGGAGTTGTAGCTAGCAAGGGATGTGAAGGGTAACAAGAAAGGTTTCTACAAGTATGTCAGTAACAAGAGGAGGGTCAGGGCAAGTGTGGGTTCCTTACTGAATGAGGGAGGCAACCTTGTGATAGAAGATGCAGAAAAGGCTAAAGTGCTCAATGCCTTCTTTACCTTGGTCTTCACAGGCAAGGTCACCTCCCAGATTGCTGCACCAGGCAGCATAGCCTGGGGAGAAGATGAGCAGCATGCAGTGGTGAAAGAACAGGTTTGGGGCTATTTAGAAAAGCTGGATGTGTATAAGTCCATGGGGCCAGATGCAGTGCATTCGAGAGTGCTGAGGGAGTTAGCTAATGTGATTACAGAGCTTCTAGCCATTATCATTGAAAAATCATGTTGATTAGGGGAAGTCCTGAATAATTGGAAAAGAGCAAATATAGTGCTCATCTTTAAGAAAGGGAAGAAGAAGGATCCAGGTTGCTACAGAACAGTTAGCCTCATCTCAGTCCCTCAAAAATTTGAGATAAGGTCTTCAAAGAATCCATTTCCAAGCACTAGGAAAAGAAGGAAGTGATCAGGAACAGTCAGCATGGATCCACCAAAGGCAAGTCATGCCTGACCAACCTGATTGCCTTCTATGATGATGACTGGCTCTGTGGATGTGTGGAAAGCAGTGAATGGGATATACCTTGCCTTTGCAAGACTTTTGATATGTTCTACCACAGCATTCTTGTAAGCAAGCTGAGAAAGTATGGGTTGGATGAATGGGCTGTAGATGAGGTGGATAGAAAACTGGCTGGATTGAAAAACAGATCTCATGAGGTTCAGCAAAGGATGGAAGAATCCCATGCATGGCTACAGGCTTGGGTCCATCTGGCTACACAGCAATTCTGTCAAAAAGGACCTGGGGGTTCCAATTATTTAGTTCAAGCATTTTAGGTTTAGTCCAATGAATTTTATAATCAGGTTTCTAAAATTGGTGATTAATGGTAAGGGGGCAAGAAATGATTTTTCAGGCTGTGACAGAAATATTGGGGCATTATCTGCATACAACAGAATCTTATATTCACTATCTCCCACCTCAGGTGTGTCCAACTGACATCGTCTGGAAAACATGAGGTTAAACTTCTGCTTCTGGGCTCCAGATCCAGGCAGCACTCCCCCTTTTTTGCTGTCTCAAAATTGCCACTGGGGTGTCTGGGCTCCTCCTCCCTCCTCTAGCTTCTGTGGCATGGTGGGACCCCACAGTGTGTAGCATCCACATGTTCAGAGGGCCGGTAGGAAATGGAACATCTATGCATCAGGGCCACAGGGTGTGTTAGTAGATCACATGGTGCATTGGAGGCCATGTGGCTGGGAGTAGGTACAGAGGGGCCTGTGTGGCACATCAAGGGCCTGCACAGTGCAGTGAGGGATCTTGCATGGCACACTGAGGTTCTACATGACATAGCAGTAGGGAGGAGGAGCTCATCAGGGACTATGTAGTGCCATAAGGGGAGCTTATGTGATGTGTCAGAGGCCATGTGGTGTTATAAAGTGAGAGTAGCTTGGAGAACATGCAGCTTAGGGTGTGCAGCTTGTTCAGTTTGAGGCGGAGAGGCTTGAGTTTAAAGTCCAGAAGTATACTGTTTCCTCTCTAATATTATTCAGATTCTTGATATACAACTTGAAATAGAATTGACTGGACTATTGGTTGATTTGTCTCTGTCATATGCATATTCCCAAGGAGTCTCCTATAGTTTATATTTGATTATGGTTGTTATTTACTCTTTAGTCTACATGCTAGTAACCTTCCTGCATAGTCCCCCACCACGTCCCAGTGATCTTTGTGTAATCTACATAAAGGACACACTTCTTTCTTGGACAGGAACTTATTCAGTTAAGCAGTCACAAGATCACAGGGACTATCCACTCATGGATTAGAAATTGTCTTAAAGATAGAAATTAAAGAGTAAGTATAAATGATCAGTTTTCAAGATGGAAAGAAACATTTGTGTCCCCACAGGGATCAGTTCTGGGACCAATGCTGTTTAACGTATTCATAAGTGATCTGGAAAAGTGGTGGTCAGATTTGTGAATGACAAAATTATTCAAAGTCTGAAAGACCAAGGCAAAATATGGGGAACTACAGAAGGATCTGGCACTATTGAGTGAATGGGCAACTAAGGCAGGTGAAATTCAATGCAGATAAGTGTAAAGTGATACACCAGGGCAAAAATAATCCAGACGATACCTATACTATTATGGGCTTTACATTAACTGTTACCACACAGAGAAGAGATCTGGGAGTCATTGTGAACAGTTCACTAAAAGCTTCAGATCAGTGTTCAGCAGCCATCAAAAAGGCAAGCAAAATATTAGGGATTATTAAGAAGGGAATTGTAAACAAAACAGAAAGTATCAGTATGCCCCTTTATGTAGTAGTTGCATAAAGGGGCATACTGGTCTATCTCTGCATTAGAACTGATCTATCTGTGAGAGAGAGCTGAAGGTCCACCTCGGCATGGTCTTAGACATCTATAGAGCCAACAGAGGCTTCATCATGGAATCAGTTATGGTTTTAGAAATTAGAAAAGTAGTCAATTTTAGAATATGCTGAATGAGATGTTGGAAAAAAACCCATAATCCCTCATTGTTGGATTAACTATTCACCACATCGCTACTAAACCCAGGTCTGATGTATAAATGTTAGTGACTTCCCCAGAAGTATATCGTATAGATAGAGGAGCATGAGTCTTATCAATGATAGGATCCACACATTCATTCCAGTAAGCACCTCTTCCCCCTTAATATAAGGGTATTTCCCAAATTCAGAGAGCTTTCCAAAAAAGAGAATGTTGAAATGTTGGATTGTGTTCATCTGGGACCATAGCTGCATCCCAAAGTAAAAACGGAATCCATGACTTGAATATTTGCAAGAACAAATCTACCCTCTGAATCGTCAGCTATGCCAATTAAATGGGGCACACATTTTTTATATACGCTAAAAGAGAAACTCCATGCAGCTTTGTTATACACACTACAGATTGTTAGCCCCACCCAACCATGCTTTCGTTCCATGGGGGCCAGCTTTTCAAGCAGGCATGTCACATATGAAGTCCTGCACACCCAATACCAAATATCATTCTGATCCCCTTCCTCTGTTCAACCTGCTGCTCTGCTTTTCTGTCTGCCCCCTCCCTGACTGTTCTTGCCATTTGTGGCACATGTGCCACAGCTCACTACTACTGCTCTAGTTTTTGAGATTTCCCCTACTGACAGATGGATTTCTTGGAGCATAATGATATCAGCCCTCAGGGTTTTTTGAAGAGATAATATTTTCTTCTTTTTAATATGGCTGTTAAGGCCATTAACATTCCAGGGTACATACTTAATAGAATTGGCCGTTCTTGGTGACTTAATCTATGTTCAACTTTGAATATAGCTGACAATTTGCCAGTTTCCTTAAATTGAATGTACAAATACATTTCCATAGTTTGTAATATTTACATTTCCCATGTTCTTAGAGCTCATAACAACATACATTCCCAATCACACCTCCAAGAAAATCATGAGGGGAAAAAGAAAGAGGAAAGAAAGGAAAAAGAAAAACAAAATAAATATAAAGTACAATTTATGTTTAAGGGACTTAACAAGAAGTTTAATGTATAGTTTGTCCATCAGGAAGGCTTGGGTAGATGTAACCCAAAGCTGACTCCTACTCTGCAACAATAAAGACAAAAGACATTAACAAAAATCATATGAATGCTATTCATTGATAAGGAGTGTTTAACAATCTAAAAAACATTCTTTTCTTTCATTTCTTTTTTTATTTGTACCACTTGGATTACTCCATAACTTCACCCTCTCCTGACAGTATCTACGTTATAAAGTTTTCTGCTTCCTTAGGGTCAGAGAAAGCACTGGTTTTCCCTCTGTGAATCGGATTGAGAACAGCAGGATACTTCATGATGCATCTCAGCTACTTGAGTCTGGCATGTAGTTTTGTTCATCTCAACAGGACCTACTTTTCAGCCACCTCACAGGAAAGATTAGGAAACAGCACTAAATGAATGCCAAGCTCATCCATGTTAGCTTTCTTAGTTTTCTGGCATCTTGAACTACTTTGTCTTTGACAGAAAACTTCAGAAACTTGACTATGAAGGCCCAGGTTTTCCTCCCAGATGAGGCTTCCTCCAGTAAGACCTGTGAATGCTCTCAATCTCCAAATCAGTATCTGGGAGGGAGAGGGGAGGGGAGTTATAATACTGACAAGCAGTTTTTCACTAACTCATTGGAATTACCTTTTAGGAGACTATTCCTGATCACTTTGTCCAAGTGCTTAGAAATGGATTTCTTGAGGATCTGCTATTTGATTTTTCCAGGGTGAAGTAAGGCTGACTCATCTGTAGTTCTCTGGACCTTCCCTTTCTTAAAGATGGGCACTATGTTTACTCTTTTCCAATAATCTAGGACTTCCACCGATCACCATGAGTTTTCAAAGATAATGGCCAGTGACTCTGCAATCACATCAACCAATTCCCTTAGCACTCTTGGATGCACTGCCCCAGCCCCATAGACTTGTACACATCCAGCTTTTCTAAATAGTCCCTAACCAATTCTTTTACCACTAAGGGCTGCTCATCTTCTCCCCAAACTATGCTGCCCGGTGCAGTAGTCTGGGAGTTGACCTTGCCTGTGTAGATGGAGGCAAAAAAAGGCATTGAGCACTTCAGCCGTTTCTGCTTATTATGTCACTAGGTTGCCTCCCCATTCAGTAAGGAACCCACACTTTCCCTGACCCTCCTCTTGTTGCTGCCATATTTGTAGAAATTCTTATTACTCTTCAATTCCTTGCTAGCTGCAACTCTAGTTGTGCTTTGGCCTTCCTGACTTCATCCCTGCAGGCCTGAGCAATATTCTTGTACTTCTCCGTAGTCATCTGTCCAAGCTTCCATTTCTTGTGAGCTTCCTTTTTTGTGTGTAAGATCACTGAAGAGTTCTCTGCTAAGCCACGCTGGCTGCCTGTTATATTTGCTATTCTTCCTGCCCATTGGGATGGTTTGTTCCTGCACTCTCAGTAAGGTTTCTCTAAAATACAGACTGCTCTCCTGGACCATTTTGCTAGTCTTGCATTAATATCAAACTGTTAATGTAGTTCCACTGAAGTCAGTGATATTACTGGTATGCTGGAATCTACTGAAATGAATTGGGCAAACATGGGCCCTCAGTATCACTGAGCCTATTGCATAAGCTACATGCATGCATAATCTAATATACAACCATACCTGGAGCAAAATTAGCTCTTCAATTTTTTGATGGAATCAAAGTCACAACAAGTAGCACATGAATGAGCCCTGTACCCCTTGAAATAGCTGCAGAATTTCATTCTAAACAAAGTGATATTTGAATTGCAGATCACTGTGAATATCATCAGGTAATCAAACTCTAATAAAGAAATTCATGCAGAGTTAAAGCATTTGTGTTTTCTGGATGTAGTGAGAAATTCCTTTGCTACCTTAGTCAGATATTTTATTTACTTGACTCTAAGTTGACCCTGAGTTTAAGATGACCTCCTACCCCACCCCACCCTACCCCAATAATTACATTTTCCATTTATAGAATCTATACATTTGTTATAATTTGCCAAATATGGAATCTGATTATTAGAGGGTTACCTTGAATTTGCCAGCTTTTTACCCCTTCCCTTCCAATGCTACATCAGGGGAATTTGTGATGGGAGGAGGGATCAGGTTCAAGTTTCCCCCTTGCCTTCTGCCCTCCCCTCCTTATTGTCAGATGCTGCTCAGGCGCTGTTCTCACCCAGAGCACATAGGAGCTCAACTCTTGCTGGGCCATGGAGCAGTGTCAGTGCTGCTGTTTGATTGGGTAGGGAACAGAGTTTCCGTGTGCTCTGTGCCCAGGGGGAAATCCAACCTGAATTGCAACCAAGCTGCACCTGATAACTGTGGCAGGGGGTGGGGAAACAGAAGGGCAGAGAGGTTGTGCAGGGTGGGCAGGAGGCTGCCGTGGGTCTGACTCTGGTCCCAACCCAGGCTCCCGGCCAGAGTCAGAGACATAGCAGCCACCTGCCTCTCACCCCCTCCCCTATCCCAACCCCTTGCTTTATATACAAATCTAAAACAAGTAGATTTCCCCCTCACCCCCACCCTCCAGCTGTTTGGAAAAAAAACTTCATCCTAGATTCAAGTAAATACGGTAATAAGGTGGCACCTGGGCAGTGAAAGAACTAAGTAACTGAGCAAAACATTGCTATTTTCTATAGAAATATCAATATCAAATAAGAATCATAAGAGATACTTCTGAACAAAATTTCTATAGTTCTTTGTTTCAAATTACTACTTGTTTTTTTCATTTGCCTTGTAACAGGATCTGTATATACTTTTTAATTAAATGGCTTGAGCTTGTTTTAGTTTCAGTGAAAATACCTTTCTATTTATAACTGTTTCCTGTGTCTCAAAGCTGACATTCCTACTAGACAGTGACAGTAACTAGACTATTTTTAATGCTTTCTCCTGTACTAGAGGGAAAAAAAGATTACTGTCACCAAGCTGCTCTCAACCAGAATGCCACCGTTTGCACTGATATCTAAAGTTAGGACATCAGTAGAGGAGTAGGAAGGAGGGAAGGAGAAATTTGCATGGGGGAGCTGTTCTGCATATGGTTTTTGATATGCAGTACACTAAAGTGAACCATATTGATAAACTCTCCACAGTGAGACTGATCCTTATGTTGGAACATAATGAGCTCACAACAGTTTGCTACTACTGTTAAAAATAAAAACTCTTCTGATTCTTATCCTTGCCAGAAGCTCATTGTGGCAATGTCTTGATGGTTGGCATGAGATTCTCAGTCATTGTGTAGCTGCTGCTAAAACAGAAAAGTTTTCTTGGGAAGCTTTGTTTGAACTAGATTATTCCTTTTTGGACAGGAGTTTGGATTATAACATGAATAGTAATAAAACCTGAAAAGCATGTTTATGATCACAGTATACTCGGACTGATCCAGCTTTCCACTGAGTCTGATCCAGGCCTTGTATAACCTATAGATGGTTATAAAAGCATATAGAAACATCACACTTCCAGATACTCCCATTAAACTTAGGGTGCTGACAGATGTGCAGCTCCTCAGTCTAATTTACAGTGCTTGATAGAAAGCACCATGGCTTAGACCAACCCTCCCCACCCCCGCAACTCAACAGACATTCACTATTGGGTCAGAGAAGGGGGAGATAGCCTCCAAAGTGGAGTTTCATCCTGTTGAGAGCTGCCTGTCTATAGCCTGTCTCCCTTATCCCCGCTCTCCCCTCCCATTTCCAGCACTGTCTGCAGGATAGGAGGGGAAGGGGGGAGGGGGAGGGAGAGGGAGCTACAGGCTGTGGTTTGCTCAGTCTGAATTGGAGCAGGGGTGAGTAGGCTGGAACCCCACCTGAGGCAGGGGACTCCAATCCACCTACCCCTGCTCCAGCTCAGGCCAGGCAAACCCCAACCCACATCCTTCAGGCAGCACTGGGGGTGGGGCTGGGCTGCATCAGCCCAGCCCTGCTCATGCTCAGAGACTTGCAGAAATTAATAAAGACACCCCATTTTGGAGCACCTTCGTCTGAACCCTCATTAGATGAGAGTTAATTTGTCATATAATTGAGCACTTTTAAAGTATACTTCAGCTATGCACTTCTGTCATGGCACAACTGCTATGCCTTCAAGATACCAATCACATGACAGATACCACCTTTGTCAGTGCCTTTAATCGTAGCCTATTTCTTCAATCCTGGACATCTCAAACTAAGTTGCATAGTAAGTGTTAACAAATAAACCCATTGGACAGACCCTAACCAACTTTGCTTTTTCCATACTGTTTGAAATTGCTTTGTGGAAATCCTACTTTGCCAATTCTGGGGCAAAGTTCCAATTGGCAAGAATGATTTTAAATACAGTTAAATTAAATAAATTTTATCAAATCAGGGTGGGTATCTATGGCCATGTGTAGATGAAATGAGGGGCATTTGTGCATGACATTTTAAAGCAGGTTAAATGGTTTTGTACTGCTTTAATAATGTTGGTGTTTGCATGCATTGGTGGTGTATTACACAAATTTGGTGGTGTAATGCACCTTAAATAACTTGGGGCACAGCAGATTAAAACTCTGAGGAGTTGTAGTTTGCTGCCCTACAGCTGTGGAGCGAAGCACCAGGTTCCATGCTGCTCAGGGACTCTTCAGGAAGACTGTGTGGGCAGCCTGGCAGCAGCCCAGGAAAGCAGGCTCCACCCAAGTAAAGTGGCAAGCCCAATTTTTTTTCCCCCCAGAAGCCTGCCTGAGCTATACAGGGGCCCAGTGCTTCCCTCTGTTGGTGTGGTGCCCCCAGGACTGCCTGAGCTGGGTGCCTGCAGGCGGATGCCGCCTGTGGGGGGCTGCCACTGCTGCAGAGGGAAGCACCAGCCCAGGGACCACTCTGCCCACCAGCAGCTAATCCTCCCCTCCCTGCCACCAGAGAGGCAAGTAAGTTCACGTGTGTGCACAACACGCAGGTTTAAAAGGCCCCAAATTGAAGTGGTGTTTTTAAAAACCCACTGCTTTAATTTATGGCCTCTGTTTCATCTACACGCACCCTAAATGTCTAAACTATGTATGTATAAAAAAGGGGGGTCCCTTCCTACAGAACTGATGATGTTACAAGGCTCAGTGTCTCTGTTACCTTTGGGAATCTTTGAGAAACATGTTGGGAAGTAAGGTAAGAAGGATGAAAAACCCAACCATTCAATCTGTTTGTTTGCTAAATTCTGCGTCAAATTCCATCTGGCTGCCTTTGTCTTTGGAATGTGTAATGCCATTGTAATAAGCTTCCAGCTCTGCCAAACCAGAAAAGGGCAATTCGATTTTTTTTTTTAAGTAGATTGTTTAAATCCGCATCTACATGAGACACTTAACTGATCAGTAGACCCAATTACTACGCAGTAAGGATCTGTATCTACATGTGCAGATGCTTACTGCATGGTAATTGGCTCTAATTACAAGTAAATTTCCGGCTACAAATGCAAGTAACAATTTACTCATGATTAGTAACTGTGCAGTAGCACACCTATAGACCCCTGACCAGGAACAAATTTATTCCTAACCAGCTGGGCAGGGGGGAGTGGGAGATTGCTTCCTGCCTCTGGGAGCTGCCCATTGCCAGAACACAGGGACAATATCCCCCTTCATCAGCAGCAGGGAGCTTCCAGCCCCCACTCATAGTTTCATAGTTTCATAGTATCTAGAGTCGGAAGGGACCTGGGCAGATCATCTAGTCCGACCCCCTGCCTTGGCAGGAAAGAGCACCGGGGTCAG
>JAGPOW010003447.1:16721820-16811051 GCA_030014935.1 Caiman crocodilus
GGGCAGGGGCCCTGGCAGAACTCCGTGTCGACACCATGGCAGGAGTGGCTGCCCTCACTATCCGAGCAGGGATCAGCCTCTGGGCCGCGCCTGCTTGCCTGCCAGCGCGAACGCCGGCGCAAACGCCGGCGCGATCTTACAGCCCGCGCCTGTTTGTGCGCTCCGTTCGCGCGGCTCCAGAGCGCGGCTCCCTACGGCTTGGCTAAGGGGGATCCGGGGGGCTTCCCCTCCGGACCCGGCTCAGCTGCTCCGCTCGCCGCTGCTGCGCCTAACCGTCGATTCAAACGCAGCGGTTATGATCCATGATCATACGCACTCCATGATCACAGGGCCAGCGCTGGGAGATCCTCATCTCCCAGCCCGAGTCCCACGCTCATGGAGTGGGGTCTGGGATCTCTCTGCTGCCAGGGACTGAGGAACCTATTCCCTGCCCATCTCCATGATCATGAAGCTGGAAGTGTGTAAGTGACTAGATCCAGTTTCAGTTTTCTTAATGCTTAGGGATTGGGGGTTGCAGCTACACATGCAAATAATGAGGGATCAGTTCAGTAAATTACTCTAGAGCAAACTTCCCTGGGCAGGCATCTACACATTCAGGGTCTTAGGAACCTGTTTAGCCTCTTAAGACTGTTCCCCCTGGATCTGGGCAGGGAACAGGCTTTCCAGCACCCATCCTGCAGTTGTGGGGTGAGTACTGGGAATTGTCCCAGTCAAGGGCAGGTCCCAGCCCTGTGCCTCAATCAGTTGATTGAGGCACAGGACTTGGAAAGATCTGCAAGGGTGGGGCATGTCCCAGCCCCATGCCCCATCTGCCGGTGGGGCAGCTAGCAGCAAGCCCATGACTGGGCCAGGATTCCCTGCAGGGGCTGGGACCTGCCCCTCCCCTGCAGCTCTTTCCAAGTCCCCTGCCCCAGGGATCAGGGTCTAAGAGCTTCCTGCTGCCTGGGAAGAGGGATATTGTCCTCACCCCAGAAGCAGGCAGCCCCAAGTCATGCAGCAATGTTCCAGCCTCCACCAGGAGACAGCTGTCTCCTGGCCCAGTGCTCCCTGCCAGCCCCTGGAGAAGCCTAGAGCTCCCCCCAACTGCTGCAGAGCGCTGGTGCAGGGCCAGCAAGGGTAGCAGCAGCAAATCCATGAACAGCAAATCTGTTCCTGATACCCTGCATGTATAGACGTCTGCCCAGGTCACTTTACTCTAGAGTAATGTACTAGAGTAAATTGCTCTAGAACAGGGGTGGGCAATTATTTTGGGTAAAGGGCCACTTACTGAATTTTGGCAAGCCATCAAGGGCCACATGACAGGCAGTCCAGGGCAGATTAATATTAATTTTCTAAATTTTTTAGGGGCCCTGCAGGCCAGATAGAATGGCCTGGCAGGCCGCATCCAGCCCCCTGGCCACATTTTGACCACCCTTGCTCTAAAGTAAACTGATGCCTCATTATTTGAGACGCATGTCTAGATGCAACCCCCCAATCCCTAAGTATTAAGAAAATTGAAACTGGTTGACCTATACTTTTAGTCACTGACACACTTCCACATTTTAAATAACAGTCAGCTGTCAAATCTGGGGATAGGTAGAATTTAAGACTAAACTATTCTATTACCACTGATCTCAGACTATGGGGAGAGTAGAGAGAAGTTTCAACTACACCTGCTCTAGCACTTTTTACCAGCTTTAAAATCATGTAGAATTTAAAACATTAATCCTGATGCAAACAATAAATCAGTAAATTCCATGAGCTACATTTCTCCCATCCAATCCATCAAGCTAGACCAGTGTGTTAATTTGTCACTTAGTATGCATTCACAGGCCACTGTGCTTTTGGAGGATGCTACCTAAATTTGAAAAGAATGGCATGTAATAAAAAAAGAAAACACCCCATCCATAGTAGAATGATTTAAGTAGTAATAAAGTCATATATTTAAATCACTTAATTAAATTGATTCATATCAGGCTGAGGTTTTGAAAAATTAATTTACAGATTTGAATTACTGCTATGGTAGATTACAATTTATAATGAGCCAAATTAAATGCTTCTTTTTTGGAAAAATGATATTAGTAGCTTATCTTTTAAACTTCTTTTAGCAATTAAAATATTGACAATAAAGGCCATGATACTGTGAACATGTAAGCAGCTTCAGAGCTTTTTTTTTCCATGAATAGTCCCAATGACCTGCATAGCACTATACATATGAGTGAAATTAAGCATGTGTATAAGCATAAACAGCAAAAGGGCAAAATATGTATCTCTTAAGTAATCTCAAAGCGGCATAAAATCTTTTGTTTAAAGTGATTTTGTTTTGAAGCAACTGAGCATTTCAAGTGAAAGGTCCTTATTTTTTTTTATTTGAATGATTTATAAATGGGGCCAATATTTTACAAAAAAAAGCCCAAGTTAGATTCTGAAACCAATATTTAGGAAACGAAGGATCCACTAACTACAAACTAAAATCCTCTGAAAAGGGAATATAGCCAAAGCATGTCAGTTCATTGGGTATCAAATATAGCTGATCCTGGTATTTCTTGCAAATATCAAGTGCTATCCCTTTTGTGTTTGGAGTCTGTGTTGTTCTTATCTTGAGGATGTTAATAAGGCCCCTGGAGCATCTTTAGACATGGTCTGGGAGTGGAGGAGGGCACTTTAATTAGAGTATTTCTGAGAACTGCTCTAATTAAAAAGCCCACAGCGTATCATGTATTCAGTGTCCTGCACTTCAGAATGGTGGCAGAGGTGCTTTAACTAAAGTTTGTTCAACAAGCTTTAAAGTCCCCACCACCACCATTTTTATGTGTGGGGATGCTGAATGAGATATGGAGGCTACTGGAATGTGTAACACATTCCAGCAAGCTTGATTAATCAAGTCTGTTCCCACATGCAGTAATTATAGCACATCGGAGCAGCATTCCTGCATGTGTACAGGCGCCCAGACATACATTTCTGAGCATAGATGAGAAATCTAAGCACAAACCTTCTGAGGAAATAAATCTTGTAAAATCTAGGGGCTCCTATAGACATGCGGCGAAACTGCTCCAATGTGCTATAAATCTAGCTCATCAAAGCAGACTCAATTAATTAAGTGCTATAAATCTAGCTCATCAAAGCAGACTCAATTAATTGAGTCTGCTGGAGCTTGGAACTTAATATACTCTAACAGTCTTCCATGTCACATGTATCAGCACCCCCACGCTGAAATATGGCAGCAGGGCACTTTGAACTAAAGCTCACTCAATGAGCTTTAGTCCAAAGTGCCCTGGTGCTATTTTTCAGTGCAGGGATGCTGATAAATGTGATGCTCGGGGGCTTTTAATTAGTGCGGCTTGCTAATTAAAACTATCCTCCTGCCTCCCAGAACACATATATAAGCACCCTAAAATTCTGCTACAGATTAATCAATCATTTAAATAATTAACTACAAAACAATTTTATTTGATAATATAAAACTACAGATGTGGGGGGGAAAAAAAGAATGAGCATGCAAATAATTCTATTTCAAAAAGGTTTATGTAAGAGAATCATGATGGAAAGTGTAACGGGGGCAAGCTCGGGGCCGAGTCTCAAGTCGGCCCACCTGCCTGTCTATGGGGCAGCCCACCCAGGCTTGTCTGCCATGACTTTGCTGTTCCCATAACTGGTGGTATAATGCGAGGCCTCTCTCTCTCTCTCTCTCTCTCTCTCTCTCTCTCTCTCTCTCTCACACACACACACACACACACACACACACACACACACACACACACACACACTCTGTGGGGCCTCACTCACTCTGCCCTCTCTCACAGGGCCTCTTTCTCACCACACGATACTCTGCCCCCTCCCCTCTGCCCTGCTCCCTCTTGGAATGATCCCATAGGCCTAGGGCTTATCCGATTCATTCCTTGGGTGGCAGACATACAGTCTTTTGGGTCTCTCCCATGACCCTCACCTGGGTAGTGGCCAGCCAATAACCTAACCTGGGCTAAGTTTGCCCTGGCCCCTTTTGGGGCAATTCTACACACTTACTACATGCTCTTATGGGGTTTGGCGTATGTGTTGTTCTTCAGGCATACTCCGGTTCAACCCGACTCACCACACCCCCTGTGGCTGCCCTTCAGCCCATCCCACAGCCCTAATTAACCCCAAGTTACACCCAGTCCCTTAGGCCATAAAGATGTACCCTGCTCTGGGCAGGCTGCACTCCTGTCCCCTCTCTGGGGCCACACAACTGCCCTCTCCCTCTAGGCCCACATAACCACCCACTCTCTGGGGCCACTCAACTATCCCCTCCGTGGCGCCTCTGAGGTCTTATTCCCCTGTGGGGGCTCAGGTGGCCACAGTTGTGCCTGACCCCTTTCCTCTGTTGGGGTCTTACAACCCCTAGGGCTCAGGTGACCATAGCTGTGCCTGGCCCTTGTACTCATGGTACTGTGGGGGCTAAGGGTTATTAAGGCACCCCGACCCGCCTTTCACCAGAGAGGTGAACAGTTCTGGTACTTGAGTGGGGCTGCCATGCCACTGGCAGTCCTACCAGGCCTCCCTTCCCTGGCAGGTACAGTTTTAGGTCATGCCCAGGACCAGGGTGCCTTCAAGCCATGCCCCTAGCTCCTGCCTTTACCTCCAGGATGTTGTGAGCCTCAGCTCAGCCGGGTCATATTGCTCCCTTGGCTGCAAGCAAAACACTGCTGGCTTACCTTTGTTTTAAAATGGCCACCTTAATCAGGCACCTGCCCTTAATGTGGCAAGCACCCAAAGGTACACTGCCACACTGTGTTTAAATCCTGATGCTCAGTCCCTGTGAAAGCACACAATCCCATTTTCGATTTCTCAATCTGAAGTAGTTTTCTTCCATTGCTTTTGTCATCTAGAAAGTGACATTGCAATTGTTCCAAAACGTATCATTTTTCTTGTCTAACTTTTGTATTAGCTTTATTGGCTGCCTAGACCCATTGATACAGATATTTCTGCTGGGAGCCATTTTGGCTGACTTCTCAAGAACGTGGCTGATTGCAAGAGCCTTTTTGCATGGGAAAAAACAATCTCCATTTCAGTAGGATACTGCAGTCTTGCAGGTATAATGAGCCAGCAGTGATGAAAACGTGTGTGCCCGATTACTGACCATGGGAAACGAGCCCAAGTAGCTGACATTTGTAATTTTTATTTCCAACATTCTCCCTTAGATCTTTAGGACATGCTCTGTGTATTCAGGCACTTTTTGGGGAGACTCACATGAAGCAAGATCTGTGATTTGAGTTCTAACTTAGACTCTGTTCCAGAGCCAGAATTAGAACCCAGGGGTGTCTTTACATGTGCTCCAATGTGGGGGGTGGGGCACTTTAATTAGAGCAGCTCTGAGAGCTTACAGTGCCTTGTGTATTCAGATCCCATACTTCAAAATTATGGTGGGAGTGCTTTAACTAAAGCTTGTTCAATGAGCTTTAGTTAAAGTACCTCCACCGCCATTTTGAAGCATGGAAATGATGAATACATAAGATATGAAGGCTGCTGGAACATGCTAATTAGCAGACTCCAGCAGACTTGATTAATTGAGTCTGCTCTGATGCTGTGTACTTACACCGTGTCAGTGCAGTGTCCCTGCACCTCTACAAGCACCCCATGGTTACAGTCTCCTTGAATGACCATGGGTGAATCATTTAAGAGCTATGTGTCTGTTCTTCCTCTAAACTTAGAATATTCTTTCTTTCTTTTTTCCCTCTTGCCAGCTTCTCTATATTCAGATTGTGAACTCATTTGGGCAGGATCTGCCACATCATATGGTATCTACATTCTTGGCACAGCAGAGATTTGGGTAAATCCCCTAGAAACTCCTGCCTAAATTTACACAGTTGTGATGCAATGCCAAATGAAGGGTATTGACTATCTCTGCTCAATATCGGATATATAGCCAAAGGGTTATTAATTCTATCCTCTGCTCTGCACAAGCAGCTCTGTTGGTAGTCACAGGATTAAATAAAAGCACATGGAATGTCAAGCATGATAGCATATACTCTGACCTTCTCCATAGCACAGTAACAAGTAAAATGTTAAGTTAATTTACAGTTGAAGTTAACAGGAAACTGAAATAATAACTAAGAGTAAAGAAAGAGAGAGAGGGAAGGTGTTGATAGCTAGTTCTGCATATTGTAAAATGTGCTCTTCTCTAAAGGGTTTCTGTCCACTAGGTTTTAGCTTAGTAAGACCATAGCAATATAGGTTCAGATCCGTGTTCAGTCTAGTTTGATATCATCCATGTCTAGTAGCTAGAAGGCACAAGAAGCCACGTAGTGAACAATTATGGAATAACCTTTAAATGAGGAAAATTGCATCCTAGCCCCAAGAGTCAAAGTTTGGTTTTGACCATTTGTATTCCTTCTGTAATTACACAAGGGAAAAGAAACATACATTTTGCCCTTTAAAATGGGTGGCTAAAGTGGCTTCCAAAAGTGTTTAAAGAAGGTCATAAATGTAGAAGGCGAGTCTAAGAACTTGCCTACAAAACAGATATTTCCTATTGATTCAGCAGATAACATGAAAACATATACTGTCTGTCAATTTCCCACTACTTCCAGAGGATAGTTTAAGGCAAAAAAATTCATACTACAATGATCTTGCACCTGCACCTCCAGAAATGTAATATATCTCATCCAATGCACCAAATGCTCTGAAGGAAAATATGTAGGAGAAACCAAACAACAACTGCGTACGAGAATGAACTCGCACTGGAAATCTATCAAAGACAAGCATACCGAACTACCTGTGGGGGCACATTTCTCACAAGACAGTCACTCCCTCTCTGATCTCTCAGTGCTAATCCTCAAAGGGAACTTATAGAACACATTTCATAGATGAGCCCATGAACTTTACTTCATAAATCTACTGAATACAAAAAATTGTGTATTCAATATAGATATTGGATTTATGACACATTGCAATCTGCCTGACATCTGATTCACCAGGTACCTGCCAGATCTGACCTCCTACAGTTTTCTTCCCCCCACCCCCACTTTGTCCCCTCCCTTCCCTACTTTTCTTCCTTTTGTCTTCCTAATTTTCAGCTACAGGCACCCCCCACTTAGTGCTCTTAATTGGGTCCTGAAAAACCAAGCATTAAGCAGAACCAGCTTCCACTTTTCACTTTCTAAAGCCACCAAAATCATCAGAATCAAGGCTGCCAGGATTAGTGTTGGTTTCAGTGCCAGGTGTATGATGCCCATGAGCATTATAACGAAATGTGCTGAGCGCTAAGTGGAATCTGGTATCAATGTAAAATGAGCACTACAGTGAAATAGCGCGAAGCGAAACAGAGTTAAGTGGGGATGGCCTGTATTTCCTGTTTCACAGACAGCCTCTTTTCTACCTTGAATTACTACCACTGTAGAATCTCCCTTACTCACCTTTGTCTTTTTTTTCTCCCTGCTTTCTTTCCCCCCTCCCTTCACTGCTTTACCTTTTGTCTTCCTAATTTCTACCTATTTACATTCTTCCTGACATCCTGTCACACTTTTAGCTTCTCTCATTTCCTTGGAGTCTCAGAAAAGCAGATACTTCCTATGCCTAAAGAAGGGTGATTGTGCCTGAAAGCTTACTAAGAACTTTTTTCCAACTAGTCAGTTGGTCTAATAAAAGATATCACATTGACTCAAAGAACCTTTCCATACTACAATGAGTTGCATAATCTTCCTTACCTGACTAACTAAAGTGATTTCATGGGATCAGAAGGGCTAGTCCGGAAAACAGAAGTTGATTTTTTTTTCAATCACTCTGTCAAAATGGGCCAGGTACAGAAGTTACAGTTATTGCACAGTTGGCACACAGAAAGTGCTCTACAGCCATAACTGAACAAATGGTCAGGCTACACAGAGCACCGTAAAACTGATGGATCCCACTCGAAGGTAGCCCTGGATAGATATATCAGACTTCAGTGCTGTAGGTTAGACCACTGTAACAAACATCTGTACTACATCCCATTGCAACTCACAGTAGACTGCTTTCCACCAACATCCCATGGAGCATTGTGGTATTGTGCTTACCCTTCCCCCTGCTTCCTAGAGCAGTGCTCCAGCATTGGCCAGAGTTCATGGGGTCTCCTCATGTGCCAGACTAGCTCTGCTCCAGGGCTTTCAGTGACCCAAGGCAGTGAGGCCCCTGTTTCTAACCTACCACCTTATTCCTTTCAGCCACCTATAAGCCACTGTCTAGTATTATCCCTCAGTTTGCAGATTTCACCTACCTCATCTGGGTATTTGTAAAGATTCATAGATTTTGTAAACATTAGGGCTGGAAGGGACCTCACAAGATCATTGGGTCCAGCCCCTTGCCCAAGGGGCAGAAAGTCAGCTGGGGTCAGATGATCCTAGCAAGATAAGCATTTAAGTGGGTTTTTTTAAATGTCCAGAGAAGGTATATGCACCACCTCTGGGGGGAGTCTATTCCAGGCTCTGGAGACTCGGACAGTAAAGAAGTTTTTCCTTATCTCCAGCCTAAAATGGTCTTCTAGAAGTCTGTGACCATTGGACCTAGTCTTCCCATGGGGTGCCCTGGTGAACAGACATTCTCCCAGTTCCTGATGCACACCCCTTATGTACTTATAGGCTGCCACCAAGTCTGAAGAGTCCCATGGCTCTTACCCTCTCCTAATAAGACCTGCTCTCTTGTCCTCTAATCATGTGCATGGCTGTCCTCTGGCCCTTTCAAGCTTCTCCACATCCTTTCTGAATTGCAGAGTCCAGAACTGGATACAGTATTCCAGTTGAGACCTCACCAAGCTTGAGTAAAGTGGGAGGATGACACCCTGGGTCTTGCTTGAGATGCATTGGTAGATGCAAGCCAGAGTTTTGTTTGCTTTGCTTTGCTTTGCCTTAGGCTTCTTGAACGCCTGTACTTAGCCATAATCAATATATTATTTACATCAGCCTGGAAGATTTCACAGACACTTAAGTAACAACAACAGCTGGAAAATTTATGGAAAATGTACAGTCACTAATGTAATTCAAGAAGTTATTGCTGCTTCATAGATACAGTGTAGAAACTTGTAAGGAAGATTTAGTATTTCTCGGCTCAAGTCAGAAATAGCATAGGGCATTTATAGATGTGCTTTGGGAGGTGGGGGAGAGGAAAGGGGGTGCTTTAATTACCATGGCTCTGAGAGCTACACTAATTAAAAGCACCCAGAGCATCACATGTATCAGCGTCCCCATGCTGAAAAATGGTGGTAGGGCACTTTGAACTAAGACTTGTTGAACAAGCTTTAGTTTAAAGGGCCCCACTGCCATTTCTCAGTGCAATATGCATGATGCTGGAGTCCGCTGGAGCACAGTAAATTCCCAGCTCCAGCAGTCTCGATTAATTAAGTTTGCTCTGGTGCACTGGAGTTACAGCATGTTGGAGCAGCCTCCCTGCATGTATATAAGTGCTCACAGTTTGCACAGCACAGTCTACACACTGAACTTGGAGTGTGGTTAATAACTGGTCTAATTAGTGAGCCCCTAAAAGTGTTCACCTGAGCTGCAGGTTGAATGTATATAGAAGGGACACAGACTTAAATGTCTTTTGATCCTGAAACCTGCAATTGCTGAAATAAAGTGTCCATTTTTGTGGGGTGAAGGAGACTAACTTCCAAAAAGGCAGAAGTTAGGATTAAAATGTGAAACCTTAGCAAATCTGTCAGAATTGAAGACAGACCCCAGCAGTGAGATCCCTGTCCTGCTGTTTCAAAGAACAAACTGCATTTTTACGTATGCTACAGGGCACAGTGCTGGGCACTTTAATTAGCGAGACACACTAATTAAAAGCACCCTCACATCACATGTAGCAACTTCCCCGCACATACCCATGCTGAAAAAATGATGCCAGGGAGGCTGATACATGTGATGTGAGGGCGCTTTTAATTAGTGTGGCTCATTCAACATGTTTTATTTCAAAGCACCCCTGCTGCCATTTTTTCAACATGGAGATGTGCTGGGATGCTGATACACGTGTCGTGGAAGGATCCCCATGCACATCAATACCCTTGCTCCAGCAGGGTTAATTGAGTCTGCTCCAACACGCTGGATTTCCTGTGTGTTGGAGCAGGCTCCATGCACATGTATAGGAGCCCACAGATTTTGAAGAAGGGTAAAACTTCTGAAGCATTTGCATCTGTTACTTTCAATGCCAGTACTAATTTTCCTTAACATGCACTTAACTTGTAGTAATAATGTATCAGGTGCAGCAAGTCTATTTAGATAGAGAACATAAGCAGTGTGAATGCTCAGAAGGTTTAGCCAAACCCTTGTCTAGGTCCAAAATGGCTTATCTTGTACCAAAATGATACAGCCTCCCCATACCTGAGAGATTTATAGGTTGACTCCTAGGAAAAGCACTGAATATAGTAAGAATATGACAAAGAGCGAGCTGAAGGTGGCAATTTCAAATGAAGAAAATTTTATACCTGCCTGTTACCAAAAATCATGTATAGCAGCATTTCTCAACCTGTGGGTCGTGACCCAAAAATGGATTTCAAGAATATATGAAAGGGTCATGAGTAAACCTTAGAAGTGGATCAACAAATTTTAAAAATGGTTTCTCCTTTGAAGGAGAAAAACGTGGGAAACCAAGGGCTTCCCTTTGCAGACTGGCAGAGTTGTAGCCTGCAAGGGGCTGCTTGGGGGTGCTCCCAGCCCCACACAATGGGAGGTTGAAGCCTGGGGCTAGCAGGTCAGAAGTGAAGGGCACAGGGTTAGGACTGACCATCAATGTTTACAAATGAGTCCTGGTACATAAAAGGCTGAAAACCACTGATCTGTAGGTGTTTTTAATCAGCATTTGTTTAGCAGACTTTTGGGAGTCAGTTACCTGGGTAATACCTGATGTTTGTAACATCAGCAAGGTAATGCAGCCTTGAGGGTTTAATGAGCATTTCCAGCTTCATACTTTGCAAAAATTACCCTTGCATTATTCTTGCATCATCTGTTGTGGCCAAAAATTAGGCATAGTGTTGGTAGGACACCCATAGTTGATCTCTCAGAACTTCCTTTCACAACAAAGGTTGCCATGATGTAGACATTTGGAAATAGGAATAAAAAGCAGTTAACTATAGCTAAAAGTTTAAAATGTGACAGGGAAAAGGCGGTGGCAAAAAAGCTGTTTTCTTAAGACAAACTTTGATTTAAAAAATAACTCCATAGGCAGCTTAGAACAAGTTTCACAGCGTCAGAGTTATATTGGTCCCTGAAAAATTGAGCCTATAATGGAAATGGTGACAGACTCTTAACTATATTTTAGCAATACTGGTGCTATCAAAATGTTGCACTGCTTTGCAAAACGTTTAGTTGGCACATATAAATAATTTAAGCAATTTCTTAAAGCCAAAAGTCTGCAAAGGTACTGAGGTAGCATATAAAAGCCGAAAAGCAGTGGTTACTACTGAAGACACAGGTACCAAGCAGTGGAGCATAAGAAATGTAAACTGAGTTGCACAGAAGACAAGCAGTATTACAGAAATGTATCTCGACTTCTAGCCAGTGAACCCAAATATGTTGTACATTATGCAGACTGCTTAGCAATTTGCATAATTATAAACTCCCCTCAAAACAGTCAACATTGCTGCAGACTTCAGTAACACAAAAAGCAGCATTAATATGCATTGCTGATTTGACTTTTTAATTTTTCCAAGGTCTGTACACACGCACAGGTTTTAAATAGACAAAATAGGGGGGTTTTTTTAACAAGTAATCTGTATTGGAAAGAAGTAGAGCGGAAAAATAGAAAATTTCATTTTTAATTTGGGGAGCTCATTTTGGTGACTTAAAATTAACGTTTTCTGTTAACATTTTATGCTTTAGGTAAAATCTTAAACCCCTCCAATCCATTAAAACATAAACTCTCATTCTGCTCAGTGAATTCAGAAAAGATAATCTTTATTGCGCCAAATAGTCTGACAGTCAGCTTACGTTATGGTATTCTGCTGTGTAGCTGTGGAGCATAATAGCTGTATTAACAATGGAATAAGAATATTGGTAATATTTAGCTGGAGATGATGGAAGAGTTTATTTACAAGATGAGATATGCAAAACTTCAGATAGGGAAATTCCCAGAGCATGTGAATGAACAACCAATTAGTCTTTTTTGCAACAAGAAAATGACAATTAAAAACAGCACCTGGAGCTTCCTCTCTCTTTCCTTGTGGACTCCAGTCCTCATATCTTTTGTTATGTCTCAGGAAAAAAGGTTAAAAGACGATGCTAAGGTACTGTGTATACACTTTTAAAAGTGTACCATGTAACAGAAAGCTCTGACAGCTTAGAATGTTTTACTGTTTACCCATATATGCTTAGCCATACATTTCATTTTGTTATTATAGGATTACTTATTAATGCTGGGTACTGATTAAAGCACTGAAAGCTTACATTTTTTTTAGAAAAATCACTTTAAAAATGATATACAAACATGAGATTAGTCCAGCATGTGTCCCATTTCAATATAATTATATTTCAACATCCTGCATCCTTTCCAGTTCGGAGTAATTTCATAACAGGATAAATGTTTGTCATCTTAACAGAGGACTGATGTGTTTATAAATGTTTGTCTCTTTATCTAACAGGCCAGAATAATGGTGGACAATATCTCCACTGAGTCAGACTCCATAATATATTTAAACCTTTTTTAACAAGTGTACCTCTTCTCTCTCAAAGTTCCAGCCTAGGTACCCCTTTAAATTGCTTTTCTTGTTTTAAGGGGAGTGGGGCATGAGTTGAGGCCCCCGCAATGAAGAAGGGAATGGGGTTGGGGCTGCACAGCTGGGGCAAAGCATGGGACGGTGCTAAAAGTAGCTCATCTCAGGTGCGTGAGGAAGGGGTGGCAGCTCCCACCAGTGCACACACCCCAGGAGGGCATGGGGGTATATGCCCCCGGATCTGCACATGGAGTGAGGGTGGGCTGGCATAGCAGTGAGGAAGGAAGGGGGGCTGGGCCAGGGGCAGGGGCATGGGCTGCCCACCCACTGCATGGATCAGGACGGAGCCATGCAGGGAGCGGCTGCTACAGCTATATGCACCCCCAGGAGGGCATGGGGTCATGTGCCCCCAGATCTGCATGGGGGAGGGTGGGGTGCTGCTGTGGGTTGGAGCTAGCACCAGGTTGTTTCTGGCAGGGGCTGGGACATGCTGCACTGGGGGCAGGCAGTGGCAGTGCTGGGAGGGTGGGACAGGGGGGTTGCATTGAATTCTGGAGTGGCTGCAGCCCTCCTATAGCCCACTCCCAGCTTCACCACTATCTGCCCCCAGCACAGTCTGGCCCAGAAGAACCCAGTGCTGCCCCAGCCCCAGCCTACAGGAGTAGCCTCCCCTTCCCCATGCAGATCCAGACACTCATGCCCCTGTGCCCTTCCAAGGCCCATGCAGTGGTAGGAGCTGCTTCCACCCCCTCATGCTGCCCCCTGGATGAATCGTGGCACTGTCCTGCATTCTGTCCTTGCTCCTGCCACTACCTGCGTCCCTGGGAAAGCACAGGGGGCAGGTATCCCCAGATGTGCACACAGGGTGGGGTGCACTGCAGCTGCAGCCTGGGGCCGGCACCAGGATGTTCCCATTAGGTGTTGGACCAAGCTGTGCCAGGGGCAGGCAGCAGCAGTGCTGGGAGGGAGCTATCAGGTGGGCTACAGCAAATTTTGGGGTGGCTACAGCCCTTCCCATAGCCCCTTTCCAGGGCCACTGCTGCCCACCCAGAGCGCAGTCCAGCCCAGATTCCATGGGAAAGAGCCCAGCATGTTCCTGGCACCAGCCAGCCATGATATCCCACCTTGCCTCATGCAGATCTGAGGGCACACACCCCCCATGCTCTCTCGGAGCACTTGCAACAGCAGGAGTTGCCCCTCCCCACATGCCTCAGTCTGGCATCCTGCCTGCCCCCACCCCAGCCCCACTGCCTCCAGCAGCACTGGGGCCTTGATCTGTCCCCTCTCCCCTTCCCCGGCCCCTTCCCTCACAATATACTTATCAGCCAGACCCAGCTGCTCTTCTGGCTGCCTGGTTGCTGTGCTACAGCTGTGCACATGCACACAGCATTTGATAGCCACATAAGGTCTGAGTACCCCCTAGGACCTTTTTAAGTACCCCTAGGGGTACGTGTACCCCAGTTGATAACCACTGGCATAAGCAATAATGAAGCTTACCTTCAGGTGATCATTAAATGACACCTTATTTATATGCTAATTTCAGAAGGATGAAGAGGATGTGGAATAGAAACTTCTGATTAGTTTGATTCTCATGGAATTTTCAAGGTTTAAAGTTGGGGACTGGCTAGGTTGCTTCCTCTCTTTTCACTTTGCCAGGTTGCATGCACATTACAGCAAAGTTTGGACCTTTCTGAGCTGTGGCAAATTGATCAGCATAGCTCCTTAAGACAGGGTATGTCTGTGCAACAAATAAAGGTATGATTGCTGCACATTAGCCTACTTGTCCCAGCTAGCACAGTTACCAATGGTAGATACTATTAGCACGTGCTCAGAGGTGTAGCAATGCAAGCCGGGTGCCCTTGGCAGCTGTGATATGGAGGGTAGCATTCACTTTCAGCCGCTGCTTGTGCCGCCAGCCTGATTGTGTGGCTGCCCTGAAAGTAATTTAATTCTGTGCACCCCTGCAAGCTGGCATCTGGGGCTGCTTCCCCAGTCTCCCCACCCTAGTTATATCACTGTACATGCCCATAGCAGCTGACTTCAGCATGTTTTAATCATAAAGTATTGTGCCCAAAGTCCCCAGAGGGTTTATCATCTGTTGCTAGCATGTGCCAGAACCCATGCTGCTTCACTGCTGCTGCTGTTGCTAACCATGCTAGGTAGAACAGTTATGGCAGCATAGGCGACACTCTGCTCTGTGTCATATGTTAGCCACAAAACCTATCCATGATTTACTAAAGGTGAATTTTATGTTTTATCTTAAAAGCCAATGACTAGCATTTGTAGTATTATATTGGACTGGATCCTCTTAGATTCTGAGCACCTTCCATCCTACATGCTATGCAGGAGGTGCACAGTGTTTCCTAGTTACCCATACGTCTGTCCTAACCTTTGTCTTCATTTTTAGAATTGATAGTGCTCTGCATGCACATACCAGTTACAAACAATGGAAGCACTAAATGTTTCTTCTGAAGTCTGTTGCACCATATCAGTTTGCTATGTTGGTATTATCTTGAATTGATGTATTTCTGCTAGTGCATGGAAACTGTGTGCTGTCAGGTTTGCTCTTTCCTGTCAGCCTCCAACAATTTAATCCAGCCCCTATCTCATACTAGAGGACTGACTCAAATAGAAGTATTATGATTTTCTTAATAAACTGTTTGCTTGTTCTAAAGAGCAACTTGCCACAGTTTATGTAATGTATGTTTGGCAATCTGATGATTTAAGGATAACAATGCTTTGCAGTCGTATACCTTCCTTATTACCCATTTCTCTAAGGAGAAATAGACTAGCAAAATAGAGTGAGTCATTAAACTGCTGGTATATCTGTCTAATCAGTAAAGAATCTTTTTAAGTGCACTGTCTTGATTTATTGTTACTTTATTTCTTTTAATAAGGTTAAAAGGATCAGATTGTTCATCTTCATGAATGCATCTGTTAATGCCTCATTATATCAATCTTCATAGTACACAAGTAAAACTGGCATAGAATAGAACTTTTGTTTTCAGAATGCTTTTTTCCCCAAAGAATAATGATTGCATGAAACAGAAGTTGATGGAAAGTACTTCTACAATATCTTTGCCACAAACATTGATCTTTAAAGACAAAGAAACCTGACAATGTAGAGGATGTTATGTAAGTCAGGCAGGAAGTGTAATCATGATGCAGTCTCACAATTTTGAGCAGGTTGTGCGCTGAGTCCATGTAGGTATAAGTTAGAGCAGCCTGAAGATAAATGTGGCCAACTGCCAGTGAGGGCGGGAGGGGGGGAAGTTTCCCCCACTCCCACCCTCACTACATTGGCAGATATGGCAAATGGAAATAATCAAGAGGGCAGAGAAAAGTCTGGTCTGTTCCTCCTTTGCTCTATCCATGATTCTCTACGTGAGTGTGGTATGGTATTAGACCCAAGTACTCGGTTCAGAGATTCTTTCAGGTATCAATCTTTCTCTCTAGATTACTTCTACTAACCTTCCTTCTGGGCTAGCCTTTATTTTTCTGTCTAGAATGTCTCATCAGAGTTCAGCTGCCACTGGTTTTCCCTCACCTTTTCAGTAGGCACACCAGCCATCTGCTCCCAGTCAGCTTATTCCCAGTCCTTGGAATACTCATTATGTCTACCTTACTCACCTAGAAACTGAATACTTCAGGAATGGTCACTTTTAAATAAGACTTAGAATACCTCAAATCTCATTGGTTATTCTCTTAGCCATTCAAGGAATCTATTCTGAAGCACCAAGAGAAAAACAGAGTGGTGTGGAACAGCCAGCATGAATTGACCAAGAGAAAATCATACCCGACCATCACAATTACTCCTATGATAAAGTGACAGGTTCTTTGGATGTGGGGAGAGCAGTGGAGGTGATATACCTTGACTTTAACAAGGCTTTTGACACTGTTTCCACCAACATTTGCATTAACAAACTAGAGAAACACAGACTAGATGAAAGTAAGGTGGATATAAAACAGGTTGGATTATTGTGCTCAGTGAGTAGTCATCAACAGCTCAGTGTCTAGTTAGGAGGAGATATCAAGAAGGTTCCTCCAGGGATCTTTCCTAAGTCATGTCTTTCTTTAGATCTTGCTGAAAGCCAAGATTCTGTTTTGCAGATATTGGCATCTTGCATCTTAGCCAAAAGGCTGAAATCAGGGAGTCTCCCCTGTGAGCACTGGCTTTACAAACCAGTTCCGATACCTTGATGTGGGCAGGCACAACTTTTCTGAGTGAAACCAGTGAGCAACCTCCCTCAAACCGCTTCTGTCCTCCCTCCTCTTCCGGCTTACCAGCTCTCCACACTGCCAGCTCTGCTTCATTCTGCACTGTGGCTGCACACACCATGGGCATTTATCAGCCAAATTATTGACCCCATTGGGCTGATAATCTGATGTAGACAATTTTCTTTATATCGGTACTGATCTGATATCAGACCAATGTATCGGTGAACCTCTACTTAAAAGATTTTGCAGATTGTTATATTTAGGAAAGTCTGTCCCAAGGGAGACAACAAGACAGGGGTTGGATACCTTTCCTGCGGCATGGATCATGGCAGGGACAGCCTGCTGTGACGCCAAGGAAAAAAGCCCCAGAAACTGGGCAAACTCACCTCCAACAGGGACAAGCCATGAAGAGAGGAAAAACCTGCATGGTTCATCAGCCACTTTTCTATGTGGCTGGAGCTGATGCAGAAGAGTGACATCATTGCTAAATGACTCCCGATTGGGATAAAACCTGGCGGCGAAGAAACAACTGGCAGGACACAGCAGGGGAGGAGCTATGGGATCTCCCCCCATGCTGACCAGAGGCCACCTGACCACCACAAAGAGAGGCCAGCAAGGGATGTGGTGGAGGGGTCCAGTTCCAATTAAAGGACCAGTGAGGGAGCCAGATCACCAGAGCATGCCAAGGGACAGTGAAGTCTCTGGACATGTGAGTGGGGAGGAGGCTTAGGCCCCTCCCTGGATTTTTGTTATATCGTTTTCTTTGGGATACTTTGTGTAAGCCCTGGAGGCCAGGCAAAAGGCCGCCAAACTCACATCAAGGGCTGAGTGCCCTATGGCCACTCAGGGACTCTTCATGTGGCCAGGCTAAAGCCATCTGTGATCACCCTTCCACCACATGTAACCCCATGAGACAGAATGTCAGAACTGTAAGTAAGTCCTGACCTACAGGCCTTGGGCTATAGCCCTTGAAAAGAAAACAGCGTACAGAGTTGATGCACCGACAGGACACCAAGGGCCAGAGAGAGCAGGAGATAGGGACATGACACTCAAGCAGGATTAGACACCCATCATCCAATCATCCCAACAGGCTGGCATATGGCTGGGGTATAAGGGAGGTGGAGCCCAGAACCACCCACTGGTGATGACACCTAATGTGTCACCTGCTGAAAGAAACCCCACTACTGAACATAACACCCAAGATGTGGGTGGGTGGATCACACTCTTTCCTTGGGGAGAGTGCGATCCAACAGCATGGCAACTGAACTGCTTTAGAAAAAGAAAGGTTTAACTACCATGCTGACCTAAAATGGTGTGTATCTCCTCATCTTGCTGATGAGCTATGAAGGAGAATGTGTAACTGTCATAACAATTTATATTGACACAGGGTGACGGTGACTTTAACAGTTAGTACTGCACTAAGGGGATGTAACAATAGGTTTAACATTGAACATTAATCTGGCACATGTGATTAGTGTGGCCACACACTCCATGGTGACCCTACAAGTTAGCACTATTCACTATGTGTGCATACAGCAGGTACCACCAATGAAGAATCCATGTACAAATTAGCCCCCACTCATGACTAGAACCAAATTGTCTTGTCCCAAGTTCTGGGATGCTCCAAACATTTTCGTGAGAATGAAGTGCAGAGCAAGTTTTACCTTGTGGAGAGCTAGACCACTCTAATCATTTGCACTGGGCTGGGAGAAGAGCTGGCAGAGGGATTCTGGGTATGCAATGTTGTGGCTTACCACGACTTGAAAGAGTTGGTTGTGAGAGGGACTACACTTAATGGGCACATGTTATTCAGATAGGTTGTAGTGGGTTCCCATCAGCATCTCAACCTTTTTGGCTGAGATCAAATGTAGCATTAAGGACCACATGGGAAAAGAGGATTCCCTTCAGCATATTTGTCCAATGTGGGTTATGTGTTTTATAGTCATACTCAGTGTTAGCTACATTTAATCAGTTTCACAGTTGGTTTCCATTGCTGAGCACATGCTGCTTTTAGCAGCAGTTTAACAACAGACAATGTATTTATTGAGATTTCTTTGTATGCAGTTAAGCTGAGAGGATTTTCCCCCATGCCAATTGGGGAAAAAATCCTTGTCTTGGAATTGAGTAAATATAGGAATGATTCCCTAGGTAGCTAACTGAGTCTGTCTTTTTCTCCTGCAAACAATTTCTCCCAATCCATACAGTTTTAAGTATTTAAAAACTGCCAGTTGGGAATTGCTTGCATATTCACAGGACCAACTTGCATGTATTGAAAGTGGAGAGCAAGGGCTGCGTATCTAGAAGGACAAGTAGAAAACATTAAGATATATAGGATCCACCTCTGATTGTTTGGATACATTCTCTATACTTGAATCAAGATGTCTGAGAAATGCACTGTAATAGTCTACATAAAAGGCTAAGGGAAAATGGGAGATGATTAATTCTCTGACAAAGTTTCACTGAACTGAAGATCCTATAGAAATAGATATGTGATGGCAAAATGATAGCAAGAACATGAGGTAGCTCTGAAAATTTAAAAGAGATACTAATCTTCATAGGGCTAAAATTTCACCTGTCTTCAATTCTTCAACTTCTGTTTTCTAAAATTTGTAAACAGGGCACATAAAGTTGGACTTTTGCCCTTTTTAGAGTAACTATTGCAACCTCATTCTCAGAGTGAATGAAAATCAATTGGGTTCAATCTCTGATTGGACTAGATGATCTCTTGAGGTCCCTTCCGGCCTTACTTCTCTATGATGATAACAATCCTCAGATAAGCCTGAAAAGGAAGGGATATTAACCTACAGGAGCTTTATGCAGCACTCTGTCCAAGGGGACAACAGAGATCTTGCCAGATTTTTTGTAAAGCACAGGAAAGACCTAGTGCTCGGGTGGTGTGTCAAGCAAGAGAGGAAGATAAAACCCTTTAGTTACTAGGGAGGGAAAGTATTGACTTGGCATATCTGTATATATCTATACATATATATCTATATATATATATCTATAGACATATACAGATATGCCAAGTCATTCCCCCGATCCGTCCGAGTAACTAAAGGTTTTTATCTTCCTCCCTTGCTTGGCACACTACCTGAAACACTAGGTCTTTCCTGTGCTTTACAAGAAATCTGGCAAGATCTCTTTTGTCCCCTTGTATATGTATAGGTGTACATATATGTATACATGCATACACACACACCACACACATACTAAGGAAATTGGAGCTGGGAATGATCGTGTCCCAAGAATGGTGTTATTTAAACATTCATTTGTCTTCAAGACAAAAGGAGGAAGAGGAAGCACGTTAGTTTGACCAGATCCCCAGCATCTGTAGAGATCACATGCTACAGTGGGGCTTTTTGGCATTTTTATCTAAAGCTGATTGAATCAGCTTTAGATAAAAGTGCCAAAAAGTCCCACTGAAGTGTACAATTTAAACAGAAGTTGGGTGAGTCGAATCAAATTCATGCGATGCCTCCTTTGGGCATGTGCTGTGCTCAGCACAAAGATACACTGAGCTTAAAGCACAGGGAGGTTTTTTCACATCTATAAGCAGCCCATCTTGTAAAAAGTCAAACAACACTTCCACAGGGAAGAAAGAGAACTTTATTAATGAAGATTAGGAAGCTCAGGGTACTGGTCATTGCTGCCAGGGGCAGGGCCTGGAGCAGCGATAGCACAGAAAGGCAGAGGCAGTGAGGAGAGAGCTGCTATGCAGTGCCCCTGTGCTACACATGCTGCTCCTGGCCAAGGAAGTGGCTGGCCAGGGAACAGAGAGCGAGGCTGTCTTTTTGAGAGGGCTGCTGGCAGCTGCAGCCAGAGTTTTGCACTCCCCCTGGTGGCAGCAGGGGCCCATTTCAAAGTTGCAGGAAGTGGCACCAGTTTGATACTCAGAGCACCAAATCTGCTGCCATATCCCTGCATGTGTAGACGTCTGCCCAGAAACATTTACTTGCAGGTAATTTACTTGCAAGTCAACTGATCTCAGATCAAATGCATGTGTAGACATAACGTGTGTGTTTGTGTGCGTGTGCATGCATGCACCTAAATTAAGGTTAAATTAAAACCTAAATTAAGGTTTTCAATCCTTCTATGAAGTAGGCAGGGCTGTAATTGTTTTACAGAAAAATTGACTAAATGAGAGAAAGCGGTTAAAATAGGATCCGACCACCTTTAAATCCCATCAGCTGTAAAAAGGGTTAAAATGGTTTCAGGTATCATGTGCTCCAAAATCCCGACTTATTTTTCTCTCTCTTATACTGATGTACGTTTGTGCCATGTAGCTTTGCTTAAAGTAAAATTGGACAATGTGATGGTTAAAATGCTGTGGAATGGCTGCACTGGGAACTACTGTTACCACTTGCAGTAGTACACAGCTGGGAAATTTAAAATATGTAGACACAGCTCAACTGCAACTTTGGGGAGTGGGGAATGGCAGCTTGGGAGAATAATGTTGGGTAAACAAGAGTTGCTGTCAGTAAACAAACTGGATGGGTATGCCATATGTTTTCCTCTCAATTTTCTTCATTTAGAATATCCTTAGGATTTATAGGGTTTATAACAATATTAGATTAGTATCCCTCTAAGAGACAGGCTTCATAGAGCCAGGACTTCAGGTCCAAGAGGTGTGGTTTTCTGGCTCCTGCTGTTATTGAGGACAACGGTAAAAGAACAGCAAAACTAGCAATTAAAAGGGATTATTGAGACGTTTGTCTGATTAAATGTGTGTTTAGGATCTGTTAATGCTGTGAATCTAGAAACATTCTTTAGTTTCTCTCTGAGCTAATGGATGTATTGATTAAACTGAAATCTCCTACCGAAGCCCCAGAGCTGCTTTGCCTCTATATCAGTGGTTCTCAACCTTTTTAGACTCAAAGCCTGCCTCCATTGTGAATTGAGTACCCCCTCCATTGCAAACTAATTTTTTTATTGCAATGCTTGCCTCCTTGCAAAGGGGTCAGGCACTGGGGGTTGGGGAGGAGCCAGGCAGGGAAAGCCTGGGCCTGCCTGTATCTGTTTATATCCTCACATATCCTGCAGCACCCTTCAAAGGATCTCATGATATCCACAGGTCCCCTGTAGCCCTTGTTGAGAATCAGTGCATGCTATGCTTCCTTGGGTTCCTTTTGTTGTATGCCCCAAAGACTAAAATGTCAAATGCCTAAAGCTCAGGCTCAGTACATTTTATTTTCTTCAACACTGCAGTGCTTTTTGTAAACAACTCATATTAGCTGTGTGCTAATAAAAACACTGCTTTTTGTTTGTCGCTGTATTGCAGGATGAGAACATGAGCAATGTAATGAAGTTGCTTTGGCCTGTGCCTCAGGGCTGTACATGTAATGGGTAGAAATAGCAGCTGTGCTGCCCTGAATACTGTTTCGCTGTTCATATTTAAGGATCTTGCAGAGAACAAGTTGAGAGGGAAGACTAAAGAATTTGGTGTGCATTCATTTTGCTTGCAGATGAGGAGAGGTACTGGTCGAGAAGTTCCCTCTGTTTTCTTTTAGCTTTAAAAGAACATGTGTTGCTGTCATCGTCAGCACGTTTATATATAAAAGACTTAAAACTGGCAAAATCACGACTTGGCATGCTTTCTCTTGTAAAAACATTTTAAAGCAGCCTCTAAACGATTTTCCTCTCATCTTCCTACTTCATTTCTTGACAACAATATCAAGTTTAACTTGAATGTACTTTGAAGTAACCACTTTTTCACCACTTTTTTTCAACACTGAGCGCTGAAAGTAGAAGTCAAATTCTAGGAAAAGTTTTACTGGTTATCACATTTCTTGTGTTAATGTGTGGCTTTTTCTACACAGCATTCTAGGCCCATTGGCAACTAAATCTTTTGTGGAGCAAAGTGACACATTGTTAAGTTTTTCTTTTCCTCCTTTGGCAATAGACCGAGTCTAAAATGTTCTTATTACGAATGCAGCACTTAAAAAAACATCATGTGAAAATTTCTTTTGTTTAAAAGGAAAAGCTTGCTTTCACTATGGTTTGCAGCTCCTGAAGAAATACTTTGTAAGTAGAAGATAGTTGGTCTAGCTGAGATAAAGAAAACCTTTCCAAAAATTTTTGCCAGATCAATATTCTTCCTTAGGTTCTGAAGGCTTTTATACCCTATCAGCAAGTTCTGTCTTAAAGTCCAAATAAATGCCTGCTCTCCAGTGATTAGCTTTTGGGCATCACATACATAGGTGAAGTTGTCTCCATGCATGCTTTGAATGGAAAGGATACTTTAGTTTAATTTGTTTGATGCTCGTTTGACCCTGGGTTCCAGCCTTGCTGTCTGTGACACGTTATTCTGAAGGAATGTCCTGAATCTAACTGGAATTCCAATGAGTATTAAGCTCATCCCATGCCCCAGGCCAGATCCAAAATACAGGACGCTTCTTGGGCTGGATCTGAAGTGCTGCTGGCAATGACGGCTATGTTCATTAGTTTCTGTTCATTGGTTTCTGTGACAGGCTGCACCCACTGCTACCAGTGCCCTCAAATTCCATGGCTTACCGGTGTAGACCTGAAAGTTGCCTAGCTAAATGCTTCACGTAACACCATTTTGTACCTTCCCATAACTAGCACCACTAGATAAATGCAAAGGCCAGACCAGTGGATTATAGTGACCCTTTTTTTATTACCCATGTCAGCAAAAAGTTAAAAGGAGATGTGGTTTAGCAGTCTAAGACAGCAGGATACAGACAGCAGACTGGCAGGAAGACAACCATGAAGAAGATGATTGGTGGATATTTATGATATAACCATTTCTGGGATATATAGAAAGGAATTGTAAAAAAAAGTATATAAAAACCTAGGAAAAAAGCTTAAAAGTGGGAAAGAAACAACGATGACCAAACCCCAGCATGGTAATGGATGCCTGGTCAGCAGAACTCACTGTATCCATCAGAAAACTCACATAAGAATATCTCTATTAACTATTAGGGTTTGCTTAGAAGTTAAGTGTTGTACAGGTATTCCTCACTTAATGCTATCGTGGTTAACGTTGTTTCGTTATTCCATCACTGATCTATTAGAGAACATACTCATTTAAAGTTGCGCAATGTTCAGTTATAATGTTGTTTGGCCGCCGCCTGCTAGTAGGTAACTACTGTGATGTAATTGGATTCGCTTAACATCATTTCGCTTAAAGTCACATTTTTTAAGAATGTAACTACAATGTTAAGCAAGGAGTAGCTGTACTGAAAGCCTTGCTTAAATATTGGTATTGCTTATGTGTTCAGTAAATTAGGATCTGAGAGCAGTACAGTCTCACCAATCATTTCATTTCCATTCACTCCGTACTTTAACTAAATCTTGTATAACAACCAGGAGCCCAGTGAGCTAAGTGGAGAGGTACTGGGCATGAGTATATACATGAGTAATTACTGTTATTGTTCCTGGGTGCACTGTTTAAATATGCACCTGGGAGCAATAAACTCCAGAGTAGTCAGTGCCAGAGTTTATTAATGCAGAGCATGTTGAGCCAGGTCCGAGCAGCCCCAGCTGGCATGGAGCCTGGGGGGCGGGGGGAGAGGAGTGCAGGGGGGAGGAGATCAACCTGTCACTCATCTAGCCTACCTGCTTTGAGTCTGGTTACCATCTGTCCAGCATCCCGTTCCATGGCAAAAGTGTGTTGAACTAAAGATATGCAGAATGAAACATTTTTAGGCTCAATGAACTAACTTTCTGATAAAACTACTAGCTCTGTTCCAGAACTGCCTTATGCTGAACTTAGGCTGACTGTGATACCTTGCTAAATCTTGCAATGCAAATTGCAGGGCAAGAAATATGTTGGATACTTGATTCACAGTTCACCCCAGCAAAGATATCTGTAGATCTGATTAAAGTATTAATTACTCCCTGTAGAATAACCTTCACATTTGACTGCTAGCTGTAGTTACAGCTGTAAATCTCTGCGGTTATTAATCATGCTGTCCAGCTACTTGTACCCAGCTATTTGTATCCTATCTGGAGGGAAGGCTGCTTTCCAAAATGTCCCCTTTTCAGCTTGATTGTAGACTTTAATTATAAAAAATTTAAAGGTTTTTAAATTTTGAAAGACCAGTTTACTGAAGCTGAGAGAGAGCAACTTCATCTCCTTTAATAAAATGTTCCTTAATTAATTATTTTGTATCTTTTTCTCACAGTAACTTGTTAATGTGATTCAGTACTATTCAGTGTTTTTCCAGCATAGTATGTAATAGAAAAAGACAAAATACAATATAGTTGATCCAAAATCCACATGCAGGTTTGTTTGGGAGGAAAAGGTTTGTTTGGGGGTTGAATCTCTGATATGTGAGCTTTCATTCCTGTTCTCACCAAGTATCAGGAGAATGTTTTGGGTTATGTTGTAGTTGATAGCGTGAGTGATGAACATGGCCTTTCACTTACCCGCAAACATGGCACTTGGAGATAACATCCTGCTTCCTGACAGCTCATCTTGTAGTGGCATCTGTTGCTGATTAAAAACTTACTTTTGCTGGGTTTAGAAAGGGCTCTCATTTGAGATACTGCAGCATAGGGAAGCTGTGAAATCACTCAAGCTCCTCCTGCATAGGTAGACCAGATGGGGGGCTTGCCTTGGACTTTGTTAACCAAAACAGAATAAAGAGGCAATTCTGTTTGGGGGCTAAATACAATCCCTTCTCCACTGCTCTCTCCCCCTCTCTCTTTCTCCCTTTCCCTCCTTCCCTCTTCACTATTATGTTTCCCAGACTGATCAAAGAAAAATGTTCTAAGTATAGTTAAACAGAGAGAAAGTATGTATGTATATAAACACACATCAACACACACGCAGGTTTAGTGTCACCACCAGCTGCTTTTTCCTTCTGGAGTTTCTAAGAAGGGAAAACAAGCCTCTGTGCCCTGTGCATTCAGAATGATTGCATTATTGTTTTTCCTATCCAGACATACTTTTACATGCATAATTCTTTAAATCCATGTCCTTGTCAGTCTGCATCTTCTCTAGAATAGGTTGTGCTTTGGGTGCACTCAAGGTCCCCTTAGGAGTACCCCTCTAAAGGCAAGGTGGGGTTAGATGGCCCCTTGAATCTGGAACTATTGCAAGGTAAATAATTGCAATTGTTAATGTTTTTAAGTATGCAGTGACACATCCAACGTGTAGATCATCAGGCAGCTACAGAAGCCTCCCTCTTACCCCAACTGTATGACTGGATGACTTGTCTCCAGCTCCTGCACTAGTTTCCACTTTATTTGTTCTCATTTCCAGTCAGCATGTATATCTCCACCCTCACTGCTGCTTCCTTTCCCCCACCTTTTAATTAAGTGTCTGACTTAATTAAGTTGACTAATTAGCTGTGCAGTAAACATCTCAGCATCTACACGCGCACCCTTATTAGACTGGAGTAAACTAATTTACTCAGCAGCATGACAGTACTTGTAATACAAGTAATATCCTGCTGTGGAGCTTTTTACTCTGCAGCACTGCACATGTAGATGCTGCCCCAGCTGGCTGGGGCATGAGTGCTTCAGTATGGGGGCTAGTTTCCACTTTATTTTTTCTAATTTCCCTGTCACCATGTGTATCTCCACCTCCACTGCTGCTCCCTTTCCCCCACCTTTTAATTGTCTGACATGACCGTTAGGGATTCTACTGTGGAATTTACTGCAACTTTGCAGCCACCTCACCATTTATTCCCACAGATGTCTGAGTTTCTGAAGAAAACTCAGAGTGTAAACACATGTTTAATAAACTCAATAGCAATTTCAAGTATCCTATCTCTGACAGGGGTGCAGCAGAGCAGCTCTGTACCTGGGGTGACTCTAGTGGTGATGGTGGCTATTTTTGCATCCCCTTCCCTTTTGCTCAGTGCTCTTCATCCCAGTCACTCCCCATCAGTTACACTCCTGATGACCAGCCAACATTTCCAGCTTTAGTTCTATGAATGCTAAAAGAGTGTATCTCTCTCCAAATCATCTCTGCTAGTCTGATGTCCACCTTTCCAAACAGACTGCCCTGGGACCAGCCACCATTGTGCACATATGAGTGACTGTTCTTTGTTGAAATAACCCCTCTCTCTCATTAATTAGGATTACTCAACACATTTAGGAATACCTTGAATAGGAAAGTTGTTATATAAAAGCAAACATTATTTCATATGGCTTTTTAATAATTTACCACAGGAACCCATTTCTGTTGTCACCCATCAAAAAGCTTGTCTGCTTGCTAACTGAATGTATAGATGATCTCTGCCTTCTTGTTTTCAGCATAATTTGATGCAAAATAAGGGACTAAATAAATCCATAATTTGTATGCTTATGACAACATGTCCTCACTTGAAAAATCTAACTGGCCAGAACTTGGAAGCGTATAGTTCATTGTGCCTGGTAACCGCCCTGGAATATTGATTATTATAAGATTATAAAACATTTCTTCAAATCATTGCATATCACTGCATCTAAATGTGAAACAATGACGCAGTTTAGTTTAAAAAGAAAAGAAAAAAAAAGAAAACAGGCAAACAGATGGGCGAACAGAGACGTACTAAAAATCTATTTTTAGATTTTTTTTTCCCCCCACAGGCCTGTGGCATGTTGCTAATCTCATCTTGACTTTCAGAATCATAAAAATGGTGATGGGTAAAACGGCTCAGAAAAATAAAGCTGTACTCGGTTGAGAGCAAGTGCGTATAGTATAGACTGGGGAAGTTGAGAAGGAGGACCAGATAGAGGAGATGTGGTCACCGTCAGGTGAGGTTATCCTTGGTAGGGAGCCAAACTGTAGAAAGATTCTCATGTGGATCTCATTTATAAGTTGTGGGAAATGGGAAACCAGAGTTCAGAAGCTGATAGAGCATCTCTAGGAAAGAGAAAAGACTAAAAGGGGTGCAGTTGGCACAAATAAAGTTTTCACATTCTTTCTTGCAATCACAGGAGCATTTCACAGAGCATTTTGCAGTCTCTTAGCCAGTCAGGGTTGTGCTGTGTAAAAATGGAAAACTTGTATTCTGGGATGAAAAAGCACAACAGATGCAAAGTCCTTGCTGCAGAAAATGTAGAGACTGTATTCCTTCAAGTATGCACTCTGTGATACAACTCTAGCAATGTAATCCAAGTATGACATTTGGGCTAATGATCAGGTCACAGTAAAGTAGTAGGCAGTGGGCAAGTTCTCTCTTCTGTTTCTCAAACTGAAATTAGCAAAATATATATTGTAAAATGTTGTTTGTCCTTTATGGATCATAGGCTTAACTGACTAGTTCCCTCAGAAAACTCAGTGACCCCGGGTGCTAGCGTATAGGCAGAAAGTTTGTAAAACAACAGCAGATTAAGCTGCTAGATAAAGCTGCTTTGACCCCCTGCCAGTCTGCTTTATGATGGATCTCTGATGCCTTTTGTCATTATTTATTTTCCTGCCATATGGAAGCACAATGACGAGCATTATTACCCTGATCAACAAGAATACAAAAACATGTTTGCAATAATTTTTGGCCTATGTGAATCCTGCTTTTTGCTTGTTTGGAGATTTTTTTTATGGTTTTGGGAGGTTTTTTGTTTTTCAAGGGGAAAAATAATTCCTTTTAAATCCCTATTGATCTAAAGTCTGATGTGTAACTAGTGACTGTGAAGTTCTCTACTAAAAAAATAAATCGGTGCAATTATTATTAATACTTATTCAGAAGATCTCCATCCACAATCATTGTGGCAAGTAGCCAGGTTCTACTCTATGCCATCATATTGGCTTTTGATTAATTACTTTTAGTCTTAGCAATGCAAACATTATTAATTCCTCTGGATACCCTAATTATGTTTATTGCATGATGGAACAGCTGCTATAAAAATACTTTGTACTATAACTGCATTTGAGATAAACTCTATCTCATTGCTAATTTTTTCTGGAACCAAATTTTAAAGGTCCTCCAATACAAAACACTTATGGCAGTTTTATATGCTATCTACCTTCCTTCACTCAACAAATCCCTGGAAAATGGGTTCTTTATACACTAGTAACTAGAGTAACCCCTCTTCTTTGCCACCAGAAGCCCCTCTCCTTGCCCCTAGAAATACTCCTTCCGGGAGGAGGGGCTGCCATCTTAGAAGGTCCCTTCTGACCCTACATCTATGAAACTATGACACTCTTGTAAAATGCTTTGAAATCTTTTGAGGCAGAATTAAGGATGCTGCCATTAAATCCATTAGTCCCCAAAAGTATCTTCCACTATTTTAGAAACTATGGATGGTAACAGATGTGAACCAATAGAGGTTTTGGCCTCATGGAAGTGGGAGGGAATGCCGCTGCTGAGGAACAGCTTGTGTTGATCTAAACCATGATTCTGAAGCAATACAAGGCAGAGTGGAAGTTGAAACAGTGATGCTACGCTTGCATTGTTACAGAGGGTGCAGACAGAAGTGCAGCTCCCAGCTATAACTCAGAACAATTTCTGCAAAGCGTTCCGAGTTACAGCGTTACCCCGGACCAAACAGAAGTTCACTGTTGGAGGGAGGGGAATCTAGCTTCCAGCTGGGAGCCTGTGGCCAGTTTCCCCTAGCAATGGCCAGGCTTTCCGCCAGTGCTCGCTGTTTTCAGAATAGGAGGGGGGGAAAGCAGGAGAGGGAACTCATTCTTGAGGCTCTGCAGCTGGTGCTGAAGGACGGAGTGGATGAATGGGAGCCCCTGCTCACCTCAGTGGGGCTGTAGTATGCCTGTCCCACCCTCTGGGGGGAGAGGCAAAAAATCTCAGACTGAACTCCTTCTGAGTCCTTTGCCCCCTCCCATTCTGAAAACAGGACAGGCTGGGAGCTCCACAGACACAAGTTACAAAAGACGCTGCATTTTGTAACATCTTTTTCTTTATCAACTGTAACACTTGTCCAGGAGGGTGTGGGGGGGGGTAGAGGAGGGACATGTGATCGCCAGATCTGGTATATTTACAACATAAATACATAAATAAATACATATAGATGAGTAATATAGCTACATTTATTTATTTTATATAATTGATTGAGTACTGTACAAAATTCTGGGTTATTTTGGGTGAAAATAAGGTATTAGGCCTTGGTTCAGGAACCAATCCCCCATTTACAACATTGTTTCCTATGGGAAAATTGGTTCTGAGTTACAACGTTTCGACTTAAGACACAGGTTTCAGGAACCGATTGTGTTCTAAGTCTGAGGGCTGCCTGTACTAAAAAATCAAATGCCTACTATGACTTATTTTAATTTTATTTAAAAAAATGTTTTTGTCCTGATTTATGTGTTTGCATAATGTATCTAGAGGCAACTGGATAATAGCTCAAAATACAGTCTTTCTCTTGTATATTGTATGGAAACACTGAAGAACTGTTAATAAAGCTAAGTAGAATCACGGATAATGTTCTCCCCGGTGCATTAGGACTTTTTAACTTCCTCAGTGCTGTGTTATTCATGCAGTAAACTGAGCATCATTACTAAGGCAAGATGGTTGAGTCGTCCTCTGTATCTTTGGCTGCATGCACACGTCTATGTCGACTTAAAATAAGGTGACTTGACTAAATCGACTTAACTAAGTCAATTTAAGCCACATTGGAGCATATACATTTACAGCTCCTTGACATAGTGGCAGCCATCATGTAAGCCTTCCCCTGCAGTAGCCCCTTAGAGTCAAGTTAACTAATGCAACTCAAGATAATATACCTTGGAGGTGTATTATCTTGTACCACATTTAAGTGACTCTGCTCCATATCTATGTGTATGCTGACAGTTATGTTGACTTAATTTTTTAAAGTCAACTTAACGGTCAGAGAGGTGGTACGTGTGAATGCACTTTTGGGCATGTCCAGACATGTGTGGATGTCTGGTTTCCCTGGGGAAAAGTAGCAGTGGCGCACCTTGTGCTGCAGCTACTTGTCCCCAGGGAACACTCATGCCATGCATGCTTTGGTGCATGGCAAGTTTCCCCAGGGACAGTAGGGGAAGCTGGGGCCAGCACTGAGCTAGCCCTGGCAGCCTTACCTGGGGGTTCAGGGGGGCTAATGGGGCTGCAGCTGTGGTGATCCTGATGGGCAGAACCTGGCCAGTAGCCATAGTACAGCTCCAGGCAACCAGCTCTGCTTTGCAGCAGCGTGCCTGGCCAAGCGTGCGCTGCTCCGTTTGGTTTTTTTCCCCACAGGGTTTTTTTTTGACCCCTGGATATCCTGAGATCAAAAAAACTAATGGAAAAAAAAACAGAGCAGTGTATGCTTGGGCAGTATGCCCATGCAGAGTGGAGAACACTGGACTGTGCAGTATGTGGTGCCGCAAATACATTTGCGTACCGTATGACCACGCTTGTCTGGGTGCACCCTTTGTGTCTACAGTGGGAGTGAATGCAAGAGGTCAGGGTGAAACAAGGCTCTTAGTATTAGCTTTTGATTTCTCCTCTCTTAATCTGAGGCTTGTTCTGAAGTATCTGGGCAACAAAGGGCTGTAAACCAATATCATGTTACACAGTGTAACATTTTGGACCCAGAAATCTGTTTCAGCAGGTCCAGGTGTCCTTAACCCCTGGATTATCCTCACATTAACACCTTAAAGTGGTATTAAGAACTTGTTATGCAGTTTAAAGTTATGCCGTTCCAGAGCAGGATTATCTCTGATCCGCACTACCCAGCTCCTGTTCCATCAAGGTCTGGCCACTCCCAACAGATGTGCTGCCTAAACTGAAGTCCTTCAGTATCTGAAGAGCAGGAATAGAAACCTGTCCTGGCTCATCAGCCCTCTAATGGCAAGTCACATTTGTGCAGGTGGGGGACAGTCAGAGAAGGTTTCTAGACTAAGGTGTGACTGCTCCTAACTCCAAGCTAGCACTAACATTGATCAGCATTTATGCAGCTTACAGCATAAGGTGTAACAAGGCCCTCATGCACCCATCCTTAATAATCATGTAGCACATGAAATTAGTTGGGTTAAAAAGAGTAAAGGGGACTAGAGAGCAGTCAAATTGTGCTTTTGACAAACAATTACTGTGCTACTGAGCAGAGGAGCAGCTCTGTTTTGTTTGGCCGGTACAATGTCTAGCTAACAGCACCTTATCATAAGTGGATATTATTGAATGATACATGCCAGTAGAAATATAGAGTAACAATGCTGAGTTGCAAAATGAACTTTACCTATTTTCATGAATGCAAAATATTAGAATCATTTATTACATGCTGGATAGAACAGGTAACCTCATCTCAGGGATCTTTAAGAAAAGTGGATTACTAGGGTACCTGTTGTGAACTCTGCTATAGGTAGGTGTGTTTTTCTGGGGTTTTTTTCCTTTATAATTTTTTTTCCTTGTATACAGATACCCCTCTGTGCATCAAGTAAGGCAATCCTTGGGGCAAACAGGAAGCCAAGTGATAATAGCTTTTAAAGAGATCTACTTTATGTCCCAGTCTAATTACAGTTTCATTCATTTAAAAGTACAAAAATACAAATAGTAGGCACCTCTGTACACAGTAAAGTCTGTCGTGACTCATAAATGTTGTAAAAGGTACTTATTAGGAGGTAGCAGAGGATCTGTTCAGGAAAATATTTTTGAGAGATTCTGAAGAAAATTAAATTCTACCATTCTTTAAAATAATATCTTTTTCCAGCTTTTTCTTCATTCCTGTATGACATATCTCTGTTCAGGACTTCTTCTGGTCCTAAAAGAGATCATAGCACTGACCATAGCAATGGGAAACATGTACATCAGTTCAACCAAATATCAAAATAATCCGTCTTGAATAAAACTAAGAATATTGGCCTTCATTACAGAACCAAGGTGCTACTTCTTGATAGAGTATTACAATAGTAAAACATATTAATGTATTTCCCTTCCTTCTGTCCAGGACCTCCAATGAACTCAAGTTGTTAACTTTTCAGCTTTAACCAATATAAGCAAGGGTTAAATTATTTTTATGCATCTAAATTGAGGAAAAAGTCCTTTTTCAAGTACATTGGGAGCAACAGGGCACCAGGCAATGTAGGGCCCCTGCAAGACGCGAACAGTAATCTTATGGCTACACCAGACTCAAAAGCTGATATTTTTAAGTTTCTTTGCCTCTGTTTTCTTGAACAGGGACCGGGATATCCCTCCTACCAGAGAATGGGATAATCTTGGGGATAGCTCTGTCAGGCCTTCAGTCAGTGCAGATGTAGTTAGGAATCTTCTGGAAGGGCTGGGCATTTTTAAACCTGCAGGTCCAGATGCCCTCCACCCAAGGGTGTTGAGGGAGCTGGCAGGGGTCATTGCAGAGCCCTTGGCCAGGCTGTATGAGCATTTGTAGTCATCCAGGTGCCGGGGGATTGGAAACTGGCTAATGTGGTCCCAATTTTCAAGAAAGGGAGGAAGGAGGACCCAAGTAACTGTAGTCCTGTAAGCCTCGCCTCAATGCTCAGGAAGATCTTGGAGAAAATCTTCAAGGAGCACGTCTGTGGACGGGGCCTGCAGGGGAGATCGTGCTCGGAGCAATCAGCATGGGTTCATCAAAGGCAGGTCCTGCCTGACCAACCTGATTGCCTTTTATGACCAAGTAACTAAGTCCTTGGATGATGGTGTCACCATGGACATAGTCTTTTTAGACTTTAAGAAGGCCTTTGACACTGTCTCTCACCCCATCCTCATCAATAAATTAAACAACTGTGGCATTCATGCCTGCACAGTTGGATGGGTAAAAAATTAGCTGATGGGGTGCACCCAGAGAGTAGTGGTGGACAGGCTGCACTCAGTCTGGCGAGATGTGAGCAGTGGTGTACCCCAAGGCTCTGTCCTCAGGCCTGCGCTGTTTAACATCTTCATCAGTGACTTGGACAAGGGGGTGGAAAGCACACTGTCCAAAAGAAAAAATAGGACAGAAATCTGTAGTTAATACCAGTTATAACCTTCATAGCAAAATAAAGAATAAATTAATTAATGAATTATTTTTTTTATTAATATTCATAGGTTATTCTTTCAAGCCTCCTGTTTTTTAAAGCTTCCTGATTTTCCATGCTCAGCTCTGCTTAGAAGCATCAGTATTTTTACAGTAATTGATTTCACTATTGAGGCTTTTGTTTTTTCACGTACTTTCTTGTGATTTGTACTTTATGTCATTCTGCCTCCCTTAAGGAAAAGAGTGCATTTCCCAGTCTGAATGTAGATCTGTGCAGTGCTGGATGTCAATTTTAGCATCCCTAGAAGATTTGATGATCTCTGGTTTCCTTCAACTCCTGTAATACTGCATTTATCTTACCCCAGAAGCTAGTAGCAGATGCAAAGGGTCATTGTCGATGTACAATAACTGATTGGGAAGCTCAGTGTCTGGAGAGGAATATTAACAGAAACTTTGACCTGTCCTGTATGCTAATGTGAGAATGTGCTAAGCCTCTGGCTATCCATAAGGAAAAATCATTTATGTAATTGCTCAGAGTAGCCTACTTCATACAGTTACAAACTGGAATTTGACCTAGAATACATGATCCTTGGTAACATAGGAACTTAGCTTGTCTAACTCCTTCACACTACACAAGAATAATTTTAAGGGCTAGACCATATCTACAGTAGCTGGAGTTTGTACAAGCCAGTCAAGATTCCTTCACATTGATATATTTTGTCTTTTCACATGAAGGCCTGAGCTGAAATCCTGTTGTGGGTAGTGTATGAAAACTGAATTAGTTACCTTGCCTCTTTTTCTATGTTTTTGAGCTGAAACACAAAAAGTAAGCTCACCAGAGGTGGAAGCATGAACAGACAAGAATATTGTTCAGGCATGCAGGAATGAAATCAGGAAGGCCAAAGTGCAATTGGAGTTGCAGGTAGCAAGGGTTGTGAAGGGTAACAAGATGGGTTTCTACAAGCATGTCAGCACCAAGAAGATGATATGTGGAAGTGTGGGTCCCTTACAAAATGGGGGAGGCAACCTATTGACAGATGGTGTGGAAAAGGCTGAAATACTCAATGTCTTTTTTACCTCAGTCTTCATAGGCAAGGTCAGCTCCCAGACTACTGCACCTGGCAGCACAGTTTGGGAAGGAGGTGAGCAGCCAACAGTGGTGAAAGGACAGGCTAGGGACTATTTAGAAAAGCTGGATCTATACAAGTCTGTGGGACTAGATGCAATGAAACCAAGGGTGCTGGGGGAGTTGCCCAATGTGATTGAAGAGCCTTTGGCTATTATCTTTGAAAACTCAGGGGGAATGGGAGAGGTCCTGTCTGACTGAAAAAAGACCTATTAGTACCCATCTTTAAGAAAGGGAAGAAGGAGCATCTGGGGAACTACACCTCAGCCTCACCTTAGTACCTGGAAAACTCATGGAGCAAATCCTCAAGGAATCCACTTCTAAGCACTTGGAAGAGAGGAAGGTGTTTAGAAACAGTCAACATGGATTACTCAAAGGCAAGTTTTGTCTGACCAACCTGATTGCCTTTTATGATGAGATGACTAGTTATGTGGATGCAGGAGAGCAACAGATATAATATACCTTGACTCCAGAAAGATCTACGCAAATTGGAGAATTGGATGAAAGGAAATCTCATGAAGTTCAATAAAGGACAAGTGCAAAGTCTTTCGCTTAGAACAGAACAATCCCATGCACCAGGACAGGCTGAAGATCCACTGGCTAAGCAGCAGATCTGCAGAAAAGGACCTGGAGGTTTCAGTGGACAGTAAGCTGAATAGGAGCCAACAGTATGTCTTTGTTACAAAGAAGGCTAACAGCATAATGGGCTGCATTAGTAGGAGTGTTGCCAACAAACTGAGGGAAGTGATTCTTCTCCTTTCTTTGGCACTGGAGTACAGAGTCCATATCTCCCCCCTTCCCCTCCCCCCCCCCCCAAAAAGACAGACAAATTGGAGAGAGTCCAGGGGAGGACAATAAAAATGTTTTCAGGCTGGGGCACACGACTTACAAGGAGAGGCTAAGGGAACTGGGCTTATTTAGTCTGCAGTAGAGAAGATTGAGTGGGGATTGAATAACAGCCTTCAATTACCTGAAGGGGGATTCCAAAGAAGACTGTTATCAGTGGTGACAGATGACAGAAATAGAAGCAATGGTCTCAAGTTGCAGCAGGGGAAGTTAGGTTGGATATTAGAAAAAAACTTTTTCACTAGGAGGACAGTTAAGCAAAACCTCCACAAAGGATTCCACAACCTCTGGAACAAGTTACCCAGCGAGGTTGTGGCATCTCTATCCTTGGAGGTTTTAAAACCCGGCTAGACAAAGCCTTGGTTGAGCATGGTCCTGCTATTTGGGCATGGTCCTGCTTTGAGCAGGAGATTGGACTAGATGAGCTCCTGAGGTCCTCCCATTCCTAATTTTGTAGGAGCCTTTAATTCTGTATGCATCAGAGAGCTACCACAGCAGCAGAGACTGGCAACCTGTTGTCAAGTAAGGCTCCTGATTGAGATTCTCAGGTTAACACCTGGCACAAATGCAACACCTGGGATGAAGTTTGCTGGCACAAATGCAACAATTTCTTACAAAACCCCTCCCAGACTGAAGCTAGTGCTTCTTGTCTACTTAGTGGAAAGTCTGCTTAATTTGCTTTTTCAATTTAATTGCAGCCAGATTTCAGGAACTAAAGCATATGTATTAAAACAATGTCTCATACCATTTATTTTTATCCATTTTGATTGCCTTGGGCGGTTGTTATTAGACAGCTTGGTCCCTGGCTCTAGGAAGATGCCATTTTAAGTAAAGGCAGACTATGATACTGAACAACACTGAGTCTATGTTAATAAGATGTCAACAACTGAAAGCTGTAGCCTCGTTGTTGTCGACATTACAAGCACTATCCTGTGCTATACAAACTGTCATTCCTTTAAACATGATAAATGGCTGATTTCATGCAAAGTGATAGGAAAGGGCTACATTAAAACAAGTGGGATGTTCTGTAGACTCTGAGTCTAAAAGGATTTACAATTTTTTTTTAAAGACGTTAAGATTCCGAAAAGACTAATGTGGTTTCTCTGCTAATTCAGCTGGTATATATGATAGAAATTGTGTCAGATTGTAATAGTTCAGGGCACTAGGTAACTCCCATGTGCTTTGAGGAGTCTAGGCGTAAGAACAGTTGGATGTGAGCTTTGTAGTCTAGTAGGGGTGTAGCAGGTAATGCTACCTATTGTTCCGGAGTAAAGTTCCCTGCATTTTCACTAAGGTTTTGAATTTGACTAGATAAGTCAAGGTCATGAAAACAAGTCTGTTTTTAAAATAATAGTTTTGTAAAAGGAGCTCTCCACTCTATTTTTCGAGGTAGCCTTCTGCAAATCAAGGCCCGTTTTTAATGTTAAAGATGCCAGAGATACCACTATTTTCATTTTATTGGAGGATTTCTTCCTCTCTCCTTTTTGTCAAACACCAAAATCTCTGAAAGAAGTTTAGAAGTAAAATCTCTGAAGGAGACAAGTGGTTAGATTCTCCCATTCTGATATTATAAAGACCTTAGTCTGTCTGTCCGTAACACTTTATTCGCACTCTGATTAGTTGTCTGAAACAGCCAATCAGAATGCTCCAAAAGCATTCCAGACAGGAGGCAGTAGCACAGTGGAGCACCGTCATGACAGCAGTGATGGAGTGGGAGGGTGAAGCCAGTACCGCTGGCCTTGCCCCCTCCCCCCAGCCCTGCTCCCTGGAGGCAGCAACAGCATGGGGTGCTAGCTAAGGGGGATGGAGGGAACGGTGGGGCAAGCTTCAAGTTTCCCCTCCTCCCCACACTCCTGGAAGGTGGCAGCATGGGGTGCTGGTGGTGCAGCACTGGTCTTGCCCCTCCACTCCAGCCTCACCACCACCAGTGGACCCCAAAAAAGCCATCAGGGGGGCGGGGGGAGATAGCAGGGAGGACAGGGGGAGGCAAGTGGGAAGGGATGGGGGGGAACAGTGGCGGCACCTCACCACCTCTACCACCAGGCCCTGAGAACAGCTGGGAGAGAGGGGAGGTGGGGGGGAAGGGGTTTCTCAGGGCCAGAATCGCAGTGGCAGCAGCTCAGGGCACTGGGTGGCGGCTGCCGCATGCAGTCTTCCCCCACTCCTCCATGCCTGGGAGGCAGCAGTGGCATTGGGGTGGAGCAGCAGGGGATGCAGGGTGTGCATGGAGCCAGATGCAGGAAAGCACATGGTACCAGAGGCAGAGCGGTGATAGCATGGACTGGTGGGTGGCCACGCTCCGTCCCCACCCACTCCCCTCTCTCCATCCCCCATCATTCTTGACAAGCAATTGACTAGTTTCATATAAACTAGGACAGAGGACTCCAGGTGGCAGATATCCACAGAGTTCAAAAAAAGAGATGCAATTTTCCATTGTCACTCAAGTGGGGACCAAGGTAGAGACTTATTACCATCCAAAAAGCAGGGGGAACTGGCATGGAAGAAATTGCATCTAGATTGGGCTGGGAACAAAAATGTTTTTTGGTGACAAGGATGTTTCTTGTTTGCTTATTTTATGTGCTTTCTTATTTGCTACTACAAGATCAGGGTGTATCATGATAGGCACCGTACAAAACCTGTCCCTAGGACTTGGTCGAAAAAGATAATAAGTCATTTTTGTCAGGTTATCAAGCAGGATTAGATTAAGTTGCTGGAGAGAAAGGAGGTAACAAAATAATAGGATGTGTGCAGTTTCTAATCACTCTGCAGTAGTAATTGCAATCATTCTTTCATAACTGTTGGCATTCATGTAGAAGAGAAGAAAAAATATTCTGATGCATTAATGCCTCCATTTTAGAGAATCTTCTTCATCGTGGTGGTCATGATCTTTCCAAGATCAAATGGATGGCTTTTCTATAAATTCTTGGTTTATGTAAGTATTAGAATAAATTGTATTGTGTTTTCTGAGGTATTCTGTGGTTGGTTTTATATTTCCTCTCTGACATGAGAGAGCTTCTTTCTGGCTTTATTCTATTTGAAAGGCAAAAAAAATTAAATTACAAAATGTATACATTTGACAAGAAATGGCAGGTTTTCTCTGCTATTACAATGCAATGGCTTTTTTAATACATTTTAAAATTAATCTGTTTTTAACATTTAAATCTTACATAACTACCATGGGTTATGTCAATGTACTTTGTCAGGCACTTCCAAATATCCCTGTCAAATTATCATCAATTTAAGAAAACTAATAACTTTGCTTTATGTTTCTGAAGATATCTCATAAAAATGTCCACCTCAATAGATCTCCTGAGGGGAGAAAATGTCTGTTGGAGACAGTAGAGTATACTAGCCTTTGTGACAGCTGTTCACAATGATAGACAAGAAGCAGAGCAATGGTTGCTGTTGCTTTGGTTAATGATCTTTCATTGTTGCTTTTCACCTTCACTGTACTAGATTCTTACATGGGCTGGTTTGAATTGTATAAGCCAACTTTTTATACAAAGGTTGCTGGCTCATTTCAAAATATTTTATCACAAGCAATAAAAATCCATACCGATGTCTTTGTTCATGAGCAGTTCAGAATAAATATTGATCAGTTTGTACTTGTTTTTCAAGTATCAGCTAAAAGATGAATTAATTTTTGTGGTAGACTTGGCGTTGAACTAATAAAGTGTTTTGACGCTTGTTGCACTTTTTTATGCTTTCGGTGGAATACAGTTGTACTTAAATAAGTCAAACTTTACAATAGCTGTCTAAAAAGCTATAGAATAGTCTTATAAGCAGTGGAAGACAATTGCTATAAAACACTTTAGTTTTAAAGTGTCTAGTCTCCCCCTAGTCTCACCCCCACCCTCTCCTGTTGGGATATAGCATATGGAAGTGCCTTCTTAATACCTTCTCTGGATGAATGATTTTTCTTATAACCCCAAATGAACTCAATCTGCCATTCTTTTGCCTTAGATAGTGCTTCTATGAGTAGTGGCTTTTTTTCTGAACTCGCAGATGCACTATTCCTCCAAGAGATCAGAACATATAATAACAGAGTCAGGCAAACAAGCTAAGACCTCCTCTACCCAGACATCAGAAAGAGATGTGGCCTAGGTCACCTTCCTGGAGGACTAGTAGCATGAGGCAAAAATCTGCTCAACCAAAAGGCAATTGGCAACCCAGATCCAGATTCCTCTGACTCCGAAGTCTGATCAGAATTTGTCCAGTGCCTTTTGAGACAACAGATTGCAGTTAATCTAGTACCATCTACTCAGTACTGATATTTATGCAATTGGTGCCAATAACACTGGGTGCCAAAGCCTGAAGTGCAGATGTTCCTAGCATCCTGTTTCCTGAACAGATGTTCTTGCTATTGAGCGATCATGCAGTAATGATACAGAGTTATCTTTGCTGTCTCCAGTTGTTAAAGCACCTTCTACCTTCATACTAATTACTAGTAATGTAATGATATGATAAATATACTGTTTTGCTTATGTCATTTTAGCCGAGGTGTACATAGGGTATGTACCTCCTTCTCTGATCGAAGGCAGAGGTACTGTGGGAGGGACACACACACACACACACACACACATATATAAGGGCTGCGCAAATTCCCTGATTCGATTCGGTGGAGATTCGGCCTGATTCAGTGACTGAATCTCCAAATCCAAACTGAATGAAAGGACCCTTTAATCTCTTTGAATTGAATTGGAACCTTCCGAATTGATCCAGAGAGATTCAGAAAGATTCGGCTATTTGGACATAGACACAGCTTTAAATGTTTTTTCTACATACCTCTAGGTAGGAGGCAGCTTATGAATGCTGCAATGCTGGGGAACATGGAGCATCCCACAGCAGTGCAGGGAATTGCCCAGAATGCTCTGCAGCAGACCTGGAAGTGAACCAGAAGCACCTTCAGTCCACTTCTGGGTCCACCGGGGACCAAGCCAAGCACTCATCCCCATGCCCCTCTGGCTCAGCAACTGGTGTCTCATGGGTCTGGGCGGGCACCCAGGGTCCCCACAGCAGCTGATGACTGAGCCGGACAAGGGTGGGGGGGGGCCCCAGCATGCTCCCTGTTGGACCTGTAAGTGGACAGGAAGTACTCATGGTCCACTTCTGGGTTTGCTGCTGAGCATATGGAGGCCCCCCCACACACACATACACACTCCTGTGGGATGCTCCATGCACCCCAGCATTCTCCAAATCAGCATTGAATCTTCACGTTCAGATTCCATCAAATTGAATCAGGGATAGTGATCCAAATTGACAAATTAAATCACTGTCCCTGATTTGGGCCGAATCCAAATCAAATAGGGCCCGCTTCGTACATCCCTGATGTATGTATACGTATGTGTGTGTGTGTTTGTGTGTGTATACAATAAAAGCTGCGTTATCCAGCGCTTTACCATCTGCAATGCTCTATGAACCAGCATCTGTCATCAGTGCCATCCCTGGGGGGGGACAATTGGGGTGAATGCCCCGTGCCTTGGGGAGCCCCATGGAGCCAGGCAGAACACCAGTGGTGCAGAGCCGGGTAGAGTGGCAGCTCCACATCCAGCTACTCGCTACACCCTCCCTCCCACCACCGACACTGCCACTGCCAATGGCAACAGCAGTTTCTTTGGGCCTGGGATCAGAGTGGGGGCAGGACCCTGCATGGGCTGATTTGCCCTGCACCCTGCTTGGGTCATCTCTGTTTGTCATTTTACATACCACCTGCTGATCGATGTGGCCAAAGTGAAACTGGAAGTCCCACTTCTTCCTCATGGACCGTGGCCTGGGGCAAAGCAGCCCACATGGAGCCCCCTTCCCTGTCCCCCGGCACACTGATGCCAGAGGGTGAAAGCCCTGGTGCAACCAGATGCATTGGGAGGGGTGGCGACCCAAACAGTCAAAGAAGTCTCCAACCCACCAGGCTGGAGATAAGTGTAACTCTCAGATAACCAGCATATTTGATTAACTGGCACCCCCCATTCCTCATGGATGCCAGATAACAGAGTTTTTACTGTGTGTGTGTGTGTGTGTGTGTGTGTGTGTACACATACATATGAACACACACACACACACACACACACACACACTATACAAATTTGCATTAAGGCTATACTGTATAATGGGATTGTTCCCTTTACTAAGGCTTCAAACCCACATGGGCGATTAACGAATTTAGGTTAGGTTCATACAAGCAAATACAACTAGTCAGCAGAATAAATACCAGGGAACAACCCCATGGGAAACATCATCAGGGATTCAAAAAGATAAGCATACCCATGTGCATATATATAACAATTGAACAATAAAAATTGACAGTAACAACATATGAGGCTCTTGGACAAAATATAAGGTGCTTGCACACCTTTCAAGGTATTCCGTGTCCCTACAAGACTTTCCCTTTAATGGTAAGGAACCTCATGCAGCTCCAGTGGAGAGAAGATCAGAGTTTGTGGGCTGGATTGGAACCCCTGCCCTGCAGGGACCTCTGCTAGCTCTCCTGTGGGAACCCTTTCCCAGTTAACTCACAGCTCCAATGGAGTAGGCCTATCTCTGGCTTTCAGATGGGGGACCCGTTCCTGGACCCAAAGAAGCTGCTTTTCATGCTCCCTTTTACCCGTGGTCCTTGGTCTCTCAGGGTATTCTCTACTAGTGACCTGAGCTTATTAAAATTTACATTTTTGAAGTCTAAGACTTTGAGCTTGGTATCTGTTTTGTCAGTCTTGCAATGGATCGTGAATGTAATGATTTCATGATCACTATTACCTAGGCTTCCCTCTATGTTTAAGTTGGTCATCAGGTCATCCCCTTTGGCCAGGACCAGGTCAAGAACTGCATTGCCTGTAGTTGGCCTGTGCATCTGAGTCAAAAAAAACCCTTTGGTGCTGGTCAGGAAGGATCATCATCGATCTGAGCTGGCCAAGCATTCCTCCCAGGAGATGCCTGGGTAGTTAAAGTCACCCATGACAGCCATGTCCCATGCACTTGGGGCCTCCGTTAGTTCATGGGTGAATACTAGATCAAGTTCCTCCTGTTGGTTAGGTGGCCTGTAGTATACAACTACAGGCAGGTCTTCCTTGCTGCGCCACCCATGGACTCCAACATGAATCATCAGTGTGATGAAGTGATCAACAAGGCTTACTGTACTTTATCATGCATTGGTAAATGCATGACTAACAGGTCCAGGGAGGTGTTGCTTCCCCTTTATGCAGCACTGATCAGGCCACAGTTGGAGTACAACATCCAGTTTTGGGTGCTGCACTTCAAGAGAGATGCAGAGAATCTTGAGAGGATTCAGAGGACGGCCACTTGTATGGTCAGAGGCCTGCAGGCAAGGCCCTATGAGGAGAGACTGAGGGACCTAGATCTCTTCAGCCGTTGCAAGAAAAGTCTGAGAGATGATCTTGTGGCTGCCTGTAAATTCATCAGGGGAGGACAGCAGGGAGTCAGAGATGCTCTATAGGCGGTCCCCGGTTAATGAACGTCCAAGTTACGGACGTTCCGTACTTACGGACGGCACGGGCCAGGAGGGGCGCAGGGTCCCGCTGGGCGCTGCACCCATGTGGCAATGCCGGGACCGCACTCGTGCTCTACTCTCGCGCTCTGCGCTTGGCTGCCATTTTTTCTTTTCCACCCTCCCACCCTCACTTTCGGCTGATGCTGTCCTAAGGTGAAGTCTGGTTTCTCCCCTCGCCTCCTAGGTCATTAAAAAGGTATGTGTTCCGACTCACATACAAAATTGATTTAAAGATGGTCTCAGGAACATAACTCGTTCATTAACCGAGGACCACCTGTATTTACTAGGGCACCCCCTGGAGTAACTATGATGAATGGCCACAAAGTCATGGAGAGCAGCTTTAGGTTGGATATTAGAAAGAACTTCTTCACAGTAAGGGTTGCCAGAATTTGGAATGGGCTTCTAAGGAAGGTAGTATTCTCCATACCTTGGGGGTCTTCAAGAGAACCCAGCACGCTTTTCCGCCCAGGGCAGGGGGTCGGACTCAACGATCTACTGAAGTTCCTTCTGAGCCTAACATCTATGAATCCCTATAGATACAGACACATGTCATATGAGGAACACTCTCCATCATAACCAGGAATCTGGGTTGTCCATTTGCCATGGAAAAACTCCTCTAAAGGAGAAAAACCAAGAAACCATGGGTTTTCCCTAGCAGGCTGGCAGAGTTTCAGCCTTCATGGGTCTTCTTGGGCCTGGGAGAAGCAAGATGCAGAGGGCAGGTGGTGCCATGTGCATGTATGTGCACACACATGCACATGGCAGCCAGGCAGTGTGGTGGAGAGCAGCTCCTGCAAGTCCCTCCAGGGACCTGGAGGGACATTTATGGGGCCAAAGGACAGAGGTAATGTGATCCTCCTACCCAGGATCAAGATCTTGACCAGAGTTCACCAGGCAATTGACTGAAGCTGCATACTCCCGGTGCATGGTTGTCATGGGAGACTTCAACTACCCTGACATCTCATGGGAAGAGCACTCAGCCAAATCAGAGCAGTCACAAAGCTTTCTCTTGTGCATGAAAGAGCTCTTCCTGACATAAGAAGTCAATGAGCCGACAAGAGGTCAAGTGCTGCTTGACCTGGTACTGGCTATGGGGGATGGCCTAATCAGTGACCTAATGATCGAAGGGAAGCTGGATGACAGTGACCATGAGCTGATCACCTTCACCATCCGCCATAAAGCTGGCAAGTCAGTCAGCAATACAGAAGTCCTTGACTTCAGGAAAGCTGACTTTGACAAGCTCAGGAGACTGGTAGGTGAGGTTCTAAGGGACCACCCCCCAAAGGGAAGGGGAGTTCAGGATGTGTGGTTGCTCCTCAATGGAGCAATCCTGGATGCACAAGCTAAGGCTGTTCCATCTCAGAGGAAAGGCAGCAAAAGGGCACAGCAGCCCCCGTGGCTCTGCAGGGAACTAGCAAACCTCCTGCATCTAAAAAGAAAGACCTACAAAGGATAGAGGACTGGATCTACCTCCAAGGAGGAATATTCTGTACTGGTCTGGACGTGCAGGGAGCAAACCAGGAAAGCCAAGGCTGCGATGGAACTCTAACTAGATACAAGTATCAAGGACAATAAAAAGTCATTTTTTGTGGGGAGTCAGAGGAAAAGCATGGGCAACATTGGACCCCTGCTAAACCAGGTGGGACAAATCACAACTGATGCCCAGGAAAAAGCCAACTTGCTAAATGAGTACTTTGCACTGGTTTTTCACCAGTCCCAAGGGGCACCCCTGCCCATTACAGGACAGGAATGCCTGGGTGAGGATGATTCCGTACCCTCCATCAATGCTGACCTTGTGAAGGAACACCTTGAGAGGCTGGACACCTTCAAATCAGCCAGCCCTGACAGCTTATACTACAGGGTATGCAAGGAGCTGGCAAGTAGCATAGCTCAGCCACTGGCACAGATCTTCGAGAGCTCCTGGCACTCTGGTGAAGTGGCCAAAGACTAGAAGAAGGCCAACGTGGTGCCTATCTTCAAGAAGGGGAGGAAAGTGGATCCAGCAAACTACAGGCCCATCAGCCTGACCTCTATTCTAGGGAAGGTCTTAGAAAAGATTATTGAAGAGGCCATTCTTAACAGACTGGCCAATGGCAGCATCCTGAGAGAGAGCCAGCACAGCTTTGTTGTGGGTAGGTCTTGCTTGACCAATCTTATTTCCTTTTATGACTAAGTGACCTATTACCTGGACAAGGGAGAAGAGATTGATGTGGTATACCTTGACTTTAAAAAAGCCTTTGATCTAGAATCCCATGATAACCTCTTGGCAAAATTATTTAACTGTGACCTCGGCTTCACCACGATCTGCTGGCTGGGGAGTTGGCTCCATGGTCAGACCCAGAGGGTGGTGTTTGACAGAAGTCAATCATCGTGGTGCCTTGTGACCAGTGGGGTCCCTCAGGTTCTGTCCTTGGGCCAACACTATTCAACATCTGTATTAATGATGTGGACATTTGTATCAGAAGCAGACTGGCCAAGTTCACTCATGACACCTAACTCTGGGGTAAAACGTCCACACCTGAGAACAGGAGGGCAATCCAGGCTGACCTTGACAGGCTCAGGAAATGGGCGGACAAGAACCTGATGGTGTTTAACACTGGAAAATGCAAGGTTCTCCACTTTGGGAAGAAAAACCCACAGCACATTTATAGGGTTGGCAGTGCTATGCTGGCTAGCACTACAGATGAAAAGGACTTGGGGGTCATGATTGACCACAAGATGAACATGAGCCTTCAATGCGATGCTGTGGCTAGTAAAGCAAGCAAAATGCTGGCTTGCATCCGTAGATGCTTCTCGAGCAAATCCCAGTATGTCATTCTCCCATTGTACTTAGCCTTGGTGAGGTCACAGCTGGAGTAATGCATCCAATTTTGGGCTCTGCAATTCAAAAAGGATGTGGAGAAGCTTGAGAGAGTCCAGAGGAGAGCCACGCACATGATCAGAGGTCAGGAAAATAGACCTTATGATGAGAGGCTGAGAGCTATGGGACTCTTCAGCCTGGAAAAGTGCAGGCTGAGGTGTGATCTGGTGGCCACCTATAAGTTTATCAGGGGTGCTCACCAGGATCTGGGGGAATGTCTGTTCACCAGAGCACCCAAGAGGATGACAAGGTCAAATGGTCACAAACTTCTCCAGGACCATTTCAGGCTGGACATAAGAAGATTTTTTTTCACAGTCAGAACCCCCAAAGTCTGGAATAGGCTGCTGCTGGAGGTGGTTCAAGCACCTACTTTAAATACCTTCAAGAGAAATTTGGATGTTTATCTTGCTGGGATCCTATGACACCTGCTGACTTCCTGCCCCTGGGGCAGGGGCCTGAACTCAATGATCTTCCAAGGTCCCTTCCAGCCCTTATGTCTATAAAATCTAAATAAACTTATTTTATTTGAGACAAGGTATTATAAAAATTCTCCCAGAAAGAGCTGACATTCTATGCCTGAAAGCCATTTAGTCACCCAAGCTCACTATGGGCCACCTTCTAAGGTTTTGGGTATGGCAGCACATAGACTTCCATCACCACGCATGGGTCTTTGTGGCTTCAGTCTTTGGAAATATTAGAGGAAATCCAAGCAAGATCAAAGCCAATGGGAGGTCATCATTGAAGCTTGTGACCTGTTTAATGAACATATTGAAGGCTGAATTCTCTGGTCATTGAGAGTTTACATTTGAACACCCCTGCACCCCGCCTCCAGATTACATGGGATGGACACATACAAGAGGTGACAAGCTTTGCTGAGTGTCCCCAAGACTCAGGCAGATTCAGTTGAGCTTCTAATCATAATCATCCTATGACCCCCAGCTGACTTCCTGCCCTCTGGGCAGGGGGCTGGACTCGATGATCTTCCAAGGTCCCTTCCAGCCCTAATGTTTATGAAATCTATGAAATCATAGTCTTCTGTAGCCTGTCAGGGAAAGCAGACAATGCATCTACTCAAGCTGTACATTCTTTTCCCTGCTCCCACCCCTGCCTCTGCCTTTCAAGACAAAAGGCAGTCAGGAGGGTTGCTACTGAATTTTCAGCAGAAAATGGTTAGCAGCAGCTCAAGAGTTCTCTAATGGTGTAGGGCCATCAGTGTCCTGTCAGAGCTGCTCCTAAGGAAGGAGAGTTTCAGTTGTTCAGTTGTGTTCACTTTTAAATGTCACATACTGTGGCTTAACAAGCACAGTTCTTTTCCACGATCCAATAAAATGCTTGTAACCTGGTTACTGTTGGGTACTTGGTTTACAGCTTTGGGAACCACAGATTAGGCAAGTTTGCATTACAGATTTCCCTCCTTTAAAATATAACAAAGTATCACCTACAAAATGTGATTGATTGTTTCAGTGGTGATCAATAATATATGATGGAAAGACGGATTCTTCCCCATGGAAATAAGAAAAAGGAAACTCTGGTTGAGATTTTGCTGGCAGTTCAGAGCAGTATTTTGGCAGAATGGAAGCTTAAATAAAAGTATTCTGTCCTCCACCAGCCATAGAATTTCTGTTATAAAGCATTGGATAACAGAACTCTCAGAGCCCAGGCTGAGGCTATCTCAGTCCATGTAATAATGATTGCGTGGTTTGCTAAATTAGTCTGTGATAATTGCGTTCTTAAATTGATCAGTTTTCACGGTTAATTTGGTCTGTGGAAAATGGATAAGCTGTTTTGAACTTGCTACTCTTGCAGCATACAAGCACCTTATGAATATAATTACTTGGAGCACAGCAGAATCCAGGACTTTGAACACTCTTTTTTAAATGTATAATAAGTGCAAACAGACTGTACAGTTTTACAGTTGCCTTGGTAACTGGGCTCAGCAGCTTACCTGGTTCATTCGTTTACAACTGGAGGAATGTTTGCTAATTCCTATAGTTGGGTCCAGATCTAAAGCATTTTTTAAGGGTAGAAAGGGCCAAATGCATCTTAAAATCTGTCTGGATATGTAGAGGAAAAGAGAAATCGAGTGACCAATGTCTCCTGTATGTTTATAATTAAAACATTTGCCTAAATTTTTTGGTATTCAAAATTGATATTCTTCCTTAAAGTTAGTAATGTAAAACTCTACCATCTCTGTGCCTAAATTTGACAGGCCATTTGGATTCAGAGCTGCTTCTGAGTCTCCAGATGATAATGTTAGCAGCATAAACAGTGCATTTTTTTCCTCTCTGCACTAATCAAAAGGACTGCAGAACCCACCACAACTGTCCATGCTTTCATCAGGTCCAGCATAGATTATTGCATGATCTGAAGAGCACTCAGAAATTTCACCTGGTGCAGCCTATGCCTATCTGCTTTCTTAGTGTTGTTTCCTGCAGGGAAAACATCTCCTGTGTGCAGTTCACAGAGTTAGTTTAAATTCCTAAATGGTTTGCATTCTGGTAACCTTGGAGACCACATTTCTCCTTATATGATACTCCTGCAACTAAGATCAGTTGAGCTCAAGTTCTGTGACCTTCAGGGCATGCTGCAAAGCCTCTTGACAGGTCTTTGAGAATAAGAGTAAGTTAAGAGCAAAAAATTCATGATTTATCAGTTTTATTGGGCTGCATCAGTGGGGAAGATAATCCAATTTAAAATACCGAGCTGCATTCAGTGGAAAGGTTTTGTATGTATGCTGAGAGAGTACATTTTATAAATGTAAATAGATGCTGCACCACAGAGGGGATCTCTGAAGCTCATGGGTTACTGCAGTATTGTCAAGAGTCATTGTAAAGGATATAGAAGTAAATCTTTACTTGGGGGTTATGCACATAGGCTAGGGACAGACATTCAAAAAGCATGAGCTTGAATTGATTCAAACTTTGTAAGTTAGTCTAACCTGGCTAGGCTGAACTGGTTTGTAACTGCACAGGCATCCCAGACTTGCAGGCACATGCCTGAAGTTGCTCAGGCTAAAAGCCAAGGGGTGCTAAAGCAGCCCTCCTCTCCCTTCCACAGGGCTGAGCTGGGAGGAGGGGGAAGGGCAGACCCCAGCAGGATGCTCTGATTAGTCCAATAGAGAATTGGTAACAGTGTTTATCACCCCATAAAACAGTTTTTATCACCCCATTAAGAAAAGAACTGAGTGACATTACCAGCTACCTGTAGATTCTACCTACTGATTCAGCAGGGACTGTAGCCAGCATGTAGTCTGCTAGCTAATACACAGACACCTCCTCAGCAATCAAAAGGGTGGGGAGAATTCCTACTTAGCAGGGAGTGATGAAGGAGAAGGGGGGAGCATCCTGCAAGTCTCTGCCAGAGCTGTAGCCGGGGAGCAGAGGGGAGGAGCCAGCCCTGCTGTGGAACCCCACTTCACCCAGCCCAGAGAGCATGGCAGAATGTTGGGGGTGTCTGGTTTATCTTAAACCAGCAAGGGGTCTGGGACAGACATTGCATAAGCCAGTTTGATCCAAATCAGTTAAGTATGATACTACATTCAACCAGGTTTATCTCAAACCAGTTTCAGCCATTTTCAAACTGATTTATGTACACTGATCATCTGTTCTGTTATAGGTTTAAACCAATTTCTGATCACTTCAGCTGTTTATGTGTAATATATGTCATAGTTTCATAGTTTCATAGTCGCTAGGGTTGGAAGGGACCTGAGCAGATCATCAAGTCTGACCCCCTGCCATGGCAGGAAAGAGTACTGGGGTCAAACGACCCCGGTGAGGTGTTCATCTAGCCTCCTTTTGAAGATCCCCAGGGTAGGAGCCAGCACCACTTCTCTTGGAAGTTGGTTCCAGATCCTAGCTGCCCTGACAGTGAAGTAGTGCCTCCTGATGTCTAGCCTAAATCTACTTTCTGCCAGCTTGTGACCGTTGTTTCTTGTCACTTCTGGTAGTGCTCAGGGGAACAAGGACTCCAATGCCTGTTGGTACCCCCTGACTAGTTTGTAAATGGCCACTAGATCCCCCCTCAGCCTTCTCTTGTGGAGGATGAACAGGTTCAGGTACCTTAACCTCTCCTCATAGGGTCTGCCCTGCTGACTCCTGATCATGTGGGTGGCCCTCCTCTGGACACTCTTCATGTTGTCTGCATCCCTCCTGAAGTGCAGTGCCCAGAACTAAACTGCAGCCTACCAGTGTTGCATAGAGGGGGAAGATCACCTCCTTGCACCTGCTTGAGATGCATCTGTGGGTAGCCTTCAGGATATTGCAAGGAGTGATTCTGCAATAAAATCACTTTTACTATGGAACAGAGTCTCCCACAAGGGACTCTCTGAAGTGGGACAGATTATTCTGCTATAGTTGCTATGCTGCTATTCTGCTATGGTCCGCTTCCCCATGTGGAGAAGCCCACAGGCTGTTGAAAAGAGGCTGAGATGAGTGGCGTACTGTGGGTCTCTGGCACCTGGGAGACAATGCTTGCATTTGCACCCTCCCCCTTCCCATCCACAGCAGATCACTGAGCAGGGGAGTAGGGCGTCCCCTGGCCAATCACTGAGTGGTAGGGGGAGGGTGCACACCCAGTGCCCAGAGGCACCCCCCCCACTGCCCTCTCCCTGTCAGTATGCCACTGGCTGAGACCCTGCAGTTCTTTCTGAATCTTTATTTCCTAGGCTAGTTAACAAAGGGTCTCAGTAAACTCAGGCCAAAGAAATGAGATGGATTGTAAATATGCATTATTATGACTGGAGGGATTGAAAAAACTAACATTTCCCTCTTGGTCCAACAATTTATATTGTTTGTTTGGTTGGTTTTTTTATATTTAAAAAGGCCCTATCTTTCTCTAAGCATGTCTAGAGAATTTCGAGTCTCAGGAGCCTGTCTGAACTGTTCACTTTTCAAGCTATTCCTGTCTTCTGTCCAGCACTTTTTTAAGGTTTTAAGAGTCTGATTTTTTTTTTTCAGGCCAAAAATGTGAAGATAAGCAGATATTGTGTAATGGGTATACAAGTCACCTTACTCCAAAGAGCTTAACCAGTATATGGGCAGGTGATGCAGAGCCACATAGTCAGGAATATTCATATCTTGAAACATGACTTCTGTGCTGCATGGTGATACAGATGGTTATGCACATGGATGCACAAACATTAAGCAGCTGCAGCCCAGAAGTCAGCTTGTGCTTACCTGTCCTTTTTCACTGAGAGCCACAGCTGCTTCCCCGTTTTCCTCAACCTGACAATTCTGACAACTTAGAAGAAATACATTATTTAGAACCAAATCTGGTTGGGGAAAGGGAGCAGGTTAATGAAAGCTGCTGCTATTGTTGTAGGATTTTTGGTTGTTGCTGTGTTGGTCTAAGGATATAGACAGGCAAGGTTATTTGAGTAGATGTGATATCATTTATTAAGCCAATGGAGTACTCACCGATCTAATAAAAGATATCACATCTACTCAAAGAACCGTGCCTGCTATTGTTGTATGCATTCATTTCTGGTAACTTTTTTGCTTTATAAAGACCTTGAGCAGGTAATGAACAGTGAATTCTGAATGATCTTTAAGGGCACATCCACATGAATGCAGGAGGCAAGTGGGGGGCTGCACCCAGCTGTGGGGTGAGTGGGGGGGACTGGAGCCATGCGGGGGGGTGACCAGCAGTCCCCCCTCTCCCAAGCTGCCCTCTGTGGTCCTCTGCACCCTCAGTAGTCCCCCTCCTACTTCTCCAGCTCCCCCTACCCCTACATACCTGGCACAGAGCCCAGATCCCAGTCACTGTGACCCCTGTGGGGGGGCTGCTCCCTGCAGGGGACAGGGACCCCTCCTGGGCAGCCCCCCTATAGCTCCCTGCACACCCACACTCCCCCCACAGTCCATCCACAAACCCCACACCTCTAAGCCACCCCTAAAACCTCTCACCCACATTCCTGGCCCTGTGGGGCAGGAAGTAAAAGTGGTAGGGTAAGATGTGGGTTGAGAGTGAGGGGCAAGGGCAGGGGCAGGACAGTGACATATCAGTGCTGCTCAACGCTGCACATCCTGGTAAGCAAAGGGGATAGGGGCAACTCTGATTTTTCTGTGGCAGAGAAGCCCAAAGTCAATGCCAAACTGTACAGATAATTAGAATATATTTTATTATGATGGAGGCACTGGTAGGCTTCCAAGTTGCTTTACAATTGTTGTGTGTGTGTGTGTGTGTGTGTGTGTGTGTGTGTGTGTGTGTGTGTGTGTGTGTACAGTGATCTTTTGTCTTAATTATGGAGGAACATGGATTTTGGAGTATTTTAAACAGTGAATTTGGGAATTTTTTTTCAGAGATTTTGCAGGTTTTAAATAGGGAACACTGGAATTCCTGCTAGTGAAGCAAGTGGCAGGACCCAGGCAGAAAAGCCTGCTCAGGGCTGGCCCCTGGGCCCCAGTTGGAGCTGGCTGACCTCCTGGCCACTTGGCCAGGAGGACATGTTGTGACAGGTTAAAGCAGGCCACTGCATGGGAATGTCTTCTGGGTGATAGCTGCCCAGATAGCCAGGCAGGGGCGCACATGGCAGTAGGCAACTTTGCAACCACAGCCAACTGACAGTTGGCCTCTACTGGCGATGCAGTCCCATCCCGGTCTGGCAGGTATGCAGCCTTGGGGTCACATGCTGTTGCAGGCAGCAGCAGCTCACAGCCAGGCAGTAGCCCGCACTGCCAGACTGCTGCAGTGGATAGAAGGTGCAGGGACCTCTCAGGGATGCTTCAGCAGTCTCGCTGGCACAAGGGGTAGTGTTCCCAGATACCAATTGGCTGGTCCCCAGAAGTTTCTGAAAGCAAGTAGCCCTGAACTCTTGCTGTGTTCTCTATACCTGACTGTTTTTCTCAGTTCTGATAATATTTTTTTTTAATCATAGGTTCTTTTAAAAAAAAACATTTGAAATGGAGCTACCCTGAGAATTAGGAGGGAGAGTGTTGAAGACTTGAAGATGGTGGTATCTGGCAGGTAATGTGGTAGGTGGGAATTTACCAAAGCCTAGGGGGAAAAGTTTTCTGCCAGAAAACTGACAAACTGCTGCTGCACTGAATAATTCATCCAGACATGCCTGCAGAACATCTCTGGTCCCTGTTTGCTGCCAGCCAAGCAAGAGCTGTCCAGAAAATGTACTGTTGTTGTTAGTTTGGGGTGTTCCCCTTATTTCTTTATAGTACTATTATAAGAACAACTCATCTCAACTACACACTGTATCCAACATACCCTTGAATGAGTTCAGGCTCTTCTGTTGCAATGCTTAGTACGCTGTTTGCCCAAAGGTAGGGTGAAAGTAATGTGTGAACTCAACCTTTTGTAATCATTTTATATCACAGGTAGGGTCAGGAATCCGTAATAGAATCCTGCTCCAGGGCATCATGCAGATCAGTCACAACAGAAATTGAAAGATTAAGAGTTTTATTTTACTGACCAACTTTTGTCTTTCACTGTGGCTCTCTAGATCTTAATCTCAGATTGTGTCTATTGGTTGGCTGGTCAGCTAAATTCAGCATTAAAAATTTAGCAGTGTGCTTTAAAATCAATAACAGAGGTTGTTTCCTGTTGCACATTATATAAATTTAGTTGTCAAAAACTGTTAGTCAAAATGATTGCTCTAGTTTCTGAATGAAAGCAAATTTCATATTATGTAGCTTTTTTCTTTTCTTTTACTCTTTTATTTTAGGTGAGTATATCTCTGGCTGCTGGCACATGTTCATTTAAAGGCATGATGGGATCTGATCCATGTCCCCAACAATTTCTCATCCTTCCACAAATGGCAGGACACATCTTACTTGGCAGCAAGTTGAAAACCAGGTGCCCATAACCAAATGATTGTCAACTGGGACTGGGGGCCAAACTGGAGTCTGGAACCAATCCCAGTGCAGCCTCCAGCTCCAGCCAACAATCAGCTGATTGTCAAAACTCCAGCTAAGCATCACATGCAGTTTCCACAGGTACCAGCACATGGAGACTTCAATATTGGGCTGCAATGGCTTGATCCCCTGCAACAGCTTGATCCCATAAAAAACCACAGGCATGTTGTCCCGTGGGGCCAGGCCAATTCCTCAGGATCTCAATATTGTGCTGTTAGACAGGAGGGTGTGACACAATTGCACCAATACAAACACACAAATCAATTGGGTGCATACACACACACACAAAACCAACTCAGGCACATACACATCCAAACCAACCTAGGCACATTCATACCTATTTCCAATTCAAGCACATACACACAACAGAAATTAGACAACAATCACTTGTCAATACCCACACACTCCATACACATACATGGATCACTAATTTGTGTATCGCACATTCAATGACATTATATATATTCACCAGTTCACACACATACCATCCACCTACACATACACACAGGTGAGTTCCTAACTTGGATGGTATGGTATGTATGTGTGTGTTTGGGGTACTTGGGATACCTGGGGGCAGGTTAAGGTGAGAAAGTAAGGAGTGAACGTTGCCAGAACTGGGACTAGAACTGGTAGACTAGAGAGAATCTGGGCTGCAGAACTGGGGCTGGAGGTTACTTCAGGTCAAGTGGCCCTAGAGTTACTCAAGGTCACTGGTGCAAGGTGAAAAAGCCCGGTGGCAAAGAGGAGACAGCCAGGAAAGAGAGAGAGGCAGAAACCTGGGAGCTTGGGGCTGGAAACAGGCTGAAAGCTGGGAGCTTATGGGGGCAGATAAGTGGTGGCAAGGAGGAAACAGTCAGGAAACAGACAAAAACCCAGCTTGGGATTTCAAAATAAAAGGTTTATTAAACAGATGCAGTCCCATGAAGTTATTGGTTCCAACACACAAGCACTCACAATGGCAGCAGGAGAAAGAAACTCAGTGGAAGGGCTGGAGTCCAGGAAGGGAAGAGAAACAGAGTCCAAGTCCTTGTTTGAAGAGAGAGTTGGGGTGATAGCTACCTATCCAGGCTGGAAACGGGTCCTCAATGGCCAGTCAGGGTCTTTCTCCAGCAGTTGTTGTCCAGAGGGGTCACCAGCAGGGCCTCTGGGTGGATAGGTGGTGTAGCGTGGTGCTGGTCCAGATGGAGAGGGCGTCCCAAGGAGTCAGTCTTCACAGCCCCTTTTATGGGGCAGACTACCTCTGATCTCCTATGGGGAGGGCCTGTCCAGGCAAGGTCAGTCCTGTCCCAGAGGGTTCCAGGTGTCCATACTGAGCACGTGCAGCCTGGCACAATGGTGGGTTGCCTCGTCTTTTGTTTCTTAAATGCTGAGGGTGGTTCCAAGGGCTGGGTCATTGGTCCAGGTATTGGTGTTGATGGTTCGGTCCTTGAGAGGGAGCTATTTTTAGACCTACTGCCATTGTCTCTCAAGCACCTCATTCAGCCCATTCATTCAGGAACCAAGTTACATAGGAGGGGTAGGTATGAGTCTTAGGTTACAATATACACAACAGGGCATGATGGACAAGAAGGAAACAAAATGGAAACTTGACGTGACTTATGCTAACTTCCATATGTAGGCCTAAATCATATAGTATCAGTAAAACAGTAATATAGAACAGTAAACATCAATTTAAACATAATAATTATACAATATAAAGGAGAAAAAACAAAACAAATACATCTTGCTACCAAAATAAAATGCTGACGCTTATCCCATATCTTAGCTCACTTATACTTATCTATAGGGAGCAGAGAGGGAGAGAAGTTAGAAATGGTTGGGGAAGGGGAAGGAATGCATTTTCAAATAAAAACTGGGGGTTTTGCTACAGGTGCAGCCCAGGGTCCCATTGGACGGGGACCCTTAAAACACATGTGTGCATCTAGGCTCAAGGAAAGGCTCTTTGATCCCAAGGTCCCTGAGCACTGAGGTTGTCAGAAACCATGTGTGCAGCCCAGCTTCACACACAATTTTTAAAGGTCTAGGGTGCACTGAGCTGTAGATCAGTGAGAAGCTCCCTGATGTGGAGCTTATCACACACCCCCACCTACCTCCAGGGTTGGGTGGAGTCTGGCGTTCAGGGACTGGTTCTGTCCCCAGCCCATTTGAGGAGGGGATTTTTGTGTCCCAAACCCTGGTGCTGCTTTATGCTGGATCCTGACACTCAGCTGATCATCAAGGTCTGTCAAAGACCAGCCACAACACATTCAAGTTATGACATGATACAAATGAACCACAATGTTGTTACACATTATACATGGAATAACGTTGTGGTTCGTTTACTATATTATCACACCATAAATTGATTTTAACATGTAGACGGGTTACTACTTAAGGTATAATTAGCAGATTAAATGTAACATGTGTCAGCAGCCTATGAAGCCAAATGACATTGCACAAATTGGTTTTTTTTCTACTATCCTGTAAACTATTCCAAGTTGGAAATGTAGGTGTCCTTTATCTGACACAGTAGATAATTAGAGAGATGCAGTCAAGGTTGACAAGCCCCAAATGTGTGTCCCACTGATAAAAGGACCAGTCAGTCTTCCATAATGAAAGCTGCATCATATCACAGTCCCAATTACACAACTGTTTGTTCTGAAAACTGTGCCTAGGATCATTAACCTTAAAATCCTACAACTTAGAGATGGAATGGGTATGTTCTGTCTTCTGTCAGGACAGAATCTTTTTCCTTTCTATTTATTTTCAAATGCCTTGTCCAGCGTTAAGTGATGGAGCTTCCAACCGGTTCCTTAGATTTTGCAAAAACATCAACAAATCTGTTTAAGTTTTATGCTGCACTATCCCACCACCCAGTCTTCTGGCTCAAGCACTATGAAGTGATGTGTAACAGGGTGAAAGTGAAAAGAATCCTCATTCACACTGTCCGAAAGGGGTCCTTGTATTACTTTTATCCATAAAGTACCGGAGTAAAAACCTGTAATGAATTAAGTGACAAGGCTAGCATCAGTCACGTCTGGTTCATCTGAGGATGCAGAAGTACAGTGCTTTTTCCCTAGGCTTTTCTGCTGTTGGGACTACAATTATTGCTATTAGAAACAGGAATTGCCACCTTATGTCACACCACCTGGTCACCTTTCTCTGAATGGCTTTGAGGAAAGTTGCAAGAGGCCTTGTAATCAGGCACTTATGAAATATCTTGACCAATGAAAACATTTTCTCTTACTCAGTTTAGGGACTGGATTAGGATCTGAATCTGTCAATTTAATTTTTTATTTGTATCCAAAATAATGTATAATATAAATGCTATAGTATTAGAATTCTAATCCTGGCTGGATTTTTTTGGGCTGTACTGTAGTATCTGTATTTGGTATTTGTAACTGGCATATGTACAGTGTCTAAGAACCTAAGTGTTTGTTAGTCTTTTCTCAAGCTCTTAACACCACCAAGTCCAACAGAGTTAATCAAGGTCATTATAGTGGGAAAACAGGGAATTCAAGAACCTCTTAAGGTTATGCTAGCATTTCTCCAGTTTCTCTCCTATGTCATACTCATTAAAAAACGAGTTGGAGCATTAAAAAAATAGCATAAAATACCAAGCTAACTAGGTGGACTGATCTGGATTGGGTCCTTCCACACCGGTGTTGCTGTCATTAGCATCAGAAATACATTTGCCTCCTGAAATGAATAGCAAGATGCAGAAAATCTGGTAACTTCAGGAAAACAGAACATGAACAGGTACCCAGAGGATTTTAGATGGCCTGTTAAATGTGGAGAACATAGCTTCAAGTGTGTCTAGTTGAAAAGATCTGATTCAGCTGGCACTTGTTTCCAGCATCAGCAGTGCATTTGGAAGCAGAAATCCTACTGTTAGCCAAAGCACTGATATCTGGCCTGATAAGAACTGAGAGGGGAAAGTACCCTGTCAATCTGCTGGAGTTGTCAGAAATGTGTGAGATTCCCCAGGGGCTTTATAAATAAAGGAGCTGTGAGGGGGAAGCTTTGAAAGGAAGCCAGATGGATGTAGTTGCTTGTGTGGAGGTTGATATGCCAAATAATGCTTTACATCTCTAATGTGTGAAAGGTTTTGCCCTTCACTTTAAAATAAGGAGAGGATTGTCATGCTGCCTGAGTTTTGAGTACACACGTGTGGCAGGGGGAGGGGAGCAGGCTCCAGGCAACAGGGGTTGCTGTAATAAAAGTCTTAAAAACTAATCAGATCCCCATGATGCGAGACACCTAGCTATAATGCCATTGAAAAGTTAAGGAATGCAGAGTTAACATAGATTGGCAGCATCTGCAGGGTTTAGTGAGTTGTGTGTATCCTGGCTAAATTCCAAGTGGGTAATTGCATTCTTCCTACCTACAATTCCCCTTATGGCTTCTTGAAATCCCTTGCTAAAGGCTGTTGTTATAATGTTGCTATCTGCTGTTAATTGGCTGCTGTCTTCCACTCTACAGACAACTGCATTTCAGTGATGTGTGTGGTGAGGGGAGGGATATAAGGAATTGCAAACTCAGATGATAAATTGTTTTTATCATGTATCTCTCACTTCCCCTGCCCTCTGACCAATAATGTATTTCTGCTTGGAGTACTTTTGAAGTTCTAACTGTCGAGTTTGTTTTTCTGTGTATATAAAACTTCTTAAATGTATTGATTTAGCCTTTACTTGCTATTTGATTATTTCTGGATATTCTAATAGTAGTTTTAGTCTGTTTTCTTGTTTTCTTCTTTTTTAATTGGGTCTTTCGCTTTATTGAATGTGTTACTTGTGATGTCCAGTGAGAATAATGGGCCCTGAAATTTAAGAAACTCAAGCCTTGCGCAACCCGTTGAGAAAAAGGGTTATTCCCATGCGGAAGGCACTGCCTGAAAATACCCTGCCATCAAAACTTGACTTCTAGGAACAGTGAAAGGACATTATCTAATCTCATTTGGCAGAGCAGGGCAAAGGAGAAGATGCTGTCTGTAAAGGTAGCTAGGAGGAAACTCCATCTGCCATAGGACCTGATAAATCAATATAAGTACTTTCCATTGCCAAGATGGATTTTGTCCACTCAGTGGGTATATATGTGATATACATTGTGCATCTCTCCTAGTTACATGGAGGTTTAAAATGCTGCTTTAGAACTTACTCAGCTTTCTGCAGAGAATACTAGAGTGCATAGACAGAAGGAAGAAACTGAGCTGGCGCTGGTGTGCCTGTTCATCTATTTAGTGCCTTTTAGGCCGGCTAGGTTCTGGTAAACAAAATGTTCCAAATTTACTCCTCTCCTCTTCACACTATACATATGCATGAAGCCATTAAAAACTTCAAGCTAAACAATGTAAACTAAGTACTTGTTTTCCAGAAAACTGTAAACTTCATGAATTATTTAAAGACCCCCCCAAAAAAGGTGACTCCTAACTCAGGAGACCTCCTCCTGTTCTGATCAAAGTGGCAAGGAAAAAGGAGGAACAAAGGCTGAGTACGTTGGAGAGTTTCAAACTTTGTATTCAACTTCTGAAAGCAACACTCTAATGAGCATCCCACTGCAGTGCAAGTCGAATCTTTAGCATTCCTGTTAAAAGCCCAACATTCAGGCATCTTGATAGCACCCTTGTGTGGTTTGCGTGGGGATGAGTTTGCAATGAAGTATAGAATTCAGCATTACGTGTTGAGTTGAGAGGCTCAAAAGGTAGAGTTTGTATCCTTTTTACTAGGTACCTGTAACATGGTGGCCTGTCCTCTTAAGAGGAGGCAGCCAGCCTAGTTGAGGGACTGCACCTGTGTGAAGGTGAGTCAAAAACCTGGGCAGACAGAACCAGAGGGAGGTGCAGAGGAGAAGCACCAGAACGGGACTTTTGGGCTAGGAGGAGCCCAAGCCTACTGTTCAAAGGCTTGAGCCACAGGGGATATGTCCTAATTGTCTAGGATAACAACAGTGTTTTTGTGTCCTTCCTTTATTTGTTAAAAGCCTGTATATTACAGAGACATGTTGAGAGATGCCCCAGGGAGCAAAGACCAGCCAGTTTAAAAGACTCTGCTTATTACTTGGGCTTCTTGAGAGACTCAGGGAGCAAAACCCTGGTTAAAGAGGCCCTGAGGTGACAACCTGCTACCCATGGTGGACACTGCAGGCAGGCTCAGCTGTCAGCCAGCAGAATGATCCCTGAGGCAGTGTTAAAACAGGTGGAGAGGCTGCAGCAGCAGCAGCAAAAAGCTTTACAACAACAGCAGAAGTGCCAGCAAGTGATGCAAGAGGAACAGCTCTACTCTACACTGCTGCTGGAGTAGATGAAATCCAGTCTGAAAGGTTCACTTGATCTACATCCTTCATGACTTTATAGAGGGCGAGGAAAGGAGCATGCGGCGGGGTTTGGCCACGTGGCCGGCAGGGTGAGCAGGGGGCAGTGGGGACACGTAGGCAGCTCCCTCCCTCCAGCTGTCTCCTTTTCAAACTATAAAGTTTTGAAAACCTTTTCAGTCTCTTAATATGGCAACTGCTCTATATTCCTGATCATTTTGGTTGCCCTTCTCTGTACCTTTTCTAATTCTATTACAACCATTTTGAGCTTTGAGGACCAAAACTGCAACTGTATTCAAGATGTAGGTGCACCATGGATTTATATAATGGCATGACAATGTTCTCCGTTTTGTTTTCAGTTCTGTTCTTGATGATGTGCAAAATTTTATTGGCTATTTTGGTCACCACAGTATGTTAAGCTGACATTTTTAGAGAACTGTCTACAATGATTCAAAGTGCTTTATCCTGAGTTGTAACAGCTAGTTCAAAACCCACCATTGTGTATATATAGTTGAGGTTGTTTTTTACTTTGGTATATTACCTTGCACTTGTTGACATTTGAAGTTTATCTAAATTTTTTTGCCCACACAATTAGCTTGCTGAGATCTTTCTGCTGCTCCTCTGCTTCAGCTTGGGATTTGAATACCAAGAATAATTTGGTATCATTTGCAACCTTCGTAATTTCACTGTAAACCCCCATTTCCTGAACATTAATGAACATGTTGAATAAAACTGGGTGCAGCACAGATCCCTGTGGGACCCCAATTTGACCTCCCTTAATCTTGAAGAATGACCATTTATTCTTATAGCTCTACTACCCTTTGCTTCCTATCTTTTAACCAGCTCTCAGTCTATAAAATAACCTTCCCTCCAATCCCATGACTACACATTTTTTTTAAAAGCTTTTTGCGAAGGACCTTGTTGAATGATTTTTGAAAGTCTGAATATATTATGTTAACAGGATTCCGCTTGTCCAGATGCTTGTTAACACACTCAAAGAACTAAAGCAGATTTGCAAACTAGGATTTCTCACTACAAAACCACATTGACTCTTCCCCAGCAGACCATTATATTCCATGTGACTGCTGATTTTATTTTTTTATTATAGATTCTATTAACATGCCAGGGATGGAAGTGAGATGTGCTGATCTGTAGTTTCCAAGATCACCTCTGGAGACATTTTTCAAGATGGGGATTATGTTTGGCAACTTGCCTGTCCTCTGGTACAGAGGCCATTTGTAATACTAGGTTACATACTATTGCCAGCAGTTCTGCAATTTCACTCTTGAGTTCCTTCAGATCTCTCGGATGAATGCCATCTGGTCCTGGTGACTTATTAGTATTTAATTTATTGATTTGTTCTACAACTTCCTCTGTTATAACTTCAGTTTGGTCCAACCCTTCAGACCTATCCACTACAAAGAATTGATCTGGAGTAGCAATTTATCCAGTAACTCTTCTACCTTAATGTGTAAATAATTCCACTGATGGTCTATTGATATAAATGACCAGCAAAACTTGGCTTTGTTAATTCAATAATAGCTAGAATTTTTCCATCAGTAGGTTTCAATACACTTAACAAAAGTGGTATCACCCTGTTTACTGATGGGGAAGCTGATCTAACATGACTTGCTTGAGGCTATTCAACAGGCTAGTCACAAAGCCAGAAAAAAACCCCAGGTTTCAAGTTGTGTGCTTGGGGTTTCCCTTTTAATTGCTTGAGCTGTACTGAAAAACTATTTGATTTATAGTCTGACTCTTGGCTCCATGCTACACTCAGCTTCCCACTATAAGCATTTGTTCTGTAACAATATGGTTCAAATCCATGAATCAATCCAAGAAATGAATTAATATTTTGAAGGTGCTATAAGAAATCAGATAGCAAAATGGGATGAAACAGTGTATTTTCTATTTTGACCGCTAGGTGAAGCTAAGGAGATTTATTGGTTGGAAACAAAGCTTTATTGTCATTAATAAAGAGAGATATTTTGGGTGCTGCTCTGCAGTTATTTCTCTAGCTGAATTTATGAGGACATTCCATAAGAACCATTTGTCTTCACCTGGTTTCTTTTTCCACAGAATGAGTGATTGTTCTGCTGCTGATGGCTGGCAATGCGATCAGAGCACAAACAGTTCATAAATGTAACTGCTTTCAAGAGAGCTGTTTGTATGTGCAGAAAAGCGCTCTGTCTAATAGTAGGAACTGGCAAACAAGCCAGTTAGGCTGTAAAATAAATACAAAGCTCCTTAAAGAGTTATCTTGGTGCTGTTTACACATTTTTACTCACCGCCTGACAGAGGTTGAAACCTTAGGAGAAATCATTTTTGAGCTTTCTTTTAGGTTCATCTCATGCTATATGTTATATATATTATAGAACATAGACATTATAGCTGCTCACTTTATGCCCAGGATGCTATTCTGTTAAACCGTATACTGTTCTACATTGTACAACTTGTAGATCTAAGTTGTGATCAGCTGATGGACTAGTAAAGAAAAAGTCCTGTTGGGATTCAGTGTAATCCTACTGATGCCACAGTTTAAAAGAAAATAAATTTCTAGTTAAAGCTTTTTTTTTTCCTTAAACATCTTTTCTCCTTGACATGGGATTCTTTAATTCTCTGTTAATTCTCTATTAAGTGCTACAGTTCAGTTAACACCCACTCTAATCTAGTTTAAGTAAATGGGAATAATCATAATGACTTCAATGGACTTCAGGTCAGAACAAAACTGAAAGAGTTTATTTTTACAATACAAGTTGTAGGTCAATGGTAATGATCCGACCTGAGCCTGAGTGACCCAGCTGGTTAGCATGGGTAGGGCAACACCATTCCTATAGCCAATAGCCCATAAGGGAATGATGTGTAGCATTATGTCAGAAGTTGCCTTTGATTCCCAGGACTTTTTTGTAAGGATGGTAAAACAAACTAAAAAATCTGTATATTAAAATACACTGGCTCAGTTTGCCATTGACAGCAATTTTGCCCCCTTCTGTATTTAAGTAAAAATGTGTTAATAGTTCCATAATATGGGAGTGGCTTACAAAATTTAGAACCAAAAAACTCAAGGGAAGATTTGTGTCTAATCCACATTCCCTCAGTTATGGTTCTGGCTTTGTATTTTTATGATCCATTTACAATACTGTTCATGTCTTTAATAGCTGTAGACCTGGACTTGTACAGCACTGTGATATATGATACAGTAAGCAGATGGTATTTGTAATAATTGTTATAATATACACCACTGGATAAAATAAAATAAAATTATATGCATAACTTTCTGTTATATAACTGCATGGTAGTATTTTAATGTGGACTGAGTATGAAAGTAAGTCAGATATTCCTGAATTCTCATCTCTGCTGTGATCCTGCCTCACTATGGAAATTAAGCTAAATCTCTTATCATCTATTTCCCTCTTGAAAAATAGGTAGCTAACTTACCAACCTCACTAGAATGTAATGCTGACTGACTACTAACTAGCTGTAAAATGCAATGAAGACGTTAAAATGGTATTGTGGTGGAGGATTTCTGAGCCACAACCTGAAGTGAACTGTAATGCATTATGGATGGAGTGATTTAGTTTTTAAACACTTTGCCTCTTAGCTAGAGTTTCCATAACTGTACAGACTGTAGACTCTTAGTTCAAATCTAGTAACAGGGTCACAATGTTCCTGGAAGATTAACTGTGGTTGCCTAGTAACCTCATGAAGTTTCTCCATTGCAAAATCATTAAATCACACTTTCTTTTTTAATCTCAGCAACCATGCAGCAATTCTTAGTGTAATTACCAGCATTTAGATTAGGATGCTGCTGGCCCATTGAAGAGAATCATTTAATTCTGTATTGCTAATTTCAAGCACCACCACCAGTTTACAATGCTGTCCAATCACTGCCAGCAGAAGAAGCAGCTCTCATGTATAACTATCTTCAAAGTAGTTTAGTTCTCTGCAAATTATACTAAGAAAGCCATTTTGGACATTTTTTTTTCACTTTGGGCTCAGACAGAACTGACAATTCTTACCTGATCTGGTTACAGAAAGCAGTTTATAGCCATTACCAAACACAAGTGTTCACCTGCAGACAGCTTCAAAAATGGCTGATTGGGTGAAACTCTAACCCCCTCAGTGCATGAGATGATGATGTTTCAAAACAGAGCATCTTTTGTAACTTGTGTCTGCGCAGCCTGCCAGCCTCAACCTGTTTTCAGAATGGGAGGGGGGAAAGGGAGTGGAGTGAATTCTGCCTGGGAGTTTTTCAGCCCCCCTTGGAGGGTGGGGCCAGTATATTGGAGGTATAGGGTGGCTCCAATTCACCCACCTCATCCTCCAGCACTGGCTGAGGAACCCCTAGAATGAGCTCCCTCTCCTCCCTTTCCCCTCTCCTGAAAACATTACAGCCTCACAGGGGGGAAAGGCATGGCTCAGGAAAACTAGCTACAGGCTCAAGCTAGCAGCTAGAATCCCCTCCCCACTAGAACCAACAGTGAGCTTCTGTTTCTTCCAGGGGATTGTTGTAACTGAGAGTGCTTCGCAGGAAGCGTTCTCAGTTAAAGCAGGGAGCTTCACGTCTGTCTGCACCCTTTCTCACTACATCTTTAAACCTGGATAAGAGAGAAATGGTGGATACTGTATACTTTGACTTCCGAAAAGCCTTTCATCTTGTATCTCATGATGTTCTCACAAGAAAATAGGAAGATAGCGGGCTTAACTGTGAAATGGTTAGGTGGGTACAAATCTGGCTGCAGAGTAGGAGCCAGAAAGTCCTAACGAATGGATCTGTGTCATCCTGGTGAGAAGTGGACAGTGGGGCTGTAGACTGGTGTTTGGTCCTGTGCTTTTCAACATCTTTATCGATGATTTGGATGAGAGGGTGAAGATCTCACTGGCCAAGTTTTCAGATGACACCAAGTTATTGGGAAGTGTGGTCACACTTGAAGATAGGCTGGCAAGTTAGGTGAGTCAGAACCAGATGAAGTTCAACATAGAGAAATGTAAAGTGCTCCACCTGGGGATGAACAATTCCCTGCACAACTACAGGCTTGGCAATGCCAACCTCACCAGCACCATGAATGAAAGAGACCTGGGGGTAATAATAGACCACAACATAAATCTAAGCTGGCAGTGTGACTGTTGCCAGCAAGGCAAATAATACTCTGGCATGCATCAATCAATGCATCTCCAACAAGACCAAGGAGATGATTCTTTTGCTCTACTTGGCACTAGTGAGACCCCAACTGAAGTACTGAGTCCAGTTCAGTGCTTTAGCAATGACATGGTAAAACTTGAGGGAGTCCAGAGAAGGGAAATATGATTAGAGGCTTGCATGATAAGCCATGCGAGGAAAGGCTGAGGGACCTGGGACTCTTCAGCCCGGAAAAGAGAAGGCTGAGAGGGACTTGGTAGAAGATTACCACTATATCAGGGGAGTACATCAGGGGCTTGGTGAACAACTGTTTATCAGGGTGCCCTTGGGGAAAACCAGAAGTAATGGCCACAAACTCCTGGAAGACCATTTCAGTCTCAACTGTAGGAAAAACTTGTTCACAGTTAGGGTGTCCAGACTGTAGAACAAGCTCCCTCCAGAGGGAGAAAAAAATGCAATCACTGATTGATTTCCATCATAAATTCAATAATCATCACCCCTCCACCAGATTATCTCTTGAATACTCCAGCACCATCATCTCTTTTTTTAGATGCTATAATCAATATCCAGAATGATAAAATACAAACCACTGTATACAAGAAACCCAAAGACCAAAATACATATCATCACACAACTGGCAATCTCCCTAAACATGCTAAGAAAGCTGTCATATACAGCCAAGCCCTCCGATACCACCGAATTTGCACTCAGAACACCTGCAATAGTCATCTCACAAATCTAAAAAGGGCTTTCACTCAACAAGGACACTCCTCCAGAGAGAAAAATCACACTTTTGAAAGAGTCATGATGAACTGCACAAGAACCATAATACCCTGAACTCATCAACAGTAGGGATTTTCTCCAGTGGGGTAAAGAGATTGGCTGATGAACTGCATCTTCCTCCTATCTGGGAGAAGTGTGTTTCCTTATATATATATATACACATTCTGGGTCTTTAACGTGATCACAAGCTTAGGCAGGACAGAAACAGGATAACATGCTTTGTGGTAATAGGCACAATAATTTCAGAAAGATAAAATCTGCCAAAATAAAACCCTCAGTGAAAACAATAAAGTTCAAAAAAGCTTTCATCTCTATTAAAGATGAGATAATGCACGACTGTCTACTGACTGTAGTGGTTTCATTATAACCTTGACCCAGTAAAGTGACTGAAGCCAGAATATAAAATGAAAACCATTGCAAACATACCTGTATGCACCTCCTCTTTATTACAGGAGGTGTGATGCGCAGCACTTGATACTATTACTTGATATAATGATAAGGTGTGATGGGATCAAAAATCCCATCCCTTGGATCTAAGGGTAAAAAAGGATATTTAGAAACTAGAAGGGCGGAGGAGACTTAGTTTAAGGGCTTGATTCTGTCCCTTTAAACAAAAGAAAAAATTCACATTCAGTAGAAAACCAAAATGTAATCAATAAATTAGCAGAATACAGGTAAGTCAACGTTGTGTACTCACTTTTGACAAGCAGTGCTCCCTTGTTCAAAACAAAGCTATTAAACAACCATAATTTCTCTGATCCACTTAAGACTCATAGATACAAGTAGCTCATTTAATAATTGGGTAAGAAAACAAAGTGAGACAGTGTATATGAGTAGGCTGTAATCAGCTGCTGCAGGCAGATGTGAATTTCAGCCAGGTGCTCTTAAAAGTGTACAAGTTGCAACGAAATCTTCACAGCAAAACACAACTTCTTTGATGGAAACATGACTCAATTGAAAAGCACATTTCACACACCAAAGGGGAAAAAAAATGTAAGGAAATGTTGATTTCAAGTCCCAGTAGTTCAAAACCTTTGGAAATCCAAGTTTAGAAATTTAAATTAATGAGGTAGTCAAAGATTGAGAGAACGGATATCTGCATTTGAAAGCTTGCTTAAGTCTATCCCAAACCATGTAGATGACATCTATCCCAGCTATCAACCCCCAAAATCTTTGCTTCTGTGGGGAAAAAAGATTTACATGGAATATGGTGATTAGAGAATTTTATCATAGTTGACCTTGACTTGATGTATAGTGCCTTTGGGTCCAACAGATAACTTAAATTTGTCCAGGGATATTGAAAAGTATTATGTAAAAATCAATATTTTACAACGAATGAACTTATTTGCAATATTTTTCTTGTGATCCTTTTAAAATGAGTTCCTTGGTATTGCATGATTCTGATTCTTCCTATTCCAGAACGAATTTAATATAAAACTATGCATTAAAATATCCTGAAAAGCCCGGATTGCAGAATTAAGGCCTTTAGGAATTCATAATGATCCATTAAAAGTAAACCAAGGAAATTTATAGTAGTATTTAGATCACTAAGTATTTTGCAATCAGGTTGTTATCCCTGGTCTCTGCTTGCTAGAAACTTGACAAATGGTTGTTAAATAAATGTATTAAATCACATGCAGTGAAATACATACTTCAGTAGAAAAGAAATAGAAATCATAAATTGGACTGTAAGAAAGAGTGAACAAAGCATTCTGAATGTATAGTTTGACAGCCTTCTTTCCTCAGTGACTCAGGTTCTCAGCTCTCAAGCAGTTTCTGATCAAAGCCCTTCAGTTCTGGACCTGGAACATCAGACTGCTTAATTTCTTCTTCTGTTTTGAAGTCTTTTTACACTAGTTGCAGGGAGCGAATTTTTACCAGATAGAACCTCACATGCTGTGCTCTTTGCACATATGAAAGATAAAGCACTTGGAGCTAGCCAGAATGAAACTTAGAAATAAGATAAGCAGTTCTGTTACTGGAAGGGTTTCTGAAACTTTCACAGGACTAGGGTATTGAGTTGCCAGTTTGTGCATCATTATGGGATTAAATTAACAAACAGGATAGAGTCAATGCATCTGACAAAACTTTTCTCATAATACAAGATCAGGTGGTGGTTAATAAAATTGAAGGACAAAAACTATAACGTTATACATTTATTGGGCTTATACTTTTTTTACTGGCTTTGTAACCACCCTTTAAAAATACCAATACCCCAAGATATTGAAGCAGAGAATTTAATTATTTTCCATCTGGTGAACAAGCCATCACTATAGACTGCCATACTGGAGTGGTCCAAAGAAAGAAAAATCCCAGTCTTGTCTTTCTCTTTTCAATTATTATCACAGTCTGGAGGGAAATGAAGTGGTTTATCTACATAGACACATTATTAGTTGCAGGTAAAAAATCCAAAATTTTGGATTATTTTCAGCATGTTTTCTGTTTCTTCAGAAAACTGATACTAGAATTTATAAAGCAGTTTTGACATGTCACAACAATCCCTGGTGATTTTTCCCTCCTATCAACAAGGCCCTATTTTTTTTAATAGTGGTTCCTATTACTAGAAACCACTAAATTTGAATGGGCCTTTGAGCTGCTTGAGAAGCTATGTGTATTGGGCGCAGTCCTCAGATGAAAGGAGAAGTTATAAGGTTCATCTCCCCCACCAAAGATTGATTGGATATTTTATCCAGTGACAGTCTCTCTTCCCCTCCTCAGATAAATCCTTTAGCTGCTGGGTTTTAGGTTCATGCTCTCGCAAACCTAATGAATCTTCTTTCCTGCCTGGTTGCATAATTTCAATGGGAGGTCTGATGAGTGCCCCAAACCCAGAATAAGCTGCAACCCAGTGGGAAAGGCCAACTCCTGGGACAGGAGTTGCCCATATCTTGGGTGAGTGCTCTTGAAGATGGGCACCAGTACCCTACCAACAGCAGCCATGCTTTGAAAGGAAAGGGTGATCCCTGCTTCATTTTTTTTTAAATGTGTCTCAGAAGAGAACTCCAGGTTGTGAAGTGCAAGTGGATGAAAACACCTTGTTACAGCCCTGAGTAAGGTGCTGAAACTGCAGATTTAAGATCTGTTCTTCGTGTCTTTCTTGCCTAGTTGCCATAATTAAAGTTTAGGTCCTCCCACTGCCCCAAGAACTTCCTGGATCCACCAGCCCTAGAATTTTTAGATCACATGGGTTTTAAAGTAATTCTTATTATGATAAGATTTCAGACAGGTCTAGTGACTGGATTGTAGCATTTTTGTATGTCTCGAAAGAGCAAGAGTTGGTTCTCTGTCCTGGCTGTCTCATGGACATTATTTTCACAGTCCTCTGTGACTGAAACAACTGACATGGAGTTGTACCCTCATATATTGGCAGTTGTACCCTCATATATTGGCAGTGTTTTAGCCAATTTGTTGTCTCCTGATTTAATATTAAGAAATAAATATTCTCTGTGGGGGAATAATATTCAGATCTGGGGAACTGGAATCAAAATGAACTATTGCATTCTTACAAAAATACTCACATAAAAAGATTTTTACATACAAAAAGTCTTCTGGTCCATTCCCAATTTATTTTCAACATTGCTGCTTCCTTTTGGACTTGCACAATACTGCTGAGTTCCCTCATGAACATCTGCAACATAATTTTGATCACAAGTGCTTTGTAATCATACATGCTATAAATATTAGATTGTCTTTTAAAGGCCTCTCTACTTTGATTTTGAATATTAAGTAGAACCAACAAAGGAATTTATTATTCAGATGATTGGTCTGATTTCAGTGTTTTCTTTTCTGAGTTAATATGTAAATATATTCTACAGCAGCCATGATGAAATATATAGCCTTCTAATTAAGTACTACTTAGGAACCATCCAGATTCAGAGACTCTGCAATCCAATAAAGATACAAGAACATGGGCAACGCAGCAGAATTCCATATCACGTTGCAAGTCTCATTTGGCAAGTGCCCTATGATAGATACATAGGAGTGCAATAATATAACCCATTTTGTAGGTATATAAAAGGAACACCCAGGTTTGGAAATAAAAGAGAATGCACCACCCTAGGCCACTGTACATGCTCTTCTTGCCATATATTCAGAAGGTAATCCAATGTGCATTCTTAGAAATAGATACTAGTGTAACAAGTCTGAGACATTTGCAGACCACTAAGCTATTTCCAGTAATATGGACAGTCAGTATGACCAGTGTACATCTAACTGATAACTTTAATCTTATCTTGACCTGTATTTTGAGCTGGGATTTACATTTCTTTGGTTACGTATTCACAGCCACTCTACCTCTGTAGCTAGGTACAAATGGTCAAAAAGCCCAAGGCTGAATTGATTCAGTCTTCACATAGATAGAACCAATAAGCAAGTGAACAGATAATCACTTTTGATTCTGGAAATGCAACCACAAGCCAAAATGCAGTGGCCCAGGCCAAAAGCTGGGGGGTGCTAGAGCACATGTCCTTACTAAGCTGGAGCAGACAACCTGGAAGCTAGCCTGCCCACTTTGCAGGGGGAGAGGGGTGAAGGAGATGCAAAGCATCCTGGCGTGCTGGGGGACTCTGAGTTAACTTGAATCTGGAAAGGATCTGGGACAGGAGTTCAATAAACTGATTTTGCCTAAATCAGTTATGTCTTGTGCTCCATCCATATAGGTTTATCTTAAACGAGTTTCAGCCATTTTGAAAATAGTTTACGTGCACTGAACTTCTGTTGTGTTACAAATTTGAACTGGTTTCCGAACATTTACACCAGTTTAAGTGTAATTCATGTCCCTAGCCTTTGGGTCCTCACCTCTTGCCTCCCTTTGTTTCTGATATATAGGTGAGTATGGTTAATGGCTGGCTAACTGTAGTACAAGTCTATTCAGTGAGCTGCGAGCAAACTGTTGGTGCTGTAGCCAGCTTTAGATTAGATTTTTGGAATCCTAAGATTTTTGGAGGAAAAAATGAAATTCTAGAGAAATTTCTTTCCAACAAGCTATACCATGTTTAAGCAAAACATGTTCCGAGCCCTTTCATGTTTCTCATGGAGCTTTATCCTTCCCTACTATGTTTTGCTGCCTTGCATTGTACATCTCCTAGCTCATGATTAACAGTTGGCTGAAGACAATGGGTTTATGTACACAGAATCTCAGGAAAGTTGATCTGAATTACCCAAAGGTGAATGTTTGTGCTTATTTGAAAATAAATTAAGCTAAATTGATTTGAAGCTATTTCATTCTGGAGGAGACTGTCCACTCAAGGGTTTAAGGCAGATTAAATCACTTTAAAAATTAGATTGAATTAATTTATTTGAGTACCAGAGTAGACATGTCCTTAGATATCCTTGCCTTAACATATTTATTAAAGTTGTTGGCTAATCTGTGCCCTTCAAGAAAATGAAAGATCAGTCCCAAAGTTTGTCAATTATTTTGAGGTTCTTTAAGATGGATTTTTTTTTGCTGTGGAGAGATATGAAAAAAAATCATGCTTGTTGAGTAATCAGTAGTCAGATGACTAATGTATGAAGTGCTCAAATTGTGCTCAGTACTTTTAGAGATGAACAAGACAAGGTTCTTCCCACCATATGGGGCATTCTGTCTAAAGGCCTTGTCACACAGCACATTTAGCATGTGTTAAATCTGTGTGGTGTTCTTCTGAGCACTCACACAGTAATGTTTGCTATAATCTCTAACATGCACAGCTCACTGATTGTCAGTCTCAGCCCTGGCACTTCACTGGAGTCCTGAGCTGGCTCCTAGGACCCCCTGAGGCTGCAAGCACCCAGGTTGATCTTGGAGGAATCTGACAGGTGAAAGATTCAGGATCCTTCTTCCTGACCTGTGACTTTCCTAATCCCAGCTAGAGGCTTGGTACAACTGAGGCATCCCTGGTTGATATTGTGGCAGGATGAAGACCTTAAATTGCTCATCTCCATGGAGCAGGCTGACGATAACAAAACACATTACTTATTATGATCTGGAGATACCCTCACACAAAAAGTCCTAACTTTGCTATAATATGAGCACACTTAGCACACATTTTGCTGCTTCATTGTGAGGTTGCTCATGTTTTACGTGCATTTAAAATATGCTAAGTGTAATATGTGACATGGCCTTAAGTAACTGGTAAGGAGTATACACTAGATCAGGCTCAAAAAATGCAAAAAACAAATGGCTCAGTAGCTGTAAAATATGCATATTATTGATTTTATATGTATTTTTAACTTGATACTTAGTCATGGGGCAATGGAGATAAGGCTTAGAGGCCTCATGGAGAAGAAAATGTAAATACCCTCTGTCACCTTTTATGAAAAAGGGGCCATTTTAATCCCTCTTCTTTCTTTTCATGTGAAAATATTCTCAGTATGCAAGCAAATCATGGAATTTAAAGCTTCAGTCTGGTGCAGGCTATGTTCAGGTAATGGCACCTTTGAACACATTTGTATAGTTTTGCTTTGATCACTTGTGTAAGAAATGGTTTAAAGCTCTTGCCCTCATATTCTTTTTGCAAAATATCCCCTCATACCAGAAAATACCTTATTCATATATGTGAATGTATATGTTTATATGTATATTTAAAACAGAATTGCTGTGGATGTACTTAACATTAGGTATGTGCTTGAAATCACACAGGTTTAAGCTTCCTGCTTTGGGATGTACCTGAGCACAATCTTAAGCATTTTCCATAGTGATTTAGTTCAAGGTCTGCAGTAGACTGAGCTCAGGAACCTCAATGACTTGCAAGTCACACTGTGTTGGCTCATACAAAGAGCATCACAACCCTCTTGAATCTAGAGCAAATTCTTCTATAGCTGTGGGATCTGGATGTCATGCATCAGTGACCTGCTAGAGTCACTTGTCCTCAATCCTGAAAGCTGCAGCTTAGTCTGCCTCATGGTAAAAGTCTTACCACGCAGCCATTTGTTGCTAATGGCATTGTGTAGCATCTCTTTTTCTCTCTTCCTATTTTCTACACCACAGAAATTACAAGGAAACTGTCATTACAACTGTAGTTAAAGAGTTGCAATTTGGCTAGGATGCCCATATTAACACCCTCTACTCTTTGGAACAAATTATCACAAGCTTTATGCTCAGCTGTAATGGGACTGGATCACTTTCCTGAATGAGCATGTTGACAGCTCATTTTGGAAGCTATTTTATGTTTAAATAACACAGAGTCTACCTTTTAAAATGTCTCCTTAGGATTCTTTTGTGTCTCTGCTAAGCCTGTGTTGATATGTTTACTTTGATGCTGCATCTAGGCAGGGCAAAGGGCTAGTCATTAGTCACAGTGTGAGTTGCTTTAAAGATTACCCATTAAATATAAAGCAAAGTAAAGTTTGCTGCTGTGTATGAGAGCAAACAAATCATACTGGAGGTCAGGTTGAATTCTTCCTTTGCTGAGTGTCAGCCTTCTTTCTGAAGGGGAGTGTCAGCCTTCTTGTGGGGAAGGGCAGCAGGCAGCAGTGGACTGGGATCCTAGGGGCCACATGTTAACCCCTTGGGGCTTGCACATGGCCCACAAGCCACCAGTTGAACAGCTCTTAGCTAAATTGAGCCCCCAGCCTTCTTGCTTGCAAACTAATAAAAGCTGCTTGATGTTCATCCCTGTTTTCATGACCTGTGTGTCAGCATCTGCTGAGAGCACATCTGTTTTGAAGCAAGCCCTAATAATGCATTTCTAGCCCTTTACAAGATCACATTGTCTGGATATGCCACTGCATTGCTCAGTCTAAAGGAAAATTCTGTGTCAGGCAGGAAAACCTTGTTGGCCTTGGGGGAAAAATATCTTATAATTAATGCGTTATTGCAAAGTTTTTTTCCAGAGGCTTCTTTCTCAAGGGAAGAAAGCCAGTCATTACATGAAAAATGTGCATCAATCTAATGAAATAAAATGGAATAATGGGGAACTCTGGTCTAATGATGCATTACATTTATGTAAAGCTCATTTCAATTTAACCCACAGAAAGAAAATTTATGTAATTGTTAATCCATAATGTATTTGTGTTGTCAGTTGAATGACAGAGTTGTCTGCAGTGGTTGGTATTTTTTGCATAAACATTTCTTTAGGACTTGCTTTTAACTTTGATAACATTTACCCCCTGCCTGCATTATTCCTTCAGTGCATTATGTAACAATATGTATCTTTGGCTGCTAATAAGTATAATCACTTCCCTTTTTTCTTCTTCCTATTCAACATTTGCATCAGCCTTCATCCAGCAAATATTTTCTGGGGTTTGTTGTAACTTGATCTTGATTACAGGAGGCTTTATATACAATGAAAAAAAAAAATCAAGCTGCTTCCTAACATATCATTGTAAAGCAGATTAAAAACACCCTAGTTTAGTCTTCTGTAATACCCTGCTCACTCCATGATTTTTATCTCCTTACCTATTCATCCCTGGCATGAGTCATTTGAATGTCTGGTAGTTCTTCCATGTCAAGCAATACAAAGAGAAAATGCTATTGTTGCACATGGGAGATGAGAGGAATGCTTTTCTTTAATGGAATTAAGTAAGTGTGTGTGCACTTAGTTTATGTCTTTCTGCTTGCAGGCTTTTTAGAAATAAAACCCTTAGGTAGAAGCTTAGGTAACATAACAGTCTATTTCTCAGAAATATTTTTTGTTAGCATACATGTTCCTGTGAAACATTTTCTCACATTAGTATGTACAAGTTAGACCTCCACTCCATCTGAAATTTTGCCCTAAGGTAAATTTTTGAGAAATGCCAGAGTAACTTGCAAAAATGAGCCATGACCACTTACGTTACCTTAGCTGCACTGCACAATGTACCCCTTGTTATGTAGCTTCGTTACACTAGTGGCTGTGCTTGTGTTTTCTGAAAGTGAGGGTCTCTTATCTCTCTTGGTTAGGGACAGACATTCAAAAAGCCTGAGCCTGAATTGATTCAACTTTTGCAGGTTAGTCTAACCTGGTTAGGCTGAACTGGTTGAAAACTGGACAGACATTCTCTCTGGACTGAGGAAATTCAGGCATATGCCTGCAGTGGCTCAGGCTAGAAGCCAGAGTGCTCTAGAACAGCCCTCCCTCCCCTTGCACAGAGTTGAGCTGAAGGGGTTGAGGCCAGGCCCTGGCAGGACTCTCTCATCAGGGAGGTGTGCCTGAACCAATCCCAGGCTTTTCCCCGCTGGCTGCTCAAAGGGTGGCAAAATTGTCAGCCACCAGACCCTTGCTAACACTCTGAGGCAAAGGGGGATGGAGTGTGAGGTATGCAGTGCATGCATCTGTTGATGATATGGAGCTTTTTAATCTCCCTCCATGCTTATCAGACTATCTACAGCAAACTGACAGGTGAGCAAGGTATCCCAGAGCTGATAAGAGTCTTTATCACCTAGTTAGCAGGACAACAGCCTCTTTTCCATTACTTTAAACTCTTCTTAAACAGCTTACTAGGGTGACCTGTTTACTAGGTCCAAATACCCTGTTTTGTTTTCCTGCCTGTCCCAATGAAATTGGAGGCACACACACACACCTCCCAGCATTAGCTAGTGCACAGCATGCCTAGTGTCCATGGTGCTGGGGTCCATGCTGTGGGAGATGGGAGGGAGAGAGGGAAGGGATTTCCTGCTTGAGCAACAAGGGAGGTAGGGCAGAGGGAAGCCAGCAGACCCTGTTATGTCTGCAGTCTCTGCCAGGGCCCTATATAGCACTAGCTAGCATACCACATGCTGGCTATGGTTTTTGCTATGAGAGAGGAGAGGAAGGGATCCCTACTTAAGCAGCAAATGGTAGGAGGGGTGGAGAAGATGGGTACGGGTAAGCCAGCAGACCCTGCTGTGTCTGTAAATCTGTGCGGGAGGAGCTGTGCCCAGGGAGCAAGGGGAAGGGTCAGCCCTCCTGTGAAGCAGAGCCCCACCCAGCCAAGAGAGCATGCAGGGATGCTGGGGGTGTCTGGTTTCTCTTAAACCAGCAACATTATATCAACCAGTTTTAGCCAAATCAGTTAAGTCTGATACTACATTCAACCAGGTTTATCTCAAACCAGTTTCAGCCATTTTCAGACTGGTTTATGTTCACTGAATATCTGTTATGTTACAGGTTTAAACCTGTTTCTGATCACTTAAACTGATTTACGTGTAATATCTGTCCCTAGCCCTTGTGAGCAGAATACAGGAGCCTGATTCTGCAAATGCTTGCTTGCATACTTACCCTTAATACAATGATGCAGAACAGCTAAATATTATAAACCTAGACATAACAGAATTATTGCAACATTGTCATTTTGACATTGGCAGGCTGGTTGCAAAATGGGATTAATCCTGCTTGTTTAATGTTACCTTTTCCCCTGTATCCACCTGTTGTATCTTACAAAACTAATTCTGAAGTCTCACAGACAGAGACAGTTTGGTTTTTTTACTGCATGTTTCTACAGTATATAGCACCTCAAGGTCTTGTTCCTTGATTAGTGCTTGTAGGAACAGTTCTCCCCGCTGCCTCTGAGGGGGTTTCTTATTATAGTAAAATCCCTATTATCCAAGATTTTACTTCCCGGAATACTCCATTAACCAGAATTTCAGCAGCGGGACACACATGACTCTGCACCCCACTGCTTTCCTGCCTTCTGCACCACTTTCTTCCCTGGCTGCATGCACACCCCTCCACCTGCTGCAGCAGCTTGCAGCCAGGCTGCTCTGGCATTTGGAGGAAGGAGGGGATTGGCATGCAGCTGGATGCAGGAGGGGGGCCCGACAACAGTACTGGCACCTCCTAACCCACCTGGGGTCAGATCCAGGACCCCCACACACCCAGGTAGTGGCTCCAGCCCCACAGACCCATGCAGAGTGGCTGGGTGCAGCTCCCATCTCAGGGAATGGGGTTGGGCTTGCAGCTCCCAATGCCAAGGGCAGGACCACAGCCAGAGCCACCAGGGTGTAGCTGGGACCCGCCCACTCTGGGAGAGATTCCTGCAGCCCCTCCCACCTCACCCAGGGTCAGATCTAGGAGCCCCACATCCATGGGCAGCAGGTCCAGCTACCCCCTCGCCCCTCCCCGCAGCCACTGCCACCCTACCCAAGTCCAGCCAGAAACCCTGTCTCTCAGGTAACACGCACTTTTAGCTCACTGGAAACCCCCCTCCCCCCCCCCCCCACTCCCCACTCATGCTGGATAACAGAGATTTTACTGTACTGGCTGGTCAGAAAAGCTGAAAGATCACAGTTGTCTAGTAATACACTGGTTGTGTATGAAAATCTATAAATCCCCCTTAGAGATATAAAACCAAGAAGGGATCTTCCAACTATACAAAACTGAAGGGAGAGGTGAAAATTCAGCATTAGTAGAATGCTGTATCCCTTTCATTGAAATGAAATGCACAATGAACAGTGTGGTGACTTCTATTGCAGCGGTGACAAATAGAATATGTGCATATAAATAATTTTATCATGTTTATTGGATACGTGATTAAAATTCTAGAGTTCTGTCCTTGTTATGGTTTTCTTGCAAAAGATTAATCTATCTTTTCTACATCTTTCATAGTAACATTGTCATAAGAAATTTCTAAGTAAGCTGATGATAGATAGCATAGACAAATTGTGGTAGAAAACTGAGTTGTGGCTTCAGTTCAGAAAGCTTTGATACAGATAGGAATATCATTGTTTCACACATTTATAACACACATAGAAGTGGTTGAGACACTTTGGACAGTGCTGTTCCACCCTGTATTGTCCAACATGTCAACAGCCTCTTGTACCATCACAGTCCTTGTTCCCCTCACTAAGATGAGGATAGCAAAATTATTGGTCTCCGTAGTATAAATAATTGTTCCATCCCTCAGTCACGCATCCTGTGTTAATCCCACTTCAGTATGGGGAACTTATACCTTAGAACACAGTGAAAGTTCCCTGAGAAGTGTTAACATCAGCCTGGAAAACACAGTCTGGGTCACTGAATCTAGTCTCAGAGGTGCCAGAAGGTATATAGAGGAAGAACACATTTCAACTCTTGATAAGATGTTCAGGCCAAGTATAATGAAAATATATTACGAACAATGGTGGTAGTTCTCCTTGCAAGGAGAATAAAATAAGAGAAAAATAAATGAGTCTTCAAAAACCCTATGTTTAAGACAGGCAGCCTTAGGCAGCATGAGGTACAATTAATGGCAGTTTCCTGCAGTAAGTATATTACTGCTTTATTTGTGCCATATGTAAAATCCCCTTTGTGTGACAGAGTAGTCAATAGCATTTCGCAAACAATATTGTTTCTACAGTAGCACAGTAGAACCTTTAGGCAAAAAAGTATCTCTTCTAAAAATACCATGTAACTCTTTTTGAAGTTAATAAGATGTATTTTCATCTATGTGAAAATGGCAAGGAGAAGCTCGTTTAATGTGATTGTCTCTTTGAATAGCACATTGTTCATTGACAATGCTTAAGCTAAACTTCAAGACACTGAATCACCTGATAATACATGTTAGCAAATTACATCGTGAAGCTCATTGTCAACCTTTGTAGAAATAGCGTGATGCAAAGAAGTCAAGATTTTTCAACACTTTTTTGGTGACTTAGAAGTTTTAAAGCACTTCTGTTGTAGGCTTACTGTTCATTTCACTTTTTTATAAAGCAAAGCACCTCGCAAACTTCCATATTGAAATCTTTCCATAATGGTGTAGAACAGCTATAACAGCTTCAGACATCTCTGGGCATCTGTGTGGTGTATGATTTTTTTTCTTTTAATTTTAAAAGATTTCAAAGAAATAAAATGTCCATAATGACCTAAACCTGTTATTTGCCTCTCATTCTAAAAGTATCTGTATCCCTGTCCTTAGATCTCTAGTTTTATTTGAATCAGTTTTTACAGCTCAGCTTCTAGTTCTGCAGTATGAACACATGCTACTTAAACAGCTCCATGTTGCTTTCCCTTTTGATTTTATTTCCATATAAGAGGTCAGGAACTGTCTGTATGGGCAAGTAATTCTCAACTACGGTGGGTGCTGGGACACCATGGGGTGCAGTGAGGTCCTTTGAAGGGTGCTGGGAGGTGTGAGTAGATAAACTCAGGATCAGGACTGTCCTTTTGAAGCTGATTCTCTGTCCCCACTGCCCTTCTGCAAAGAAGTAAGCACTGCAATAAATGAGCTTTTGAAACAGGGTACCACTCAATTCACCACTGGTATAGCTTCAGGTCTTCACACACTTAGGGGGATTAGAGAAGAATGATAAAAGTATGGAGGAGCTGACGAGAACTAATATATTGGAGTCTAATCACTAAATATGTAGTTTGGCTACATGGTTAGTTTCATGCTTGACAAGCATCAACACAGAGGAGGAAGCGAAATTATACTGGGCTGGACTACCTTTACGCTGATCAATAACTCCTCCAAATAGTCCCATTGGAGCTACTAGTATATCTGGCACAAAAGCACTGTGTAGAGCAGGGGTGGGCAAAGTATGGCCCATGGACTGGACCCAGCCCACAGTGGGTCCCTCAGCCCTGCCAGGTGGCACTAGGGCACCCCTGTCCCATGCCAGCCCACAGCTCACCCCATGGTGACAGCAGCCCCAGCCCCACCATCTTGATGCGGGTTGGAGCAGCATAGGGTGGAGTGGCACAAAGCAGAGTGATGCAGAGGCAGCAGGAGTGGTGGGAGCCCCAGTTAGGGTACTGCATCCAGAGCCAGGGCCAGGGGCTGGTCTCCCAGGATGCAGTGCCCTCACTGGGGCTCCTGCCATGCCACTGCCCCTGTACCGCTCTTCTCTGTGTTACTTTGCCTCACACTGGGCCAGTGAGTCTGGGGTCTGCCACCTCTGCATGAGCAACCCAGGGTGAGTTTTAGGCTGGCATGGGATGGGCTGGCCCCAGCACTGCCTGCCTCCCTTCTCCCCAGAAAGATGGACTGGATAATGTACTGGATCTTTAACTTGCAGCATTTCCTGAATTTCCCCCCATGCGCTGTTCAGACTTTTGTTCTCAGATCTCCAAGTCTGAAAAGAGTTGAGCTGAGACATTGCCAGTCTGTTGATCCCAGATAGGTCTCATCAGTCATCTTCAGACATGCAGATAAGACAATCATGGAAGACAATCATCCTCAACTATGAGGGACTGCCAAAAAAGAATAAAGAAATATGAGGGGTTCCCTGCACCTGTGGCCAAACAGGCTGCTTCAATAGCACTTCTAACCTCTGCCTGTTCAGAGATATGAAAACCAAGATGATATTCCACCTGTCAGTAAAGCACGCAGTCATGCGTGACTGGTGCCTCCTGAATCTGTGGGGGAGGGCACCCACAGGAGCCACCAACAGCGGTGGCCCTCCCAGGGGGGCACCAGCCTTACGGACAACATCAGCATTGGCCATTGGGGGAGCACTGGCCCCTGCAAGGGGGGCACGTGCACCCCTGGGCACCCCCTACCAGTTGCCTGTGCACACAGCTAGACTCTGCTGTTGTCTATCTCTTAACATCAAGCAGCTATAATAGTGGTCAGCTTCAGGAGAAAATGGAATTGTTTTGCATTGACAGCAGTTAACATTTGTAGATTTCTTGCCAAAATAACATAGCAGGCCAATCACAAGCAACACGATAACGTTTGGAAAAAATAAAGTAATTCAGTTCCGTCTTTGCATCAGGTTTTGTTTGTCTCGGTTTTTTAGGTTTTTAGTTTTGTGTTTTTTAGGGGACTTTATGGAACAGGAGTTTCAGTGTCTGGTCCATTCCACTAGTGATAGGGCTCATCTACATGTGCCCCCCATGACATAGTTGTTACTGCGCCATCATTTAGTACTTGCTTTAGGAAGTGTTGAATGACAGTGCAGTAACAGCTGTTACTGCTCCATCCCAGCAGCGCATGGTTATTTTTAGAAGCTGCTTCACCATACCAATGCACTATAGCGAAGTAGCTCATCACTACAGCAGTGTAGTGTCGGCGTCATGGTTTGTGCCCACTGACGCTACATTGCCATAGCGTCACATGTAGACGCACCCATATATTAGAGGGATTTACTCTTGATTCCCTTCACACGTGCGCACGTAATATGGATTTCTAAATACTGTGCTGTGAGTTTGTGGATGTGAGATTATCTATGTTTTTTTAGCTCAATACACTTCCCTGTTTATAAGTTAAAGAGTACCTATTTTAACTGATAGCATAACTGCTTTTATCAGAAGATGTGATATTTTACAGAGTCCCTACCCTTCAGAAAGTGTCCCAGAATGGACCAGAAACATTGCAGATACCAGCTGGCATAAGAAGATAACTCGAGAGAACGCCCCTCCTTTTCCCTTCCATCATTCTCCTAGTCAAGATGAGCCAAGTTAGCTCCTCATCATTCTTCATGATCCAAATACTAAATACTTGTGTTGCTTCATATGGTACATTTTCAATCTTGTGACAAGGAAGCCATTAGCCTGCTGCTCTAATTATGTATCCAGCTAAACGACTTTTCTTTTTCATGGCCTAGGGGTTGTCCTTTTGTCCATTTTGTGCAAGGAAGTTTAACATTTCCTGCGAGACTGTTAATTGCACGTTGGCACTGATCATCCCTTCTCTCTGTGGATACAGCACTATTTGTGACCACCAAAGTACAAAAGAAGCCATGATAAGAAAGTTGCTTCTTAACTGAATCAGACTAAGTACAGCAAGGTCATTCTTTCATTAATTCATGTGTTAATGAACCAGAGTGAAAGTAAGAATAGAAAATGGAGTGTAAGGCCTTCCCAGATGTGATTTTTTTTACAGTTGTATAATAGTCTTCCACAAAGCATAGGGTGGCACATTTTTTTATATACTTCAAAACTAGGCTGACCAGACAAATAGTGAACACACTTGCTTTGGAGGAGCTGATTTAATAACCTGTTAATACTTTTAATACCTATGGTTCTTTGAATCAAAACTTTGCTTCATGCTTATTTGTAATTTTAAAGTATTTTTTTCTTTAACTGAAATGAAGATAATTTAAAAATCTACCCTAGATGTATCAAATTGGGGTTCTGGTGAGTTAATCTAAGCATTTCCCATATACCCAGAACATATTATTTATAAACTATATAGATGTATTTAATTTTGATGGAGATAATTTTTGAGTCACTAGGTGCCTGATTCTTCCATCATAGCTTATGTTGTGCATTATTTTTTGATTAGCTGCATTGAAATAAATGAGACCACTTACATATTTCATTACTATACTGCACAAGGAAGGCCAGAAATATGAGGCTTTCAGGGAGATAACAGTGCCTCTCTGCTTGGCACTAGTTAGGCCTCATCTAGAGTATTGTGTGCAGTTTTGGGCTCCACATTTTATAAAGAATATGGAGAAGTTAGAGAGGGTCCGGTCCAGAGGTGGGCAAAACATGTTAAAAAGCTTGGAAGGCAAGTCACATGAGGAGAGGTTGAAGAAGCTAAGCATGTGTAGCTTGTGGAAAAGGTGCTTAAGGAGGGGACATAATAGCAGTTTTCAAATACCTGAGGGGCTGCCATAAAGAAGAGAAAACATCTTTTCTCTCTTGCGGCAGAGAGTAGAACACAGACCAATGGCTTGAAAATGAAGCAAAGTAGGTTTAGGTTAGATATCAAGAAAAACTTCTTCACTATTAGAACAGCTTCTGCTATATGCGTCAAGGTATTTTTAAGACTTCCTCAGAGGAAGTTGGGGATTTTGACTGGGGTATGCCAGTGCTCCTCCTAGGACTTAAATGCTGGAGGTTCCTGAGGGTCTTGCCCCTCAGCTCAGAGTTAATTGCCATTCTTGGGGTCAAGAAGGAATTTTTCCCCACGGTCAGATTGGTATGGACTGTAGGTATTTTTGTCTTCCTCTGCAGCAAGGGACATGGCCTTCTTCCTGGGACCTGTTGAGCATATATTAACAACTATACAGCAGCAGGATGTTGGCCACCATGGTCCCCCTGCTTTACTTATAGCAGGCCAGGATGTTATGTCTTGTGTTGTGTCAGGGTTTACTGTGTCGTAGGGCTTTGCAAAGCTTCGGTCCCAAGATTCAATTTGGCAGAGCTTTGGCCCAATTTAATGGCCAAATCTCCAAATCCAAATCAAATCAGGAAACCTTTTAATCTCTCTGAATCGAATTGGAACCCTCCAAATTGATTCAGGGAGATTTGGAAAGATTCAGTGCTTCAGACATAAACACAGCTTTAAATGTTTTTTTCTACATACCTCAGGCATATCAAGAATGGTGCATTGCTGGGGTAGATGCAATGCTGAGCCGTAGGAGTGCAGGGGCTCCACAGCACACTCAGCAGCTGTCCCAAAAGTGGACCAGAAGCACTTCTGGTCCACTTCTAGGTCCACTGGGGAGGATGCCAAGGTGCCTCCTTGCCCCCCCCCGGCTTGGTGACTGGTGCCTCCTGGGTCTGGGGGCCCCCAGCGTGGTCCCCCACAGATCCAGAAATGGAGCAAAAGTACTTCTGGTCTGCTTCTGGGTTCACCACTGAGCACATGGCGGGCGGGCGGGGAGGGGGTTGGGGCGCATGCTCCTGTGGGATGCACCATCTGCTCCACCATCACAGCATTCATGAGCTGTGCCTGGTACCTCGAGGTATGTAGAAAAAGCATTTAAAGCTGTGACTATGGCTGAATCGTTGATTCTCTGAAACAGCATCGAATCTACAGATTTGGATTCAGCCAAATCGAATCAGGGACCATGATCTGAATCAACTAATCAAATAACTGTCCCCAATCCGGGCCAAATCTGAATCAAATATGGTCTATTTAGCACACCCCTACCGTGTATTTATGCTATGATTTTAGACAATGGATTTGTATAGGATGGTTGGATAGGGAAGTTTTTACCTCAGAGAGGAAGTTGGACTAGATGACTTATAAAGGTCCATTCCAGCCCTCCTTCTCAAAAAAAACTTTGACTGTGGTAATGTTGGGGTGATGTTGTAGCTGTGATGATCCAGGAATTATGCAAGAGGCAAGGATTTTTTGTGGTGATACCTGGCCCACTGCATAGTTGGGATAAAGTTAGAGAAGTTTTCCAAAGCAATCCTAAATCTATCCCAACCATTCAATTGATCCAATAAAATATAACACCCCCAAAAAACTTTGCTTCTCACAACTTTGACTATAGCATTTTCTTTGATTTAATAATATAGCCTTTCTTTTTCCTAACTACCAAATGATATGAACATAGTGTCTTTATTGCAGATGCTCCCACAGTTTTGATTAAAATAATATTACAGCAGAACTGGTTCCCCTGCAGTTAAGGCTGAACATCACTTTCTGTTTAAAGTTGACCCTTATGTGTTCTCTATATGGGAGCTCATAGGATGGTGAAGATGAATCATGTAAAGCTTCTCAGTGAGTCAGTCTCCTTTATTCCTGAATGAGGCCACCCACACAAAGGCTTAATGGGCTTTAATTTATTTGCATTAACTTCACACCTTTGGTTAATTCATCTTAACTTTCCTGTGTTGCCTCCTGTGAACAAGCAATAAATGCTGTAAAATCCACATGTGTGCTTGGGTTGTCTTTAAATTTACTGTACCTTGCAAGTAGTGCTGGTGGTCCAAATTTGCTCATACACGTAAGGGAGATCCAGTACCTTTTATATAAAGCTAAATTTTTCAAAATATACTCATTCTTCCACTGGCTTTTGGCCTGTTTGGGGACCTAAGGTTTAAACTAAGAGTCTTTGATCCTGCTTTAACTTTTTACTCATCCAGGATTTATCTCAGCTAGCATAGTAGAAGAGTCAAATCCATGGGTGACTGGTGCCACCTTAGTCAGGAGGGCACATGTTCCCCCAGCAACCAGTCAGTGACTGGGGGGGATCCCCCGCAGCCAATCTCACCAATGCAGGGGTCCCACTCCCCAGCCAGTGCTCACAGGGGGGGCACCAGTGCTCTCATCTGCCCCCTGCCTATTGCCTGAATGGTGAGCATGGCTTGTCAGGGGGTGTACAGGGACCCCTGTGTACCCCCTATGCATCTCCACTAGTCAAATCAGCCCTGGGTAGAGTATGAGTATCTAGAGGAGATATAAGGGGTCAGACTAGTGAAGTGGGTGTTGAACTCAGTGGGTGAATTGAGTCTAAGTTTCTCAACAATCTGGTCCTAATCTCTGAACCATCCTTCCACTTACGCCATTTCATCCCACCCTCTCAACCCTCTCCCACCGCCCACTTGCTGCACCATGTCTGGCCCTTTCTTCAAAGACATGTCCACCCTACTCTGCACTGATTCTTTTACTTTCTCTTCCCAACTATGCCTGTCTCGTCCTGTGGAGAACTATAGAAGATGGAGAACCAGGTTGAGCTATACCAGGGGTGTCAAATACATGGCCTGCAGTGCTCCATCATCCAGTCCTATCCATCTCATCTGACCTACCAGACCTGACACCCCTGTGCTAGACAGACAGAGATTATGAAATGGAAGAGCAGTGAAAAATCCAACATGGAGCCAATGTATTTTTTTAGCCAGGACAATCAGCGCCCAGGAATAAAAGAAGGAATTGTACCTGGGGCTGCTGAGAATTTTTTTATAACTGCCCCAAAACATTGTTAATGTAGTGTCAAACTTCCCTAGTTGTGTCTCATGCCACATGGGACTGTGGCTGCTGGCTAACCTACACCTTTGAAAACAGGGAAACAAAAATTCAAAGAACACACTAACCCACACTGGAGCATGAACTCTGTTCTCTTTCAGCGATACCCCACTGTACCAGAAGCACACTTGTTTGCAGTGTACCCTTACAGATGCTACCAAACATTTCAGGGGTAGTGTGCACTGTTGGTGAAAGTCTGCACCTCTTTGCTACAGGAAAAATTAGGTTTAGATCAGGCTTAGTAAAGTGGAGTTGCCTACACCAATATGCTGAGCTTCTAACATGAAAACTATCCAGACTTGTTGCAAGTTACCTCAGCTTCATCCTTACCCCAGAAATCTATTCAGAGATGCTATCTTTCTTTTCCTTTCAGTTAGCCTTTAAAGATCAGTTATATGTGCCACCAGGCTGCTGACACTGTATGGCACAATAATCTATGCAGAAATGACCTACAAAATGCAGCACTGAAGTGAAGTGTACTTGATTCTCTGAAGTATATATGAACCTTTCATGGTATCACAGTGCCACCTGCTCCATGTTCCTTTCATGATTCAGAACAGTTGCACTTTACAACAACAAGGCTACTAGAGTGCATGCAGATAAGTGCTGAAATTCAGATTTATGGAGCTGCTTAGGAAATAATAATGTAACCCTTTGGCCAGGCACAGGTCAGCAGCAAAAAAGTCTGGGTTCACATTTCAGGGTACCCCATAAATTATACCGATGGCTCAAGGCCCCACCCAGAAATCTGGGAACACTACTTTGCTTGGGTATGATGTATAAACAAAACAAAAAATAACCCTCCTTGCAAGCAGTGTAAACTCAAAATCCAAATGTATTACAAAGAATTTTTAAAAAGCAAAAGAAAATATTAAATATAGTTTTAAAATAATATTAACTGCAAAGCAAAGTCTATAGGCCTCACCCATGTCCAGGAAGTCTGGAACCTGGGGCTCCCCAAAGGATAGTTCTGGGAGCCTTCAACAGTACACTTGCCCTTCAGCAATGGGCCGTAGAGGGGAGTCCACACCAGAGTCCCAGGAGCTACTCACTGGGTTCAGCTCCCTGGAGCTGTTCAAAAGTATGGGTCCTTCTGCATTGCAAAGGGCTCTGTTGGTCCTAGAGATGTGGTAGAGCACCAACCTCCACTTCTGCATGGTGACTTTGAGGGGTTAACTACAGTTTTTGTCAGCATACCACACCCCAAAATTCCCGATCCCAGCTCTGCTTGGCAGGAAACTACAAAAGAACTCAGAACAAAGGTCAGGCTTATCTTGGTTTGGGCCTGAACTACAAGTCACACCCAACCACACTGCTTGGTTGGGACATTAACTACAAAAGGAACAAAAGGAGGCCCAGGCCTATCTCTCTGGGCCTGGACTGGGCAGCAAAAAGCCATCCAGGCCCATACTGCACCAAGGCCTGTATAGACAACAAGTAGTGCCAGGTTTTACCTTGGCTCAAACCATGCCAGACTTCACTAGCCCAAATCTGACACCAAACATATGGCTGGGGTTTAGCCACACAGCTAGGCTGAAATGCAATAGCTGTGAAACAGAAAAAAGGGACCAGGATTTTCTGCTTCCTCTGACCAATGAGGTCAGAGAGTTTTAAATATTTTGCCCAAATACAGGCCCTGGCTGTACAGGGGCAGATATTTTTTTGAATATCTTGCCCACATGAACACACACATGCTTGTAATACACAACCAAAAACACACACATGACCATACACAACCCCAAGTGTGTGTGGGTGTTACATAATATGCACTCTTAGGACCCCTTCATTTCTACTAATTATATGATTCACAGTCACCCACCCTCAGGCTGTGAACAGACATTCATTCGTAGCACTACAGAAATGGAGCATTATGTGCTCTCCATGGCTCATGCATGACAAAGTCTCTTCAAAGGCTAGACTTTTGCTCCCCTTGCCCCAGGGGAGACTATCAGTGAGCCCAATCACTGGCAGCCCGTCCTCTCCAGGAGGCTGTAAGAGATCAGCAGTCCTTCCTGATGTTCCTGCAGTGGCAGTGGCAGCTGTTTCTGCCAGGGATCCAGCTGTTGCCTTCAGGTGAAGCTATTCCCACTGCCATATCTGCAAGACCACTGGCACCAACTGGTGTGTTTACAGTGGAGGCAGCTGACATCCCTGCCACTGCCACCAAACTCCTGTGGTGGTAGCAGCTGTTTCTGCAGAAGAGCTGCAGTGGCATCCACTCTTACCAGTGCTCCCACTGCAGCACTGCAGCTGGGTGACAGCATGGTTCTTTGACAGCTTGTCATGTGCTCTCCCTCCCCCTTGGAGCAGGGAGGGAAATAAAATAGATGGGATGCTGGAGATCCAAGGGATCCCCCCTCCAACACTTCTAGCACTACAAATAACTCAACATCTGTACGCTTGAATTTAATAGTGCTACAAGAGCATTTCTAGCAGCCAGTGAAGATTAGGCACTCTTTTCTTAAAGGAAAGGTATTTCAGAAGAGACCAGCATAGGCAATGGATAGGTGGTTTGTAGGGAAACAGAGTACTTGGCTACATTACAGGTACCTTAATTAAAGTTGAAATCTCTTTAAAAATCAATTTACTTAATCTGTTGCAAAACAATGGCCTTGTGCAGACATTCGGTTTCTTCTGGAGGAGTCACTACTCTCCCAGCAGCAACCAATGTATACAGATTTTCGGACCTGTTCTCCAAGAAGAAAAATAACCTGGGTACAACAAGGGTTAAATCACTTCCAGGAAAGTTTCTCCTGGGAAAGCATATATCTGTATGCTGTGGCTTCTCTCAGACGAGAACATAATCCTGTAGCATCTCCTTGCTCTCCCTTTCCCTTCACCATCCCCTTCCCCCTTCCCCTCCCCCAGCAGGGAGGCAGTGTGTTGCTCACTGTACTCCGCTTCTCCAGCAGGGAGCCAAACATGCCTCCTTCACAATCCCTATATTATACTGCAAGGAAACATAGGCTGTCCATGAGCAGTCGAGGTCAGTCAATCAGAGCTACCCTATGCGCTGCTGCCATCTGTCACCAGGCAGACTAACCTGGCTACTCAGTGTCAGCACTGCAAGCTCTCTCCTCTTCAGGGCCTCAGCCTGCAGCTCTGGGTAAGTTTTTCTAACAGGAGAACAAAACTGGAGAATTCGCCCAGATTATTTGAAAGTGCATATGCAGCCAATGTGGATGCTTCTTAATCAAGTTTAAAGTAGATTTAAATTAAATTTAGCTAACTCTGATTCCATGCATAATTAATCTAAATCAGTATTAACCAAATTCAAATCAGACCAGGATTATCCACACTCTATTTGTATCAGTTTAACAAGGTTGTTTCCTAATAAGCCTTTAGTTAGTGCAGCGCTGAATATAGAAATGGTCAGAGCTTTTTTTTCTAATTTGTTTATTTTCTTGCCAGTACATTTATATATGTCCTTCCAAGTTCCACACCCATACATTTTACTGTCGTTGGAACTGTATATAATGTCTGGTCTTGTTGAACTTTAACTTCAGAAGGTCTCTGATTGTTGTGCTATTAGCTTTAGCAATTGTACTAACAAGTTTCAAAACATAGTATCATAGTATCATGAGTCGGAAGGGACCTGGGCAGATCATCTAGTCCGACCCCCTGCCTTGGCAGGAAAGAGCACCGGGGTCAGATGACCCCA
>JAGPOW010003447.1:16811151-16862757 GCA_030014935.1 Caiman crocodilus
CTCACTAACCCCTGGCCCAGACATGCCTCTCCCGGGGCCCGAGGGGGGCCCAGCAGGGAGGCTGCTGTTCTGGTCCCTACTTAGGAAGACAGAGGCAAAAGAGAGAAGACATAGTATACCATAATGGCTCTAGTATTAGCAAATGAGTTGATAGACCTATCTTATCAATAAAATGCCCATTATTTTGTTCATTGTTGGCACTTTGCATTCAAATCAGATTTTTATGAAGATTTAGGGGAAATGTTATATGAATTTAAATGAGTTTAAGCTGAGATTGCAGTTCATTATTGTTATGACTATTGAGATTCAGCCCCCTGAACCAATCATCTTTGTAAGTAAATGCAAATAGAAGAACTATTGTGAATGTGTGTGCCAGTTAAAGAAAAAGTCTCAAACAGTTTTGGTAGCAGTTTATGACTAAAAAAACAATATAGACTTAGAGGTACAAAAAAGTTTTGTGAAGAATCAGCTGAATTTGTTTTGTCTGCATTAGTTTGTAGTGTGAACACACAGAACATAGGAGATTTTTTCCCATAGAATTACAAATGGAGTTTTTTCCTATACTGAATGGCCGTGTTGTACCTGTTAATATATGCCTTCTGTATAGAAAGTGCTGAGCTAAAAGCCTGGACAAGTAATGCACTGAACTGTAGTATTGTTTGTGTTTTGCCAGTAAAAGTTTAAAGGAGCAAAGTGAATTTTCTACCACAATGGAATTGGTTTTCAGTCTTTGTAATGCATTTGTCTTTCAGTCTGGCCTTACTGCTGTGAATGGCTTTGTCAGTGGACTCTGCTTTGTATCGTTGGCAACGGCTGGTGGCTGAAAGATCCTCAGAGACTTTATCAGAATCGACACCTCTGCTGTCTGCTGTCAAAGATGGGCTGAGATACAACTTAAACAAATGGCGGGTTGTGTTTCCTAACAACGGGAGACTTCAGAAAGATTGGGAGATCGTTTCTAGGTTTTATGCTGGAAATGGGATACGGACCACAAAGTATACCTGGTTCACCTTCTTGCCCCAAAATCTCTTTGAACAGTTTCACAGGTGCACAGATGCCATAATTAATTAAATGATTCATTTGCTATAAATACTGACACCTGATTATTGATCTGGTTTGGATTTTTTGTTTGTTTGTTTATTGTTTCCCCCTTTTGCAGGGGATTGAGGGAAGAGGGAAATAATTCCCTCCCCATTTTTTGCTGTGGGTTGTTTTTTTTATGAGAATCTAGGTGACAACTACTTAATCTTCAGACATCCATTGGAAACAAATATTGACTGCTTTACTAAAGAATAAGCCACTAATTTAAAGCAAACAGGTGCTAAACAAAGAAGACTATACAAATGTATAGGCCAGGAATTTGCTTTTTTGAACCTGTGGCCTGCACCCAATATGGATGTCAATCAGTGCAGCCCTCTATAAAAAAAATCCTTTAGAATTTAATTTGGAATGCTGTTCTTGTATTTATTAAAGCAGTCTGCCAAATTTGGGAATTATGTCATCTACTAAGGATAAAATGCTTTTAAGAGGTTTTTGTACTATCTGTAACATTCTATATTTAAAAATGCTCTAAAACCCTATAAAATCTAAAAAAAAAACCAATTAAAATGTAGTAGAAGTATATTCAGTTCATCCATATTCTTCTATATTGTACTTATTTGTGAGGGTTGGCCAAAGCTAGAATGTATGTCCAGATCAGTCTTTTACATTAAGCACTGGCTATGAAAAGAGAGACCTAGGCATGATGAATCTTGCTATGGGTACTCAATAACTGATCAAGGTAGATGAAAGCTGCCTACCCAACTCTCACTTGGCAATATCAGTTTTGTAATATTATCATTAGTAGTTAAGATTCCTATCATATGATTTATATTTTTCTTTATCTAATTATTTTTAAATTAGACAAATATTTATATATTTATAAATTGTTCAAAGACTGTGTGAGAGTTCGACAGTTTTTGAATACGTGGTCTCAAAACTCCTTTGTTGAAAAAATCAATTGTAGTCTCTAAATAAAATACATATCATAGAATCATAAAAAGTTAGGGTTGGAAGGGACCTCAGGAGGTCTTCTAGTCCAACCCCCTGCTCAAAGCAGGACCATCCCCAACTAGATCATCACAGGCAAAGCTTTGTCTAGCTGGGTTATGAAAACCTCCGAAGATGGAGCTTCCATCGTCTCTCTGGGTAACTTGTTCCAGTGTTTTACTACCCTCCTAGTGAAAAAATTCTTCCTAATATATAACCTAAACTTCCCTTGCTACAACTTGAAACCATTGTTCCTTGTCTTGTCATCTGCCACCACTGAGAACAATGTAGCTCCATCCTTTTTTGAACCCCCCTTCAGGTAGCTGAAGGCTGCTATTAAGTCCCCTCTCAGCCTCCTCTTCTCTAGACTAAATATGCACAGTTTCTTCAGTCTTTCCTTCTAAGTCACATGCCCCAGCCTCCTCACGATTTTCATTGCCCTCCACTGAGCTCTCTCCAATTTGTCCATTTCCTTCCCGTAGTTGGGGGCCCAAAACTGAACACAGTGCCCCAGATACCAGTGGGTGCATCTACATGTGGTGATTTAAGGTGCTTTATGCAATGAAGGTGAGGGCTCAGCCTTGGATCAGGGGAGCCAAGGAGAGAGCTGGGTCCCCACCTACATTGCACCCAGCCTGCTGGGGCTGAGCCACACAGAGCCCCCAGGATCTAACACCGCTTCTCCCACCCACAGTGTCCAGCAAAGAGGCTGGGTGCTTCCCCAGGACAGAAGTCAGTGGAACAGGGAAAGCCATGTTGGGTGCTGGGGGCAGATGCAGTCCCAAACTGCTTGCTGTCCAGGGCAGGAGCCCCAGCATAGGCATCTAAGTGCACCTGAATCCCAGGCAGGGACCTGCAGGGCTGCATTGCCTGGCCAGCAAACCTGCCCCAAGGGAGAGGCATAGGGAAGCTAGCAAAGGCCCTACCCAGCTGCACTGTCCCTTTCCCCTGCAGGGAGTCATGGGGGAGGGAGGCCTTCCCTTGTGCTTTGACAGGAGCCATCATGCTTTCTGCTCTCTCTGCCAATTTATTGCACACTGACAGGGACTACTCACCCACCACATCTTGCCGGCACCCAGCAGGAGCATGGGGCCCCACAGGTTCAGCTCCAGCCTGCTGTTATCCAACACTGGAGAAGCAGGAACACTGGAAGAGTTAGACCCTGGGCTGGGGCCAAGGCCAGGGCCAGGCCAACTGCATCCAGGGGTACTGGAGACTTCCACCCCCTCAGCTGGCAGTGGGCTGCACTGACCGGCTACACTGCCATAGGCTTCCAGTGGCTGTCCAAGGTGCTGACCAGGGAGGCTGCCCAGCAAGCCACATTAAGGTGTCTTAAGGTGTTCACATGTAGATGCACACCTAAATCGCCTTAATGAGCCTTAAGCTAAGGCACATTAAGTTTAGGCACACATAAATTCATGTGTAGACATGCCCAGTGTGACCACAGTGGCAGGAATGAGAGGAGCTATTAAGGAAACAGTTTAATATTTTTAGATTAAAGAAATTCACATTAAAATTAATCTAATCTCACTACTCTATAATAGTTAGAGTTGGCAAGATTAAATTAGTTATTCACTCACAGAATCCACTAGAGGAAGTATGGAAACATCACTGTTTAGTAATAAAATAATTAATTAATTCTTGGGGAAGGAAGGATTTGGAAAGAACGTGAGAGAAGAAATGTTTATTTGAACAACAGATGATGTGAATCAGGAAAAGATGCATTTAATTTATTCCTCTTTTTCATTTCCTTTTGACATTCTCAGGTTGGCTAATCTCTATTTCCTCTTTCTGGTGGTCCTAAACTGGTTCCCACAAATAGAAGTTTTCCACAGGGAGATCACTATGCTACCTTTGTGTGTGGTACTGCTACTAATTGCAATTAAGGATGGCATTGAAGACTACAAGAGATACAGATTTGATAAAACTGTAAACTCCTCTAAAACCAAAGCATATGATAAGTAAGTAGAATAAAATAGGTTTTTTTCTATATTATCTATTACAATCTATTCTATTTTTTACAATAATTTGAGCAAAGGAAATTAAATTATTAAATTCGGAAAGACTTATTCTGCCTTCAAATATTAAGACTTAGAGCTATGAATGTTTTAGTGTCACATATGTCCCTTGTAACTATCATAAGTGGGTAATTTTATTTTGGCACACAGGAAGCGTACCCTGATACAATACTTTTCATTCAAACTTTTCAAATTTCTCAAACAACAAAAGCATCAGAACACCTTAGTAAGCAAGCAAAGGTTCTGTTGGAAAGATGGAGGATATTATACACATTGATGAAATGCACCCAGGTGAAATGAAACTTTGCAACTTTTTAACAAAACAACAACTATATAGGTATTATAGTGAAGCAGGAAGTGAAGAATTACGTGTGTTACTGAAACCATCAGAGGAAATGTCCATAAGGAGGCTGTATTCAAGATGGAACATATCCAGGATATCCAAGCGAAGACCACATTTCTGCCAAAAAGTGCAGTGGTATTTCCACGACCATGTTTGTTCAATATTTCTGAGTTTCATTTGAATGTCTGTGCTTTCAAAAATTCAGCACCTGTGAACTGTATGTTGATGTATTTATTCATTCAAGACTGACTCAGAAGGAAGAGATTGTTTTCTTCTGCCTTGGTCACCTGTAATACCTCCTGCAGTACAACATGCAACATGTAGGTCAGTAGTTTTCAACCTTTTTATATTTAAGGCACCCCTCATTAGACTTGAGACACCAGTTCTTAGTTTTCACTCATTTTTTTTCACTACAGAAAAATAACAGAGTGATTCTGCTGTTGCAAAGAACTCAGAAAGACTATAATAGCTCAGAATGCTTTTAATACTATTAATTCCTATTCAAAATTCCTAGGTTTATCTTGTGAATTGTGTTTTCATACCGAAGAGTGCTACCATTGTGTAGCACTCTACAGCACCTTTGAAAGGATCTCAAGGCACCCCAGAGTACTACAGCACACTGGTTGAGGATCTCTGACCTAGGTACTTGCCAGAGGTCCATTGTCCAAGTATTAACCCAACTAAATCCCAGGTAACTCTTCACATCTGATAGGACTGGAAGGGAAAATAGTCAACTTGCTTTAAAAAAGGGGAATTTACATGCAAGTTCTTTTGTCAAGAGAGATTTTTTTTTCTGTGTCTCTAGAGATAAAAGCAAATAGGCGATAAGAGCTGTTACATGGGTTGAGATCCATCTCCAACTGAAGTTAGTCAAGTCAGAATTTTGCCTACAACATTTGACCTGTCTTACTGGGAATAATTTTATCTACCAGTAATTTTACAAAGTGTGTTTCAGAAAAGCTTGAAAAGAATTAGGTGTATATATTTTTGTTCTACAACAAAATAAGGAAGTTTATCTGTAAATAAAATTATTTGCTGGCAAATTGCTCAGAGTAGGATGTCCAGCGATACATGATCATGCATAATAAAACATTTAAGGACTGCTATTGTTACCAGTGACCCACAACTAGGCAGTCTCTAGGACCCAGAGTCAGCCTGTTTTACAGGTGGGTGCTACCTGCCTGTGTGACGTCTGTATTTCAACAGGTATTGTTTTCAATTAAGTGAAAGACAGTAATCAGATCTGGGAAACTTAGCTCCTCACTTCACTGCTTTTCAGTTAGTCTGGCTTTTGTAACTACCATAACTTATTTATTAAACTTAAAGCTACATTTTAAGGGGAAGTAAGATGACAATGAATGATGCTCTACACTGCTTCTCTTTGAAGATCATAAGGAAAAAACTTTTTTTCACGAAAGCATGCTGCCAGCATGTTGCTTCAGATTCTGAAACACAAAATGAGGAGCTGGAGAAAAGAGGGAAAGAAAGGAAAAGAAAGAAGAAAAATAAAACTAAGAGGATGATTGTCTCCAACTTGCCCTTTGAAAGCAACATGTGGAAAGAGAACCCAAATAGGTATTATGACTCTAATAAAATTAAGACCACCAAGTACACCATCCTCTCATTCATCCCAAAGAATATATTTGAGCAGTTTCACCGCTTTGCCAATGTATATTTTGTGGCCATTGCCTCACTGAATTTTGTGCCAGTGGTTAATGCTTTTCAACCAGCAGTTTCTTTGATCCCAATCTGTATTATAATGGCCATTACCGCAGTGAAAGATGCCTGGGAGGACTTCCGGAGATACAAATCAGACAAAGAGATCAACAGTATGGGCTGCCTCATTTTTAGGAAGTAAGTAACTCCTATAGTTTTTATGCATGAGCCAAAATTTGGATGGAATTGTGGGTTTTCTTTACAGAAGAGTCTAAATGAATCAAATAATTGTTGGTAAGTGACAGTTTTTGGATAAAACATTTGCCTTATAGGAATTAAGGAGACTTCAGTTTTATTTGAATGGAAGTTTCAGTCACTGAGGAAAAGTTCAAGTTGTTTGAAGCTCAGTAATAAACCAATGGTATTTAATTATCTAACTTCATCTTTAAGACATTAATTTTATATGGGTCTTAGGTGCCTCTGTATCTTTGTTAGGTGCCTTGGGGCATTTGTGGGATTTCCAAAAATCCCTAGCACCTCCAATGTGATTTTTAAAGGGGCATACCTGCATTGTTTGATGTCTGAATTGTTTTAAGAATTTGGCTGTTAGAATTCTTTTTTAAGTTACTCTAAAGTATCGAGGTTTATGTGTACAGCAGACTTTGATTTCTTTCTGGATAGTTTTTATATAGATTGAAGTACCATTTTAAAAAATGTTGAAATAAGCCTTAGTTTTAGCAATGGATAAATTAGGCAAATTGTTGGATGCAGCTTGAAAGTGTCTCATGTCCTCCTGCTTTTGGAGGTTTTTTTTAATGTAAATGTTTAAAAATTCTTTATAAACAGCAACCATTTTCAAAGTGAAGTAAAAAATGACTTCTTACTGATTAAAATATTGCATTCATGAGGGAAGAGAAACATTTTCCCAGTATTCTTCAACAAAGGTCCTTAGGCCTAAAATTAATCAACAGCACTTATATAGTATATCAGCAAAGATGGGTTTCAGATGTGCTAAGCTCAGTGAAATTTGCCAATTGCTATTTATTTCTTAGGCAGATATGTCTGTAAATGACAAGACTTGCAGTTTAGTCCATTTTTATTTTCATACTGGTTTGCTTAAACAGGAATTAATAAATTTGTTTATATACTAGCTTAGTTATGGCAAAAAATCGTACAAATACATGGGTTCTAACAACTGAATTGGGGTGATCAGCCTGCCAGAATGACTAACAAAAATATAACAAAAATGTTATAACAAAAATGTTTCTCCTTTCTCCCACCAAGATCTCATTTCTAGGATCACAGTTTTCAGGATTGCCTGCATAATGGTATCTTTCCTTCAATTTGTAACTTAGTTTGTATTTTCAAGCTTAAGAAAACAATGTGTTTTATCTGTGATGGTGGAAATATCATGGTGACCTATAGGACTAAATGACACCTTAATAGGTAAGGGACTGATATGCAAAATTATACAAGACAGATATATATCTATATAGCTATATATATCCTCACTGGAGAAGACAGATAAAAGATACCTCTACCAATCCCTACGATAGATAGATAGATAGATAGATAGATAGATAGATAGATACCCCGCACCAGCTGGGCAAGTGACAGCAGCACCTGCCCACCCCACCTCCCTGTGCCAGCTGGCAAGTGTCTGCAGGGCAGAGCCCCCACTCCCAGAGCTGATGCAGGCACAGCAATGCTGGGAGCAAGGGCTATTCCCCGCTGCCACTTGCACCTTTCCACCTTAAGTGAGCTGTGCCTGCATCCCATCCCTCCCTGCCTCAGCTGGGCAAGTGGCAGCAGGGCAAAGCCCACACTTTGAGCGCGGCTGCACCTGCACCCAGCCCCCTCCTTGAGTCCCCCACCACCCGTCCGGGCTGGGCTGCTTGTCCCAGCCCCAATCCCAGTCCCTCCCCCTAACCCCTTCCCTCCCCCCACCACAACAGATTTACCAGCTGGAAGCAGCAGTGTCCAGCATGGCAAGGACTGCTCCCTGTTTAGTCTATGACTGAATCGCCAAAGCAGCACTGAATCTTCAGATCTGATTTGGCCCAATCGACTTGGGACAGTGAGCCTAGTACCCTTATTACAAAAGTTGATTCTTGTATTTTTGGTTTTCCTGGCAAATGTGCCTACAGTTTCCCCAGGATCTGGTGTATGTTTGATTTGCATACATTTGAAAAGTATTGAACAGGAAATAGCAACCCGCAGACAGATGCAGACTGAGAATGCCAATATAAACACTTCAGCAGAGTACAGATGATGGTTTAGATTCGAGTTCTCTTCTGAGCATTGAAAATCATCACCGACCCATCCCAAGATCTAATGACTGACTTCAGAGCAATGTTGGGAGGTTCTAAAAAGACCTCACCAGGTGCCTTAGTGGATATTACAGTTGCCATCCAACTTACTAGTTGCATCATATTGTATCATGAATAACTTTAATGACGCCTCTATAGAGCTTTGGGAATCTGATATTTCTTGTTCTTCTCGTTAGCAGCAATGTCACAAAGGAGCCTAGTTTCTCTTAATTTTCTTCTCTTCCTCATGAATCATCTGTCAGAGGTTAATTTGTAACAAGGGTGACCAGCTTTTTACAGATACAGGAAGTTTTGTTAATCTGGTTGCAATAAAACATTCTCTTTTAATATAGTAACTGATCTTCCATCTAAAGTTGAACCCTTCATTAGATTTACGTATTAATCTATGAGAGATTGGAGACTATATTCTCATTGTTTCAGAGTTCAGTATAATTAATTTTGATTCCCAGCTCTAATAAAATTATGAGGGCAGAATTCTAGTTTTCCACCTCTTTTTCCAAAAATTAGCCAAGGGATTAGTAAGGAATCTGGCATCTTTCCTCTCCAGTGAGGGCCACTGAATTTAAATACGGTATCTTGTATCTTGGCTTCTCTGGGTTTTTTCTTTGTACTGAGATCAGTTGAAATCTAAGGTCTGGTTTAGTAAGTCGTTTATGAAGAGAGTGAATCTTGGCAGTGTATTTAAACAAGCCTCAGTTGTAAAGGAGAGAGATCAATAGTCACTGCAGAGTGTTATTGGGTAGATGTGGGGGTTTACAGTTTCAAAATAATTTGTGGAGGTTTTTCACTTGTAGGTCAGAGATTCAGAGAATCATAGTAAGTGTTCATAAACAGCAGCATCATGATTGAATTATTAACTCTTTCATTTGCTGTTAAATACTATATATACAATTACAGACAGAACAGGACTGTCCATAATTACTGTCTGTACAACTACAGAATTGTTCCTTAATATACCTTTTCCCTCTCATTTTAAATTTCCTAAACAATGTAGCTTCCACAGAAAAATAAATTTCACTATCAGGAAGTTTCCCATGATACTCTGTTTATATAATCCCTTCTTAATTGCATTCCATTTCTTCTGGTTACATTCTTTTGTACAACCCTAATTAATTCTTTATCCACTGTATTTAATTATACCCTTCATATATTTGTGATCATTATCATGACCGTTCACTATTCCATCTTTCCTCAAACATACATACTTCACCATTTTCATCTTTTCTCATACATCAGCCCCTTCAACCTCATGCATATTTTCATTTTTTTTCTCAAAAGTTCTTCCAGTTTGTCATTATCTTTCTGATAATGGAAGTGCAGAATTGAATGTGGTGGTAGAAGCCAGCCATGTTTGTGATTCAATTCCTACAAGGTTGAGACTGAAAATTATTATCTGACAACTATTAAGTGCTCTAATAGCTAAGACATTAGGTGATATGAGCCTATCTAGTCTGACCATGTGTTCAATTGATTAGGGCCTGGGAGGCAAGACTAATGAGAATCAGCTGAAAGAACTAGGGTTCTTTAATCTGAAGAAGAGAAGACTGAGAGGGATTGGAAATACCTGAAGAGCAATTACACAAGAGCTGCAGATATACTTTTCTCCGTGACCATAGGGGACAGAACCAGGAGCCATGGTCTCAAGGTTCAGCAGAGGGAATTTAGATTGGAGACTCTAAATCCAACTTTTGACTATGAAGGTGATCAAGCATTGAAACAGGCTATCTAAAGAAACTGTGGAATCGCCATTCTTGGAAGTTTTCAAAAGCAGATTAGACAAGCAGTTGACTGTAATAGTTGAGTCAGGGGTGCTCCTGCTTTGAACCAGGAGGCTAGATGCCATCATGAGGTCTCCTCCATCCCTACTTTCTTATAACTCCTATGATTTATCGAGCAAAAAAAAAAATTAAGTCCACAATCAAAAGATTGTTACATCAATCTATGACTTCTTTACTCTTCGGTGAGAAGACCTGTACTAGTATTTACTTCTTCTTTATTTATACTCTTTGACTTCACACTTTTAGGATGATGGGAGGTATGAACTCCTAAGCAAGCTGGCAGGCAGTGCTGTGCTTCAGTCAACTCTGAGACTTCATGCAAAGCAGATCTCTGTCTGATTTTCACCTGACACCCTCCTGCCACCTACTTAGAATGCTCCTGTATAATGAACACTGAAATTCCATGTAGAGTGAAAGTTATAGCTTTAGGTGAAGATTTCAGGCAGGTTTTGCCCATTGTTCCCACACATCTATAATTGAGAACTGTCTTAAAATATTGCCATTGTGAAGGCATTTTAAGATATTGAAACTTCACTGTAACATGAAAGCAACACCAGGAGCAGATGGTTTTGCTGCTTATCTCAGGAAAATCAGGAAGAGGAGCGAGCCCACATCTGAAAATTGCTCTTATCTCAGAGTACCAGAAAACTGCATTTTAAAATAAAGCAACTTAATTGAGTGGGTCTATGGTAGTGACTTTTCAGAAGATAGCATTTGCTGCAGTTCAAATTCTTCAATTCTTTGGCCTTCAAAAAACACTGAGAGCTATAAATGGGCACATAGCTGCCAGAATTATTGGAGAAAGAATGTACTTAAGCATATGTATGTAGCAGGTAATGAGGATATCTGTCTGATTTCCAACCAAGTTTTTCAACAGTTTGTCACCAAGTATTTCGCCTCCCCACAGGCTCACACTTAAAGTGGGAAATGGCTGTGATTCTGTTGTGAAATATGAGTCTGAAAATTGGCTCAATCAACAGCATGAGACCTATTCTAATATTTACAACACTATAGACTCAGAAGTGATAACAGAACAGGCTACTGGAAAACATGTTCTTTTGCCAAGTCAGCTCATGACCATCAGACACAGCCAGAGCTATAGTGAGTCCTTCCACTTCTGGGCCATACCGACAGCCTGACTCCTGGGCCAGAGCCTTCAGTTTAGAACTGATCTCTGCAAAGAAAAGTCCTCCTGTGATCCTAGGCTGCCAAAGAAAGGAAGAGCAACAAATGCTGATATCCAGGAAGGCTGGTGAAAATCATCAGATAGGAGCCAGAAGTTTGTGGTAACCATGGTTGGGGTGCCAGGAAAGGCACTCTGCATTCAGATTAGTGGGTCTAGAACTCAGAAGAGAGCACTGGTTGAGAGCTAGTGCAGGAGAGCTCTTACAGGACTGGTGGGGTTACTCACAAAGCACAGTGGGGCACAGAGCAATTCAGGTGTGGACCTAGAACTCAGTAGATCAGGTTAGGGCCAGGGACCCAATGGATCTAGAGAAGAGGCATGAGGCCACAGAAGAGGCTAAAGAGGACACATTTTTGTAGATCAAAGTAGGGGCAGGGTCACAGTGTATCTGCAGAAGAGGTTAATGAAATGCCCCTGCATTGTTTTAGGATCAAAGTACAGTTGGGGGCCCACTACAGAGACGTATATAGAGGAACAGAGCACAAAGAGGGCTATGCTGAACATTCTGGTTGAGACTGAGAATAGGAGATGGCCCAGGACATGCAGTTGAGAGCTTGATAATAAGCAGAGCCAAATAAAATGCCCATAGCTCACACTGGTCTCTGATATCAGTCTCCCCAGCTATATGATCATTTCTTTCATCAAGGCATGACAAGTGAGGCATCAGGGTTATAACTTAGGATGCCAGAGTCGGTAGGACAGAATTAGCATGACCACCCTCGGAGGTGGATGCTGTCATAACCCCCACCACTCAAGCTGGACAGCCATATTTTAGGGGAGAAAAATTGGAATCATTATTCATTTTTTACTCATTTCTTACTCAGGCAAAGCTCCTACTAACATTTCCTTTTTCTCCTATTGGTGACTGTTCTTGTACTGTTGGCCAAAGCAAGGACTATGCTACTCAACAAGCTTTATGAATCTCAATGAAGCATAGTCTGAGAGACTTTTACACTTCTGTTGCCCAAACACAAAACCTGCTGCCCCATGCCACTCTTGTCTAGTACCATGCAGCCTAAGTACATGAAATGTGCATTAAGCATGAATCATCTTAGAACCATTTTAAAAAGCAAGCACATCAATTGGAAGTCTTACACTGAGGAATAACCCTCTGATATCATGTGATAATATCATTTCAGCTCAGTATCAGTAAGTATTGACACAAAGTCACAACATTGTTTAATTTCAAAACGCTACTGTATGATTATCTTGAGAACCTATAATTTATGTAGCATACCTTCCTTGTGTCCTGTGTTCATGGCTTTTAACATAAAGGAGAGAAGCTTACAAATCCTGTCAGCTCAGTATTAACCCCCAGCCCCCCATTACCAGATGTGCTAATGAGATAAGATACAAGTAAAAATAGAATCTACAACTTCTACAAGAGCCTCACATCACTCTAGAAACTGAAGTTGAGTTTTGCTTATCTGTTGTCTTTCATACTAGAAGTGCATCACAAAACAAATAGATAGTTAAAGATAGTTAACCACTATTAATTAATCAAGTCTGCTGAACTGTTGTAATTACCACGCTCCAGCAGACTCCAGAATCATGTGTATCAGTGTCCCTATAGTGAAAAATGGCAGCTTGTTGACCAAGCTTTAGTTAAAGTGCCTCCACTACCATTTTTCAGCGCGGGGATGCTGATATACATAAAGGTCCAGGACTTTAATTAGAGCAGCTCTTAGAGCTGCTCTAAATAAAGCATGCCCCTCCCCTCCCCCCATCCTCACTCCTGGAGCATGTTTATAAATGCCCTTAGACACCAAGGGCATTTTTATGTGGGCTCCGGGTGGGCGGGGGGGCACTTTAAATAGAGCTGCTGAGAGAGCCGTGCTAATTAAAGCACCCTCAGCACTCATGTATCAGCATCCCCACTCTACAAAATGGTAGCGGGAACACTTGAACTAAAGCTTGTTGAACAAGCTTTAGTTAAAGTGCCCCCGCTGCAATTTTGAAGCATGGGGATTCTGATACATGAGTCATGGAGGCTGGCTGGAGTGTGCACTAATTAGCATATTCTAACAGGCTCGCTTAATCAAGTCTGCTCTGATGCACTGTAATTACAGTGTGTCAGAGTGACCTCCCATCTACAGCCACCCTAACTGGTTCAGAGAGACATGCTCTTCCACTGATGGCATATACTTGTTGGCTACTACAAATTCATTCTGCCATTCTCTGATGTCTGCACAGGAGCAAGTTAAATTCTCTGGAATTTTTGGACCTACTTGAACAACAAGGTTGGCTGCAATATACTTCATTTTCTATGAGCTATATGCACTTTTGGAGCTCGTAGCAATTTGTGAATTTGGCCTTAAATGACGTCTAACTGAGGCCTGAACTCAAACAACCACTTGAAACCAGAGTTACTGGTGTTGTGAAGCAATAATTGAGAATTGAATTCATACTGTGGAGAGCATGCTGCCCGTGTAGTAAAGGAATAAGTAACCCACTGAGCTGACTAAACTTAAAAGAACAAAGTCAGATTCTCAGTGCTTATATTAGCTAGGTCCAAGCCACAGCACTGGAAATCCAAGAACAGCGAGTTAGCAATTCTTATTGCCAGCCAAGACACATCACTGCAGTAATGATTCCTAGCTTCTTTCAGGGAAAACTTTCCATAGCATTATTAATGCCACCACCTGTGTGTGTATTGCTTTATCAACAACTTCTTCTAGATCTATCAGCTCACTACGCCAACACATTTCAAACTGCTTGCCAGAAAATGTATGCCATAGTTGAATAGACTGCAACAGCAAACTAATAACTAAAGACAAGGGGAAAATACGAGGCTATGATTCTGATTTGAAGTGATAACATCTATAACATCATGGCACTAGTTTGATGGAGAAGGCAGTAAGTGTCTGAAACAATGGATAAACAGCACATTTAAATGTTATGAAACCAGTGGGCCACCATCGGTTGACCTCAAAATGGTGCTTGGGGATGGAAGGATGTGACTGGGTCACAGAAGTGGTTTGGTCTAAGCTTCACAGTGGCTTCATAGGTCAATATGAGTGCTTGGAAGCTAATGAAGAATCTGATTAGCAATCATTAAGTACCTGAGCTTGAAGTGGAATTATGTGACCGTTCCGTCTGCTGCCAGAGAGAATCCTAGCAGCAGCATTTTACTCCAGATAATCATAATCATCATCATCATAATAAAAACCTGGACTCAAAATTGTAAGACTGTCCAATGAATTGATGCGCAACTTAAAAAATTAATCTAAAATTACTCAACAGTAATTTTTAATGAACAGGCAGTCAGAAATGCTCTTCATTATTTTTACGTTTGATCTAGCTTATGATTTCAAAATGGCTTGTGATTAAAAAAAGAGGGCCATAAAATATATTCAAGTACACTGTACCCAGGTAGGGGCCCCTTTTAAATTAACTGTAAAGGTGGAATTATATAAATTGAAAATGGTACCTTTTAGCAATGAGAAAAATGTCCATGGTAAGAGGTAATAACTCATACTGGCATGTAAAAATTTAAGAACTGTTTTTAGAATTAAAGAACATTCATTTCCTGGACCATAGGATTACTTTAAAGATAGTTTTTAGATTCAATAACATTTCACTTCTTTCTAATATATTGTGACTTCTTTTTGAACTACTGTGTTACCATGAACCTTTTGCAGGGATCACTTGTTCCCAGCTGACTTCCTGCCTATGGTAGGGAAGGCGGAGTGGGGGGGCTGGAGTCAATGATCTCAAGAGGTCCCTTCCAGTGCTTAATGTCTATGAAATCTATGAAATATCAGGTTTAACTTGGTATGATGAACATATGTAACCATTTACTAATGAGGACTTAGCTGCATGAATTACAAATGAACAGAACTTTTCACCTCTAGGTCAAAGAATATTGTGACTGAAAAGCTGTTACAGACTGACCTCTGTGAAATGAATATTTATTCTTTCTACAACTATTCCTTGTAGACTTGTCCATATCGCAAAATCCCCCTAACAGGCACCTTGATGACATGAGAGAAGCCAGTGGCCACTCATCATGGAGACCTTGCAGTAGTCTCCTCCTCAGAAGTGGCTCAGCATGTTGGGGCTGTGGACAGCTTGCATTGTAATGTGTTCTGTGAATAGACCTTACTGTCTTGTCCATCGTGGTCTAATACTTTTCATGGCTGCTAAACTCAGTCCCAAAGTTGCAAGGTAGCTCTTGCTAACTTTGGGATCCTGATCCCAAGGCAAACTTGAAAATGTCTTCTAAAGCTCTTCGCATATGTCATCTTTTTAGCTTATAAAAAATGTCCTGCCTAATATATAGCGTGTATCGAGGAATGCAGACATGATGACAGCTAGGTGAGAACATTTCTAGACTATGCTTCCTGATACAATTTTAAAATGTAACATATCATCCAGTCTATACACATTAAATGTAAATGCCTGCTTTGGTCTATAGGTGGTTCAGTGAATTTTTCTAGATGCTTCTTTGTACAGCATGTTGGTCAGAGAGAGAACAAGGAAGAGGCTTTCTTTGTTTAAAATACTGCAGAGGATTTGGGGATGGGAGTCTGAAAGAATCGAGAGTGATGTCAACACATGAGAAACAAGGCAGTGGCTTTTTAAAAGCAACTTGTAGCTGATTTGGGAGTTGCAAATAGTAAATTGTCAAGGATCTTCCACTTAAGGGGATTTAGCTATATGACTATTAATCTCAATAGGAGTCACAGATAGCCACACTGAGACATGCACACAAAGATCTAATTTTGATTTGTCTCCCCTTAGACAAAGCAATTATTTTTGCTTAATATCTAATTTCTTATTTTTATCTTCCTCTTTGTCCCAGTTGTGGTTTTGAAATTCAGTCTTGCGTGAAACCAAAGAATGTTGCCAACCAATGCCTTATTGACACAGTGTAAATCATTTATTCATGTCCTCATAACTTCTGCAGTTTCCAAATACACTTTGTTCTCAGTTGTAAATCAGAATTGTTGAGCCCAGCCCTCAAGTCAGAGAAGACATGGATGCTGCCGGGCTCTGGAGCCACTTCTTAAGTGTGAATACAGCACTTGTCAAAGGTGCCAGATGGATATGGCTGAAAGTCTGAGGAGCAGGAGCAGCAAGGATTCAGGCCATAGTCACTTGCTGTCAGCTATTTGACTGGTGGGGGGTGTTGCAGTATCTTAAAACAAAAAATCAAGGGTTTGTAAGCATTAGAGACAGGTCAAACAGAAGGCTGGAGGAAGCATAATAGTGCAGGGATTCCAAAATTCTGATAATTTTCCTTTAATCAACAGCCTTTTTTTCTCTAAACCTTTGTTTTCCAACATGAACTCCCACCTTCTCTCTAGTGACAGCCACCTTTCGCCCAGCTCTAGCATCCTTTCCTCCTTTCTTACATTGTATCACATCTACCTTATTCTAAGACTCTGACACTATAAGCAGCAGTGCAGGTCTCAAGTCCTCCACCTGTCAGGAAGCACCTGGTATTGTTTTCTTTATTGTATCAATCAGTTTGTCTTTTATTCGTTCCTTGTCAGAACTGCTTAAACTTATGAAGTTAGTTTGTTTGTTTAGCAACACAGGAGCTGGGGATTGTACTGTGAGCTTTAATGGCCACTGCTCCCAGCTACATCAGTTGCTAAAAGGAAACAGGTCCTTCCAACGGGCCTTATGTGGTAGCTAGGGTCATGTTGCTGGTAAGTGCGGGAGATTAGTTGTGGAGTATTCCTTTCTCCCATTGGTAATTTGTGTTGTAAAAACCTGTTGATCTCACTGCTCCAGATGTCTAAGGGGTAGCACTATAACATGGCTCTTTCTGGTAATAGTCTTTTATACAGAGAAAACGTGTTTATTTAACAGATCACATTTTCTATGAAAGACACGGATACTGTGTTGATCTGCGAACTTGGGAATCGGGACCTCCAGACTTCTACTCTTAACTCTGAAAACGACTCGGTGTCCCAGGGCGGATCATTTGGCCTCCTTGCCTCAGTTCCCCTCCCCCCCCCCCAATAAATGTATAATTAAGACTTAATTAGTGTTTTTAAACCGCTTTGAAAATGAAAGGTGCTATACACTGTAAATGCTTTAATCAGATTGCAATTAAGGCACAACTCTCTTAACAAGTTTGCTTCGTAATTACACAAAGAACTTCCCGGGATTTTCGTGTTTCATTGAAAACAAAGAATTCCATTCTCCCTTCCGGTTATTTTTGTTTGCCTAAGATATTTTATTTTGTCCAATCTAGATGTCAGTCAGCTGTGTGAAGTTTTCTTATGGGGCTTAGAAAGCAAATTAAATGGAAGGGAAGAATTTGGTTGATTCTGAAATTGAGTAGAGGGTGGGAGGAAAAAGAGACAGGACTGCATTGCAGCAATCTTTTACAAACATGTGGCACACCACCCACTGTGCCCGTGTGACTTGAAAAGGCTATGACACCTCACATGCTTATTGTAGACTGCCTCTACCCTCTAATTTGTTGTCTTATGCAAGCTGATGCTAAAGATTTACCAGAAAGGTGCTTGACACTGGTAGTGTTAAGGGTCATTCTGCATTTGTGTCATAATGCCTGTCTCTGCTTTATAAAGCACTTAGCCCACAACTCCTTACATATGCTTCAAGTAGAAATGTAGCTGAGTTGGAACATTTTTTTCAACTAACGCTAAACATCATATTAAAATAGAAGTGATTTTTTAGGTGTGGGCTCTCTGCTCACTGTTGTTGAGCTAAATGAGCAAAGAAATATTTCCTGGCAACCAGCTTCACAGATGGGAGAGATTTCTGAAAACATTTGTATTCATGGAAGAGTAGCTCAGGACACATTTTGGCAGGTCCCTGTGTAAATGTACATATGGAGTGGGGGATGAATTTAAAAGGGACCACTCTTTGGGCAAGAGATGGCTACTGTTGTGGGTCTCAAGCTTGCCAAGGCTCAAACGCTGGTGCCAGTTTAAAATAGGTCTATAAAGTACCTTTTCCAGCCCTTTGGATCCTGAACTATGCATCAAAGAGATGAATATCCTAGGGCCACTAGGACCCATGTGATACTTATCTTCCTGCAGCCATGTGTCCTTTCGCTGGCTTCATCCCCATCCTGCCCTTTCTGTCCTTTCCCTACCTCCACCCCCTATCTGTGATGGGTTTATTGGCCCCTTTAAAAAAGGAGTTGGTAAATATCACCCAGGGGACATAAAGATTCAGCAGCAACCTGGGCAAATAGGCAATTAAGTAGAGGACCAGCCCCCAGGAGTGGCAGTGGTAAAATGAGAACCCAGTCAGTTGAAAGGGCACTTGAGTTGGGAAGAGCTCCAGGCTTGGAACTTGAAAACCAAGCTGAATAATCCAGCCAATTTAGAAGAGAAACAATAGAGGAAAAGGTGCAGATCTCATTTTGTTGACATCATCATCTAACAAATCCCTTCCAAACAGAACCTAACCAAAAGGATTTAAATAAGAAAAGAAAAAAAAAAAGAATAATTGCAGAACTAATATGACATTGGTCACATCATGTTGTTCACTTTGTTAGTCTTGTCAATTTAGATTATTACTTCTTTGAGATGTAGGCAATTATTTCACTGCCTTAATAACTCATGAGCAGTCTATGGATGTAGTTTCAAACAGAGCTGGGTTTCTTTCTCAGTTGGTTCCCAGGCATAGCCATAATAAACATACCACATCATACTATTAAAATGACCTAGGAGCCTACCACACTCTTGGGTGTCCATGCTGGAAATCTACCATGTCAGGCAGCAACACATTAAAAAAATGCTGTACTGTACTTAAGCTACTTCCAAAATCAAAGGCAAAGTAAGCATGTTTCCGTGGTGTTTTGGGTAAAATAATTAGCACTGCTGAGTCAGTGCTAAATAATCTGTGTGCAGGGCCGGAGAAAGGGGGCTATACTGCTCCTAGATTAGTAGGTTGCCTGGGTGAAACAGAGCAGTATGTTCATAGTGCATCATGATGCAGTTTGCAGCATAGACAAGTCCTTTCTCTAGTGTCATATTCCAGTGCAAAGATATCACTGCCAAGGGTTGTAGTAGCTCTGTTTTGTGGGATGCTAAAAGTATATTTAAGTAGAAGGATCAAGCTTGGCATCAAGTCATTGCAAGGCTGTTCCACACATTGCAGGATGATAAAAAGAAGGCACATATTCAATGGTGGGTAGAGGGGACAAAAGCAAGTATGGAACTTAGGATTCTTAGAAAGTTTGATTTTAAGTAAAAACATTTAGTGAATGCCATAAGGAGTTGAGGTGCACATAGAGCTGTTACTGCAAGATGATACGTTTTGTTCCTTTTCAGATAAAAGCATCTAAGATAGTAGCTGAAAATTGTGATTGATGTTGCACACATCATGATATCTGTCGATACTGGTATGGGTTTACTGAGTTTCAGTGTTTAATATTAATCTTGCAGGATAAGGACTCTTATTATTGACAAAAGTCAGAAGTAATATGGTGCAATAGACTTGCAAATGGAGCAATTGTTTCAACTTCCAAGGCTTGTCTCTTTTATTAATTCAGCACCTTCAGTGCTTTGGTGTCTCATGAATAGTCAAAGCTTAAAATTAATGCTTAACACCAATGTTATATATTAATGTTTAACATCAATTCATTTCTACCCCTTGACAGTTTAAGAGATGTTGGCCATTAAGATCAATTAATTGCCAATTGTCATTTATATGCCTCTTTCCTCCCACTCAGATCCTGACTTGATTTTTAGTAGCCACTATCTCATGAAATAGTACTAGCACTGGAGTGAATACTTTGCCTCATCTGAAATATTGGGATTGAGGGCCTTATTAGATGTTATGCTGTAAACTGCACAAATGTTAAGTGGCTTAGTGTTGTTCAGCTTAATGGAGCAGGAACATGGTAAGGCAAAAACCTGCTCTGACGCTCTGACTGTCCTTCACCTGCACAGCTGTAACTTGCCACCAGAGGCTTAGTAAACAGGAGCAGGACCCACTCACAGCTCCCATTGGGCAGAGAGTGGACCTGCTACCATGTCTGTTTTAGTGAGACCAGAGAGATGTGAGAAAGCAGCTTCCCTGGAGCTTTTTGGTCTCACTGAAACTGCCACCATGGCTCCACATGGAGCAGGGCTGTCAGGGATTAAGTGTGGCAGCCCCACTTCTTGTACAAAGCCGCTGTATCCATTTCAGTGAAATCGGAGAGACCCAGGGCTGCAGCCTCAGAGCCCTTTTGTTCTGTGCCCTCTTGTCTCTGGAGCTCATGCAGCACCCATCTCCTGCATCGCTGGCAATGGGAACAGAACTGCTCCAGGCTGGGGCAGGAGGCACCATGGCCCAGGTGCTCCTGAGAAAAAAGGATTGAGCCTGTAGGAGTGCAGGTGGCACCCAGCTGGCCGGCAGGGCACTGACTCAGCTCCAGAGAAAAAAGATGGTCACCTCAGAGCTCAGAGCATTCTGGGATACTGGAGGACTTGAACCTGGGCAGAGTAGCTGTGGAAAGTGGCCACAAGGTAATGGAACAGGAACAAAATTAGGTGGATTGGAGATAATCCTACCCTAGAGTGTTATAACTCTAAATCAAATAATGGCTGCTTTAAGCTACTTTAAAAAGGTTTAAAGTACAGCAAGTCCAAGGATTAAGACTCCAGAAGCCACCTAAACTTACTATGTAACAAGGCCCTCAGGGTCTAAAATATTCTGAAGTATTCATTTGTAGCTCTTGGTCTTAATGAGAATATACTTGCTGTCAGTATCAGACTGGAATTGAAGTGGGCTTTTGGGAAGCAGCAGTCATGTAAGTAGATTGACTTATGAAGTTTAGTTGCCCCCTTTTTCCATTATTTCTTCCCATTAAATATTAGCTGTGTGGCATTTAAGCAGTTTTAGAATTCTTTGAATCAAAATATGCATAGCCTCAATTCTGAATTCTGCAATGATTTGTACGTGGTAGAGTTGGGAATAAGATCACAGGACCTGGTTGAAACATTGGCCAGGAAGTGGAGTTTCTGAAAGTATTCACAAATTCAGTCCAAATTTGGTGAATCATTTCAAATGCAAAAGTTTCCAAGAAAGCTTTCAAAACATTGAAACATTTAGTTTGACATTATAAAAAAAACTTTATTCTGCTGTGACATTTTAAGTTTTAAATTCAACCACAAGGGGAAAAGTTTAAAATAAAGGAGTTAAATAACACAAAACTGAAACAAACTATATTTTCAAACAGCTATTAATGTGAAAGTATTTGGTTTTATTGCTATTGTTCCAAAACTCCAAAATTTCCATCCCAGAATGATTTTTTTTGTCTGATTCTTTCAGGGTAGTCACCGAACCAAAACACTCCAATATTTGGCCAGCTTTAGTCTTGATCAAGGTTACAGTCTGCAGGCTAGATCCAGCTGTGATGGAGCTGTGATGTGTTCTGCAAAGCTCAGAGGAGACGAAGAATTTGGTGGTAGTGCCACTAAATTGCAGGGCACCAAGCCCCTTTGGTGATGCATGTCAGTGGCAGGGTGGGGGGTAAGTGACAGCTGCATTAACCCCCATGGTCACCACCTCCACTTTCCTCAATTCTGCCACCATGTCCTGATCCAGCCCAGGCATCAGAGTGAGTGTGACACCCATGGTCTAGACTCCAAATGTTATGCTGAGTCTAGAGGTCAGATCTTTCCTCTCAAGGCCCTGAACCCTAGTTAACCAAAAAGTTGGGTGTTGTCCTGGCTGTTGCTTTGTGACTTAGTGTGAAGGCTGAGATGGTGGTGTGTTACAAAAGATGTGTTAATGTTTTTTCAATAGCTTAAACTGGTTGAAATAGGATCATGCTTAGGAGCCTACAACTAAATGCTGGAGCAGCCTGAGATAAAACATTACTGAAATCCTCAGAGGAAGATTAGAGGAATTATATTACCAATGTGGCTCTGTGGTATTTCGTAGCACTGCAGGATTCTTTCTGGCCAAAGAAACAACATTGGATTGATGCCAAATAGGATGGTAAATGGTTTCAATAGGAGAGAGTAAAGCCAATGTGATGGCTTTTGAAAATCCGACCCTATAAAATGATCAAACAGACTAACTTCTTATAATGTGCTGGAGCACTGCAATGCTGTATTACTGAACAAGATGTTAGAGCTGGCAGTTTATGAAGGAGCTACTATGCTTTTGGGGTTAAAAAGTCAAAGCTTCCCCAAGTCTACAAGACCAGAGGCTGACATTGTTAAGGTACATCTCTTTTTGTGGCTAGCAAGCACACAAGGGAGAGATGTGGTCAACATCCTACCCAGTCCCCCTGGACTGTTCAGCCCAAAAGACCTGCTGGGTTGATTAGTAGGGCTGTATGAAGCTTCAGTAGCTGATTCAATTTGGAGGAGATTCAGCCCAATTCGGGGACCAACTCTCCAAATCCAAATTGAATCATGAGACCAATTAAAAGATCTGAATCAATTTGAAGCATCCAAATTGATTTGGAAAAGCTTTGGCCTCTTCAGAGATTCGGCCATAGACTGAACAGGCAGCTGACGCAGCTGACAGATCTGCTGGGGTTGAGGGCAGATAAGGAGAGTGGGGAAGGGAGGGATTGGGACTAGGACAAGCTGCCCAGCCAGGGCAGGGGGGCTTGTTACTCGGGGAGGGCAGTGAGGGGGGCACAGGATGCAGGCATGGCAGCACTGGGAGCAGGGACTATCCCCTGCTGCTGCCCAGAGTGAGCCACCCCTGCATCGCGCCCCCCCCAAACTCCCCCCACCAGGTCAGAGGCAGGCACAGCCAGAGGACCCATGGGAGAAGCCCCTAGGGCTGCCCTGCCTGGCCCCATTCCCCACCTGGCCCAGCCTCCCAGCACTTAAAAAAAAAATCCCCACACTCACTGGCTCTCACAGTGCCTTTGGGGCCTCTGAGAGCTCATGGAAGAACCATCCCTGTGCAGTGCAGGGCAGTGGAGGGCAGCGGGGATCACTCCCCTGCCTGGCACCCACGTGGCAGCTGCCCCATGGCACAGGTGCAGCATGGCTCAGCAGGATGCTGTGCACTGTCTGGGAGCTGGGAACACTGGGGCAGGAAGTGAACCCAGAAAAAAAGCGTACAGCTATATTTTGAATGATGCAGGTTATAGATTTGGATAATTGGAAAGTGTAGCTGAGAAAGCAGTGAGCATCTGTCAGATTAGCCCCTTGGCCACTATGAGAAAATGTGAGAATGTCTCAAACAGAGGTCCAAGACCTGTTTCAAATTCTCCAAATTTGCTAATGATGCAGACAGTCTTTAATGAAGGGCTGCGCTGCTGATAGAGAGTACAGAAGGTGATAAATGACACTGGTAGGTAATTTAAAAATTGAAATCACCACTAACACCATTTACCAAGAAGCTAGTCCAATATCATGAGCATTTTCTCCATTGTAGGTTAAGACATAAGGTGATTCACCAAAGACATGATAAAAATAACTCTTCCTTTACAAGGGCTTAAAGGAACTGTGTCACTACTGTCTACTCAGGCTTTCCAATGGCTATTTAAGGCCCATTGCAACATTCTCTAGTCACTCAAGTTTTCCCCAGTAACAGTGGGTGAAGGCAAACTGAGCAACAGGGAGAATGAAAGGAAAAGAGAAAATATATCTTATTAGTAACAGATGGCTAAAAGAAAACAGGGTGCAAAGACATGACTGTTTAACTATGAGGGCAATGTGAATGTCAGAAGTGAGAGACAGATCATTTTGGGCTTATCAGTGAATAAATATTCAAATACAAGGTTAATAGGGAACAATTCTTAAATTAATACTGAGCGTATTGCTCCAGGATAAGAGAAATGGTACAGATTAGAAAAGCCAACAAAACTGTTGAGGACTGCGTGGCTGTTATGGAAGTTGTTACTGATAAAGCAAGTACTAAATGTCTGCGCAGTAACAGCCGTTGCTGTGCAGTCCCAGCAGTGCACAGGTCATTTCTGACCCTACTGAGCAGCAGCACCAGCGTCATGGTTCATGCCCACTGATGCTATGTCACCGTAGCAACAAGCTACATGACCATAACCCATCAGTATGGCAACGTAGTGTCTTGTGTAGATGCACCCAGAGGCACTAGTGACACAGGAGATGATTCGGACTGGGAGTGAGGCCAGAGAAATAAAAGAGAGTACAGGATAGGTAAGGCTGGAGTAAAACTATAGCAAATTGTAGGGGTTCTCTCTCTATTCAAAGGGGGTAGGTAAGTAATGTACAAGTCACATGCCAAGTAAAATCCAGTGGTTATTTTTATTGCAAGAACAGAAACAAGTCATCAACACATTTCAGATAATCTTATGACAAGCCTAAGAATGCAAGCGCGTCGGGCTGGAGGAAAGGCACTCCACACTCTCTTCCTTTGTTGTTACCTGATGGGTCTCGGGAACCCCACCCTGCATCTATGAACCACCTTTTCAATGGCCGTCACCCTCTGGTGACTACTAACACAGTGTTAGTAGACTACTGGTGACACTAACACAGTGTTAGTAGGAACCACCACTAATAAATATTGGGTCCTGCTAACCAAACAGCTGTTTTTCAGGAGTCACCATGAGGGTTGGAGTGCTGCTACTACTGATGGTAGGACTGATCCGTATTGTGAGTGAGGCATTGTACTCGGATCAGTGGACCCAACTCACAAAAACTGAAGGTTATAGGAGATTGGGCACCCAGATGCAACCATTAAAGGCTACGTAGTCCACTGTTTCATGCCCCCGCATGGCCCATCAAAGATACGTGTCTGAATTGCTCCTGCTTCAGCTTTGAAATTCCAGCGTTCACACAGATTACGATAACTGGGAACAGATCTGGCAACCAGCTGTTACCATTTGGAGCCTTTATAGAGCATCCTGGTGTGTATGGATCAACACCACAAACGCCAAAGGACCTCAGTTATGGGGAAACACCCATCGTGGGGTGCATGCATCCGACCCTTGTGAGAACAGTACATTTCAGTATAAAGTGGTGGTAGCCCCAGGAACTAATTGGTCTTTATCAGCCCATGATGATAAATATGTCACTGAAATTGAAGAATTTCAACCCACCAGAGCAGAAGGTGCCTGTGACTTTGTTGAAAGCCACTATGAACATACTGTTCATGACAGACTATGAATGGACTTTGTACTAGTGTTTTCTGGAACTGCGGAGGCAATAGTAGATTGTGTGCCTGGAGGGTGTCCCATCCTGACAGAAGTATGGGACATTCTGTGTGGAGACAGGCATGAAGTGGAGAACTTAGTTGATGAGCAAAAACAAAGACTAAAGAATGGAGGGGTTATCTCCTTTCAGATTTTGGTGGGTCCCACCTATCCCGAAAAGATTCCCACCATCTTGGGAACTAGGGTCCTGGAAACTTCTGTAGTATTCCCTTCAGTGTTCCTGAAAAAGTTTGTAATTCTACAATGAGAGGTCAATGTTACCTGAGTACACCCCTAGTGCAGCAGATGGGCAGAACCGATCCTCTCTGCTTGGCAAAAGGACTCAAGTCTGCATCAAATGTGCACCCTCTAGGCGCACAATCTGCTATTGGGATGTGGGAGATATTAAGAAGGAAATACAGGTTGAAATGGAGAAGGGAGTAACTTTGTACGCCCTTACCCCTTGACACCTGCGGCCGAGCATGGGGTGAGTAAAATGCTGCAAGAGTTGTTGCAGACAGTCCTTCCTTTTAATTTCCATCTTTCTAATTCTGAGTAGAGTAAAAGTATGGGATCAGTGAATGATGTGGGAAGTGGTAGGGACAGTCCACAGCCTTGCAGAGTCCAGGTGCTAAAGGACACAAATTGTCAGTTGCATTGGTGGCAAGGAGGATCTGTCCCTCCCTTCTCACAACCCTCTTCCAGGAAGGGTTTGCTCAGAGAGCCCTCCTGGGGAGATCTTTATTACTCCAGAAATAAAGTATGCTTCTTTTTTAGAATGGATTTAGCTCTTCTCTTCAATCACAACACAGACCTACTATTTATATGAACCTTATCCGAGACAGTTCTAGTTGAAAACATATTTAGAGTTCTGATTAACATCTGTCCTCTACTATTATTAGAGGTAATTGTTTCTACTGTTAGACCCCCGCCATGGTAAATGCTTATATGCACCATAGCTATTAGCTAAGCCAAGTGTAGGAGCTGAATCTGCCATCTGGTTCATCAGTTTAGTCCCTTGACAAGCAACAAAACTGGAAATAGGTCTGGTAACAAGGATAGGAGACAGGCCTCAGGAAAAAGCTGATACAATGAAGAGTTTCACGCACACCCAAAGGGAATGTGTATGGAATAGTAAGAAGGAAAGCAGGCAACTGAGTAAGACACAGCCAGAGGCAGCAGACAGTATGCCTGACAGTGAGAGAAGCAACCCCACATCTCTCAGGGTCCCAAATCAGAATCTGTAATTACTATGCAGATCTCCTGTCAGAAAAAGAAGCTTCCTTCTCCTGAACCATGGAGTGAGAATCTGTTGGATAGTTTTTATTGAATTTATTAGACTTCAAAACCAACCATATTTTTTTTCTTTCTGCTGCGAGGCTATAACTTGCCTTTCTTTTTATTTAGTTTCTGTGGATTCAAAAGCCACAAGGTTTTCTTCACCATCAGAGTTCTAGCAGAGGTCTTAAAAGTTGCATTTCTTTGCTTATTTTCAATAGAATAAGTCTCCATGACTGAATGTGTCAAAGTTGTGTGGATGGGCTTAGCCTTAGGTTTGTAATAAGCTTCCAAACATACCTCAGAGAGTTGAATATAACAACAGCTGAGAATTCAGTCTGACTTGTTTCAACATCTGTATTTTGGGTGTTGGAAAGCAACAGGGAAAAAACCTCCCTGTCTAAAATAATCATAAAATCATAGAGTTGATTTTATGTTTTTAAAGTTAGGGATGGAAGGGACCACAGGAGTTCATCTATTCCAAACCCCTGCTCAAAGCAGACAGGCCATCACCAACTAGATCATCCCAGCCAAAGCTTTCTCTAGCCAGGTCTTAAAAAATCTCCAAAGATGGAGCTTCTACCACCTTTCTGGGTAACCTGTTCCAGTGTTTACTAGCCTCCTAGTGAGAAAACTCTTCCTAATACCCAACCAAATTTCCCTTGCTGCAACTTGAGACCATTGTTCTTTGTTCTGTCATCTGCCACCACGAACAATATAGCTCCATCCTCTTTGGAACAACCCTTTAGGTAGTTGAAGGTTACTATTAAGTCCCCTCTTTCTTCTCTTCTCTAGACTAAATAAGCCCAGTTCCCTCAGCCTCTCCTCACAAGTCATGTCCTCCAGCCCTCTCACCTTTTCTGTTGCCCTACACTGGACTCTCTCCAATTTGTCCACATCCTTTCTGTAGCGAGGGGGCAAAACTGAACACAGTACTCCAGGTGCTGGCCTCACCAGTGCTGAATAGAGGGAAATAATTGTCCATTGTAACACCCAGGTCCTTTTCTGCAGAGCTGCTGCCCAGCCAGTCAGCCCCCAGCCTGTACCGGAGCATGGGATTTTTCCATCCTAAGTGCAGGACTTTGAACTTGTCCTTGTTGAACGTCATGAGATTCCTTTCGTCCCAATCCTCCAATCTGTCTAGGTCACACTGAATCCCAGCCCTACCCTCCAGCATATCTTCTACTCCCCCCAGCTTGGTGTCATCTGCAAACCTGCTGAGTGTGCACTGTATGTCATTTTCCAAGTTGTTAATGAAGATATTGAACAAAACCAGCCTCAGGACTGACCCCTGGGGCACTCCACTTGATATCGGCTGCCAACTAGACATCAAGCCATTGATTACTACTCCCAATGCTGCAGCCAATTTTCTATCTACCATACAGTCCATTCATCCAGACCATACTTCCTTAGTTTGCCTGTGAGACTGTTGAGGGAGACCGTATCAAAAGCCTTGCTAAAAAGCAACATACACCACATCCACCGGTCTCCCCGCACCCAGAGCCAATCATCTCATCATAGAAGGTAATCAGGTGGGTCAGGCATGGCTTGCTCCTGGTGAATCCATGCTGACAGTTTCTAATCACGTTTTTTCCTTCAAGTGCTTAGAAATGGATTCCTTGAGGATCTGCTCCATGGTTTTTCCAGGGATGGAGGTGAGGCTGACTGGTGTGTAGTTCCCTGGATCCTCCATTTTTTCCTTTCTTAAATATGGGCACTATGTTTGGCCTGTTCTGGGACCTCTCCTGATCATCATGAATTTTCAAAGACGATGGCCAGTGGCCCTGGAATCAATCAGCCACCCTCAGGTACATCCCATCCAGCTCCATGGACTTGCACATGTCCAGCTTTTCTAAAAAGTCCCTAATCTGCTCTTTTACCACTGTTGGGTACTCATCTCCTCCCCAAGCTGTGCTGCCAGGTGCAGTAGTCTAGGAGCTGGCCTTGCCTATGAAGACTGAGGCAAAAAAGGCATTAGTCTTTTCTGCATCCTCTGTCACAAAGTTGCCTCCTCCATTCAGTAAGGGACCCACACTTTCCCTGATCCTCCTCTTGCTACCAACATACTTGTAGAAATCCTTCTTGTAAACCCTCATACCCCTTGCTAGCTGCAATTCCAATTCTGCTTTGGCCTTCCTGACTTCATCTCTGCATGCCCAAGCAATGCTCTTATATTCTTTCCTAGTTATTTGTCCAAGTTTTCACTTCTTGTAAGATTCCTGCTGGTAATTTAGTTTACTGAAGAGTTCCCTGCTTTGCCAAACTGGTCTTGTGCCGTACTTGCTAGTCTTCCTGCACATCCGTATGGTATGTTCCTGCACTCTCAGTAAAGCTCCTTTAAAGAACAGCCTGCTCTCCTGGACTCCTCTCCCCCTCAGTCTGGCTTCCCAGGGGATCCTGCCCATGGTTTCCCCGAGTGAATCGAAGTCTGCTTTTCTGAAGTCCCAGGTTGTTACTTTTCTTCTCTTCATCCTTTCTTTCCTCAGGATCCTGAACTCAGTCTATCTTGTGGTTACTGCTGCCCAAGTTTCCATCCAATACTACATTCCCCACCAATTCATCTCTGTTTGTAAGCAGCAGATCAAGAAGAGCATGGCCCCTCGTTGGTAGACCTGTGTGAGTAGGCAGCTATTTGATCTGGCTTGGATCCAGCTGCTTTGGATGTCAGCGATCTGATCCAGAGCTCCAGACCAGGTTCCCGCTTCGATCCAGCCAAAGCGGCTCTGAAGCTTCGGAGCCTCCTCGGAGCCGCCTCGGAGATCCGGCTGTAGGGTATAATGGGGAATCAATGAAATATCTATAACTTTTTTGTTGTTTGTCTGATTTGGATGAAAATTGCAGAGATGGTAGCCTCTGCTTGGAGCATGAAGCCTGTCAAGTTTCAAGAAGATCAGTGCAGGGTTTGGGGGGAACAGCACCTCAAGCTGCTGACAGGCAAAATTCGTGACATAGATGACCCTGTGTGTGTTAAAGGGCGGCGGACTGAAAGCTGCAGGAGTGGTGGCCCCTGCTCAGGCCACGATGCCTGCCAGCTGTCAAGGAGACAGAGGCAGGGCTTCTGGGTTCTGGGGCCCTGCATCTCTAGCTGCTGACAGGCAAAACTCATGACATGGATGCTTGTTCCTATAAGCCACAGTTTCCACAGCATCAAACCTGGACCTAGGTGGAAGCCTCGAGGGTGAGCAGTCCTGCCTGGACAGAAACCTTATAGGTGCAGCCAGAGGCAGTGGCTCTGGAATTGCAAGGTCGTCCAGCCATTTCCCTGGATCTCTTAGCCTGCCTTCTCTCTCCTACTGCTCTTCTTCCAAGCACATCTTCCCTAGCAAATTCATCTAAAAGCTGATCTGTTGCTGACTGAAGGCCCCAAAGATTTCTTTTTTTTTCCTGCTTCCTCAAGCCAGGTTTGCCACTCAAAAATAAAAAATGAGAGGATGGACTGGCCTTCGAACTGCCTACAAACTGCTTACCCCGTTTGCAGCCCCTGTTCACTGGGTCCCTGCTCACTGAGGCCATTTGTAAACATGCTTGCACTGCAGTGGCAGACACTTTTAATAGTACCCGGTGCTGCGGCACATGCAGTTACGTAAACAGCAAAATGCGTGTTAGCGCTGAAAAAATGGCATTGGCACATTTTTGAACTAAAACACCTCAAAGGTCTTTAGTTTAAAAGCTTACCGGCACCATTTTCTGTGCACTGACATGCATTTAGCCATTCATACAACTGCACGCAACACAGCACAGTGCGCATCAGCTCACATGCAGAGCAGACTTCAGTCTGCTCCAACCTGCCAGATCTCCAGCATGTCATGGGATGAAAAGGTATGTGTATAAATGCCCTGGGTGCTTTTAGTGGAATATATGACATTCTCAGTAGAGAAGTTCCAGTCAGTTCACCCCTAGGGTTTCAACCTTCAAAGGAAACGTACGGATGCTTTCCATCCTATGGCTTTAAATCTTAATATTTTCCAGCTGTAAACTGAGTGTTGCATGGGGCAGTGCAAGTATCTAAGATGACTATTACCATAGTGTTTTGCATCAGTCAAATATTTTCATATAAATGATATGCAACTTCCTTTCCAGTGCAGAATGTAAGACTTGGGATCTCCGTCTGTACAGTAACCAACAGTCTGAAGTATGGAACAGCCCCATTTTCTTTCTTGAAGAACCAGTAGCTAATGCCTTCTATCCCTAATGTGCTCCTTCACCTGCCACTCTTTTCTAACCCAACAGGACAGAACAGGCCTATGTTGAGAAGTGCTGGAAAGACGTGCGAGTGGGAGACTTCGTACAGCTGCAGTGTAATGAGACTATTCCAGCTGATATTCTGCTACTGTACTCCTCTGATCAGAATGGAACCTGTCACTTAGAGACTGCCAACCTCGATGGGGAGACCAATTTAAAACAAAGACAGGTGGTGACAGGATTCTTCCATCAGGTAAGCATATTGGAAAATATAACCAGAGGGTATTAATTGCAGCCTACCTCTATTTGCATGACGACTAGTTGGTAGTGTGACATGTTATAAGAACGTTCTGAGAGGCTTAATTACCTCTTCTTCAACCTAGGCCATGTACAAGCATTCATTTCTAGTGGTGGAAAACTCCCACTGCTAGAAATGATTCCAGGAGAGGGAACAGTACAGATGTTCTGTCTGCAACTGCCCGCTCTCCCCTGCTCCTCACACCTTCTCAAGAGCAGGCTGATTCTGGTCTGGGGAAAGCATGAACTATTCCAGTCTTCCTGTTCCCAGTGGGGAAAGGAACAGCAGGACTGGAGCAGCAGGGCAAAGCCTTGTACCCGCTTCTCACACTGGGAACACCAGAGTGAGAAGCAAGCAGGGCACTCATAGCACTGCTCTCTTCTCAGGTCCCAAGAGCTGAGCAGAGGGAGCAGCAGAGCAAACCCCCTGCCTGCTTCTCACTCTTTAGACTCCAAAGTAAGAAGCAGTTGGCGAGCAAGTGGCAGCTGCTGCTCTCCTTTTCCCTCCTGGTCTATGGGAGGGGCTCAAGCAGCTGCTCCTCACAGTCCCTAGAAGACACAGGACCCTTGCTCCACAGCTTGGCTCCTCTTGGTCCCCAGTAAGCATTAAACTGTGGGAAAGTGTACAGACATTCAGGAAAAGCTGTCCCAGAAGCAATTTCTATCTGGTTGTAGCCAAGTTGTGGCTGTCCCAGAACAGTCTTCTTTGTTCTGGGAGAAAAAGCTGGCATGTTTGTATGCTTGTGGTTTCTTGCAGTAGAGCAACAGTTCTCCCAATGCAACTGAATTTCTGTGTAAGGTATAGCTGCAGAGTAGGGGTGTGTGAAACAGGCCCTATTCGATTCAGATTCGCATACGGCCCAAATCAGGGACAGAGATTCAATTCATTGATTCGGATCACTCTCCCTGATTCGATTTGGACAAATCCAAATCTGAAGATTCGATATTTATTCAGATAATTAGCGATTCGGACATAGACACCACTTTAAAGTTTTTCTACATACCTCAAGGTACCAGCATGGCTTGCGAATGCTCCCAGCTTCTGGTCAACTTCCGGGTTTGCTGCTGAGTGCTCTGGGGAGCCCCCGGGCTCCTGTGGGGCACTCCACGTGCCCCAGCATCACAGCATTCATGAGACAGCTGCTACCTAGAGGTATGTAGACAAAACATTTAAAGCTGAGTCTGTGTCTGAATCGCCAAATCTTTCCAAATGTTTCCAAATCGATTCGGAGGGTTTCAGTTCGATTCGAAGAAATTAAAGGGTCTCCTGATTTGATTTGGATTTAGAGTTTTGGCCATTGAATTGGGCCGAATCTCCACTGAATTGAATCAGGGACCAAAGCTTCGCACAGCCCTACTGCAGAGATAAGCCATCCATTGGCATGAATGCACTGCATAATAAGTTGGGCCTTTGGCGCACATTAACTTAATGGCATAATGGGATCTGATCTGTAATCCCAACAATTGCACCTTCTGCCATACATATATGCCAGGATGCACAATCAAATCCAATAATGTCATTATTACTTGCCAATGCCAGGGGATCCTGGAACCATGATTGTGGGACCACACAGGGGCTAGTCCCAGAGCCCCAACATTAAGCTTCAGGCTGCATGGTGAGGACCTTGTCACCTGTTAATTTGAAGAAATAATGGAAACCATCCATAAAATTATTACATGTATTTTGTGGAATAGTTTTGTGACTTATTTCCCATTTTATTGTGACATTAATTGCCTGAATGTGTGGCCAGGTTACTGTTTAAGGTGTGATTGACTAGTTAATCACATCATAAGTGTAACTTCTGCCAGGTTCCTAGTACTATGACAACCAATTTTTTGAGGGGGTCGGTGGCAGGGGAGACTACTGGAGACATGTAATACTGAGGAACACTAAGTGTTTGCCTTTCCAAGACAGTAGTGCCTTTCAGGAAATGAATTTGTCTTCCAATACATTTGGGTGTCTGAAACTACAGAACCTATTTTCCAATGTTCAAAGAATTTCATCGCCTACAGATGGTATCATGGAGCATAGAATATGGAAGACAGGTAACAGAGGAACTGCTTTCTTTTTAGTTAAGAAATAGAGTTAATAATACCTTTTCCAATTCCAATTTCTTCCAGACACAATAAATACGTGTTTCTGCATTGATGTTCAGTGCATCTCACACTTCATTCCCAATCAACCACCTGCAAGACTGGCTTGTGTATTTAAGTGACAATGCAACAGCTTGAGATAGATTAACTGGTTAATAGTTCTTGGGCTTATTAATTTGAAACTAAATCATGAAAGGCTTTAGTTGAAAGTACAGTGTATACTTGTGTAGGTAATTATAACAGATTTAAATATGAAAAGTTAACTAAAATTAAAAATTTTCTATCTTTAGATAGCAGGTTGAATGATGACAGTGATACAATTAAAACATCAAGGCTGACTTTTTTGTATAGTTCAAATTTCTTTTTTGTGAGCTATTGATTGTATGTTCCTTAGGAGTCATCCTTTGATAAATCTCAAAATTATGAAGAAGTGATGTTGGAGTTATATTCGTACTTTAAATAACTTTTCAAGCATACTAGTTATGGTTATCAAGTAGAAAAAATAAGTTTAATTAGCCACATCCAAAGTGAAACATCTTGCTTCAGTGAAACTATCATTGAAAATGAAGCAAAATATTAAAACATATAGACTATTCTCTGAATTACACAAATCTTTTTCTAATTATTGCAAAGGCAAATTTAAATTAAGGTATAAAAATAGGAACAACTAGAGCCAAAATTTACAAATGTTTATTTCTGCCACAACAGTTGATCAATTTAATTCCTTTCCAGTGGAGTTTCTTGTTTTAACGCAGTTCCAGTGGGTGTTGCAAGTGTTTCATCCATCTTCCCCCCACCTCCCATTCAGTTTAGTGGAGACTTCAGATGAATTAGCAGCAACCCAAGCTGATCTGAGCAGGGTGCAAGGACACCCCAGATCCAAAAAAGCTGCCACTGCCATTGGCAGGGGGGTGGGGAGCAGATAGCGCGCAGCTGGGTGCGAAGCCAGAGGCAACAGTGCAGAGTCACCGAAAGTAATCAGAAATTGAGGCCACTGCATGTTGTTCCAGTAAGGAGGAAAAATCAGTGATAGGCATTTTGATCTGATTGTTTTTATTTAGAAGGAATGTGTAAAGTCTTTTTTCCTTGAGGACATAAGGACTCAAACAATATGAGAAACTGTCTTTGCTCAACTCCAAGCCTTTCTTTCAGAAAGCAGTTAGTCTGAAAAGCCTTCTTCTAGCTTTATATCAGGGTTATTCCCTGTGCTTCTCAAGCTGCCTTTGTCACTCTGCTCCCTCTCTACATCTGTTTTTGGGCTCTTAATGTGCATGTGAGAAGTAACACACATACTCCTCCATAAGTAATGCCCAGTGAAACCTTTCAACCAGCATAATTCAAATTCCTGATTAACTTTTGAAGTGCTCTTGATTTGGATGATGACATATGCCCAAGTTCAGTTTAGAGACTGTTTTTATTTCATAAAGGTCACATCTACATGTGCACGAATGCACCTTTGCTACTGCACATTAAATTAAGTACCTCTAATATAAGGTACTACATAAATGCAGAGTAGTCACTGCTAATGCACAGTAACAAAGGTGCACAATCTGTTTGTGACACTTAACATGCAGTAGATTGATTCTGCTGAACATTAGCATAGTTTTTACTGTGACGTGCTAATGCACAGTATAATTAGTCTACCACACATTAAGGATCTCATGCAGATGCACCTAAAGGGGCTTAACTATTTCTTATAGCTATTTTAAATGAGGGCTGACTGTTGTATCCAACCCAACATTTTCTTCAGTTAATTCTACTATATATTAACACATTACTGGGAATGAACTTACTTCCATGTGGAACTATAATAATATCCTTTGTGGATGTGTAACCCAGGACTCTTATGGAAAATGAGAGGAAAAAACTATTGTGCCAGAAGAAGAGAGTTCATATTTTTCCTCATCTGGCTCATGCCATATTGGTATGTTGTTGAAAACTATCTCCTTATGAAAGCATATTTCATGGCTAAAGGATTGCATTCCATTTAACTGAAACGAAATATCATTTTTACAGATTTGATTAAGTTAAATGCTTTCTGAATCCCCAAGTTTTAATTTCAAGTAAAGGGGACTTAGAGGAGGATGAACTATAAAACGTGTATGAGTCAAACAATAATTAAGTTAATCCATCATGCTAGAGTTCTGATTTTTCTGAGGTTATACTTCTATCTGATGTTCCTAGCATGTCTTGCTGATCATTGTAAATATGTCTTGTGATCACATTGCTAGTTATCTGTTAAAAGGGTAAATCAACAGAATTAGGACTGGTGCCCCTAAACGACAAAGGCGCCAATGTTAAAAATGTATAAACCTATCAAGTGTAAAGATGAACTGACCTTATTAAGACAGTCCGTTGCATCAGGAAGATAGTAATGGGATATTCCAAAGGGAGAAGCAGAATGTCCAAATGGACTCTCAACCAACTATCTCAACATTTTTTATGAATATTTATTATTCTTATTTTATGTGAGGGTAGTAAGTATGACCCTCACTGTTTTGTAGGTAGTTAAATTATTCACAGTGATATTAAGTAGCTCCCTCAAGGTCACGTACCAAGACTGTAGAAGAGCTCGGAATGGAACCTAGGGACATTGATTCCAAGCCCCATACTATAAAACTTAGACATCACTCAAACTCTAAGGTTTCATTGAAAATCAAAACAAACTCTGAGAGATTACAAACAAAGTTAAGGCCAACCTGTACCTTTTTGATGTATCCATTATTCAACAGGAGTACTATACAAATCCAAGGACAACATTTTTACTGTATAGAGGACTAAAAAATAGAAACTAGACATCTCTGTACAACGTAGGCAGGGAGCTTGTTCCCCACTCTTTCCCAGGACTCTTTATTTTTTAGCAGTGTAATGGGGTTGCCAAGATTGTTATTTTAGATTTAATATTATATGACCCACCAAGTAAAGGTTTGCCTGTATTGGTTATCTTGAAATCTTTGATTGCAGTTAGCCATTTTTATTTCATATTTTTAAAGAGTTTTTAGACACCCTAATAACCCTGCAATGTATTTTCTTTTGCAGAGCTCTGAGTTTCATCCAGAATTTTTCCAAAATACCATAGTCTGTGAGATGCCAAATAATGATCTCAATAAATTCAAAGGTTATGTGTAAGTATTTGCTATAATAAACATTCTATAATTGTCATTAGATCACTTCTGAACTCAAAAGTATCATTAAAAAACCCTAGGTATGTTGCAGAAACTGTATCAACATATACTTGAGCTGAGATATCTAAGGCCAGTATACCTGGAGTTTGAGTTTGTGGTCTGAGACCAAATCAAGGTTAATTTTCAGGCTTAGAGTCTATACATGTCGATACAACATGAGTCGTTTTCATGCAGTTTTCAGCTATCTCTAAGCCCAGTACTCTTTAAAGCTGGCCTCAAACCCAACACTGTAAGAACCAGTTTGGGTAGGATTTAAGTTTACAATATCCCTCCCAGAGTTCAGAGACCTTCAAGTGCTGCTTTGTTTTCCTGCAAGGTTCTGTTTTTTCTGACCACAGGGAAGAAAGATGTCATGAATGAACTCATTTTGCTCGATTTTGCACTTGCAGTAATTCCACAGAAGTCAACAGTTATACTAATGCAAAAATTTAAATTTACTAGTGTAAACCAGTATAAGTGAGGCAAAAATCAAGAAGACCTGAAGAAGAATGCCTTGCTTTTGAGAGCTTATCTAAGGGCCTTGTTACATTTTATGCTGTAAGCTTCCCAAATATTAATTTGATAGTGTTGTTCAGCTTAGTGGAGCAGTCACACTTTAAGGCAAAAAGCCATCTCTGACTATCCTTCATCTGCACAGCTATGACTTGCCACAAGAGGTTTGGTGAACAGAGACAAAACTAGAAGACTATGTAAAACGTTTCTTAGGCAGTTCCTGGCCAGCTGGCAGCCTGGACTGGGGCAGGCCAGGGGGGCAGGCTCTAGAGAAAAAAGGATCGGGCCCCTCAGAGCTAAGGCACTGCCCATCTGGCTGGAGGTGGCACAGGGGAAAGCTCTGGTGAAAAAAGGATTGGGCCTGATCTCAAGGGGCCTGATCCTTTTTTTCTCTGGAGTTCATTACTCACACCATGACTGGCTTGCTAGGCATCGCCTGAGATTTGAGGGGTACAATCCTTTTTTCTTCAGAGTTTGTCCCCCTGTGCCACCAGCAGCAGGAGCAACGAGCTGATGCAAGAACTAGCAGAAGGCACAAGGACCACCAGGCATTCTGGGGCTTCAGACCTCACTCCACCCAATGCCCAGGGGTTGAGGCACCATGCCTGGCCCCACTGCACTCCAGCGTCCCTGCTTACTCAGGAGGGGCCATAGCATTGTGGGAGACTGGAGGATACTCCCCTAGAGTGGCGTAACTTTAAGCCAAATAACTAGTGCTTTAAGCCACTTAAAGGTGTTAATGTCCAGCCAATCCAGAGGTTATGAGCTCAAAAAGCCACTTAAGTTTGCTGTGCTAACAAGGCCCTAACTCTCTCAACTATGCGGTTAGGCCAATAAAGAATGTCACCCTAAGGAATTCTACCTTCTCAAAAGAATCAGGCTCACTATCCCTACTGCATTCTTTCCTTTTGTAGAACAGGAAAGGGGGATGCACACAATTGTTCTCTCTAGGGGAGCAATGAGAATATTAAAATATTCTCATTGCTGCATATATTAAAATATATGGCATACAGAGAAATTTTCATATGTGAGGTAGTCAATGTGCTTGTCTGATCATATAAATGTAGTCTAATACGGTCTCAAAGGGTCCCTGTACCCATGCCCTCGGGTGGGGGGTGGGGCATTTTAAGTAAAGCAGCTCTCAGGAGCCACTCTAACTAAAATGTCCATAGTATCTCATGTATTCAACATTCCTTGTTTCAAAGCAGGAGTGCTTTAACTAAAGCTTGTTCAACAAATTTTAATTAAAGTGCTCCCACCACCATTTTGAAACCACCATACCTCCTTCCCTGCCAACCTGAAGCTGCCCTCCTGTCCCGCCTGCCAGCTCAGGGCTACCCCTCTTCCAGTCCAAGGCTGCCCCCCTGTGCCCCTTCCAGCCTGGTGCTGGCACCTAGGAAGCTGCTTCTGGAGCCTGGTTCTCTCCCTGGCTGCTGCAGAGGGGTAGAGCAGGGTAAGACCAGCCCTGAGCTAAACTGCTCCTGTCGGGCTCAATTTGCTCCCAGTGCAGATGCACATGTAGATGTGTGCCTGGGAGCAGTCTAATGCACCTGTATTTACTACACAGTCAATTCAGGGATATTAATTGTATGTTTAGACATTCCAACTGATGCCAAAATCCAGCAGTAGTAAATTAAAATCACAAATACTTGGAAGCGTCATTTGATCCTGACTTTTTAGATAGCAATACATGCTACACTGTTAAAATCAACCCACATCATAAGTCCAGGCTTTGGGAATGACCTCAGGAAGGAACCTCATTTTGTGTGTAAAGATACTGATGCCTTCAGTGTCAGGGACCAGGTAATAAATTGATGGAGTACCTCCCTAATGATTTGCTTGCTGAAAAAAAATCAAGGCTTTACTAGCAATCAGGTCTCTCCTATGAAAAGGGATCCTAAGTTGTGAGTTTGGAAAGGGGAATAATGTTGGGTCTAGTGATAGTGAAACTCTTGCCTTGCATGTGGATCTTCCCTGAGAACTGTGAATATTGTCCTTAAATGCTAATGTTGAGTCTGTTAACCTAAATCTGAAGGAGAACACCTGTGAGCGTTCCTCAATAAATCCATCTGAATCCTGGTTTAAATTGTATAACTGTCTTATCTTCACAGATGCTAAAATGAGTCTATCAGGCAAAGAACACAATCAAAAAAGGTATCCTATGAATGACTCCGGTTTCAGCCTTGACAATATCTCCATGCGAGTTGGTTTTAATAGGTGCCCAGACTTCTAGACACATCCTCTTAGGCAGGGTTTGGATTGGGCCCAAATGAAGTGAAATATTCTTTTCAGTCCTTACAACTCTGGAATTCCATCCCAAGAACACATAATTACATATTAGATATGTATGAGAATAAAAAAGGGATATTGCATCACTTATTTTCCTTCTTTGCAGGGAGCAGCCTGATGGCAAAAAGATTGGTTTTAGCAGCGAAAACCTTTTGCTTCGTGGATGTACAATCAGAAACACTGAAGTCGCAATAGGAATTGTTATCTATGCAGGTAAAAAAAATACTCTTCATCTAGCTAAGTTTGTCTTTGGATAACTTCAAGTGAATATGTATAGTCTAACACTGAGCCACAATCTTGCATTTTGCTTTAAGAAGTAGTAGTCCACAGGCAAAATGTAGCTTGCTAAAATGGAGGCACTGGCCATTTATTTCTAAAGTTGCTGTATCATTCAACTCAGTCCCTGGTGCCTAATAGTAAATAGGCAGATGATTTGACTTGTCTGCTGAATTTTGATGTTCTGCAGCAGTTGCTCAAATTGCCAGAGTGAAGAAAAGATAAAATGGTGTGTTCCATATCCCATCTCATTCCTTAGCTTCTCTTATTCCTTGGAGTCCCACAACAGCAGAGACTCCCTATGCCTGAAGAAGGGTGACTGTGCCCAGAAGCTTGCTAAGAACCAAAAATCCATATCCCATCTCTGAATTCAGAATGGCAAGTAAGCAGGGCCACATAGAGAAATAGCTTTTATTTATACAAATATGTATACTAACTGTGAAGACATTGGTACCCAGATCTGCAGCAGAAACCATAAGGTGCATAGGTGCTGTTAGACCTGCTCTTCCTGGGCTAAAAGCTGGTGCATGAGAAGTGATTCTCCTGAGCTCTAGAGGAACAGTAACTGCTTACCCCACAGACTTACTGACCTTTTGAGACACTATTCAGCTCCTGAGGTATTCATATATGTCTCTGGCTCTCTCTCTTTGTGTTGGTGGGCTGTGTTCTTTTCTAGTACAGATTACCAAACTCCATTACTTCCCTCCTAGAAATCACTTAAAAAAATAGCAGGGAGCCATTCCCACTGAAGTTCTCTTAGGAACCAGAGTCCAATTTTTCATGTTTAGCCCAGTCAGTTCTCAGTATGGTCCTCTGGCCACTTGTACAGACTTTAAATTTCTTCTCATCACTGGTCTCTTCACCGCTTACTCCACTAATCATGAAGGTTACAGTCTCAAGTTCATTCTTGAATCACAGTGACTTTGACCCAAGCATGTCTTCAATATGATTTTTCAGCTGAGGCCTAGCTGGAAATGTCAGTGTAAAAGTTGATTCTCTTTTTCTTCTAAAATTCGATTCACCTGAGCCAGCACTTGTTTCATTTCTGGGACTCATTGACATTGATTATACTTTAGCTTTCAATCATGATCCATAACCTTTTCTGAGCCACCCTTAGCAGTCACATTATATAACGGCACATTTTCCATTTGTATAAGTCTATTACCCCTTAAACTTCCTTTTTAATAGAGGCTTCTGCCTTGTGGAGCAGCCTTTTAGTGTGATTGCATAGCCTGCATGACACATGTGGCTGCACTTCTCATGTCTGTGTAAATGACTAACCGTGAGGCAGCTGTGCTAAGAGTGAAGTGCATGCAGGTCTTTTTGCAGAAGCTTTGGGCTAGACCAGGGGTGCTCAGCCACCAGCTTACGGGTCAAATGCAGCCTGCAGAGCCATCACATCTGGCCTGCATGGCTCCCCAGGGGTCAGGAATTTGGCAGAAGAGAGCAGTGGCCATTAGAACCATAGACTCGTACAAAATTAGGGTTGGAAGGGACTTCAGGAGCTCATCTAGTTCAACCTCCTGGCCAAAACAGAACCAACTGTATCATCCCAGCCAAGACTTTGTCTAGCAGGGTTTTATAAACCTCCAAGGATGAAGATTCTTCAGTCTCTGCGGGTAACCTGTTCCAGTGCTTTACTACCCTCTTAGTGAGAAAGTTTTTCCTAATATTCAATCTAAATGATCTTGCTGCAACTCAAGACCATTGCTTCTTGTTCTGACATCTTCCATGACTGAAAACAGTCTAGTCCCATCCTCTGTGTAATGATCCTTCAGGTAGGTGAAAACTGCTATTAAATCCTGTCAGTCTTTTCTTCTGCAAACTAAATTAGCCCAGTTCTCTCAGCCTTTTCTTATAAGTCATGTGCCCCAACTCCCTAATCATTTTTGTTGCCCTCTGCTGGATTCTCGTCAATTTGTCTGTTCCTTCCTGTCGTGGGGGGTCCAAACTAGACACAGTACTCCAGATGTGTCCTTGCCAGTGCCGAACAGAGTAATCACTTCCCTCAATTTGCTAGCAGTGCTCCTGTTAATGCAGCCCAGTATGCCATTAGTCTTCTTTGCAACAAGGGCACACTTCTGGCTCATATGAATGCTGTGATGCAGAGGTGGATAAAGTGTCCCACAGGAGTGCAAGGGGCTCCCCAGCACACTCAGCAGCAGGCCCAGAAGTGGACCAGAAGCACTTTTGGTCTCCGTTGCCCCTTCTTCTTGTTCAGCAACTGGTGCCTCCTTGGTCTGGGGGGGGGGGCCTCAGCATGCTCTCCAGCAGACCCAGAAGTGGACCAGAAATACTTCTGGTCCACTTCTGGGTTCACCACCAAGCACACAGGGCAGGAGGAGGTGCCCATGCTCCTGTCTGCCCCACCATCGCAGCATTCATGAGCTGCATCTGGTACCTCAAGATATGAAGAAAAAACATTTAAAGCTGTGTCTATGACTGAATCACTGATTCTCCTAATCAGCATCAAATCTTCAGATTCAGATTCAGCTGAATAAATTGGAGACAGTGATACAAATCAACTAATCAAATCACTGTCCCTGACTCAAGCCAAATCCAAGTTAAACACAGCTCATTTCACATGCCTCTGATGTCCACTGCTCTTCCCACATCCACAAAGCCAATTATCTCATCATAGAAGTCAATCATATTGGTCAGATATGATTTGTCCTTGGTGAATCCATGCTGACTGTTGCTAATCACCACCTTCTCCTCCACGTGCTTAGAAATGAATTTCTCAAGGAACTGTTCCATGATTTTTCCAGGGACCGAGGTGAACAGTCTGGAAGACCATGGCACCTGGTTGGCCTCTTCAACACTCTCCAAAAACTTCCTGGATTTCCTGTGCTCTGCTGTATTGCCCTCCCAGCAGATGCCAGGGTGATTGAAGCAGTAGCATACCATGGGTATCTGGCACCCGGGGGCCAATACTTGAAATTGCGCATCCCCCCCATCTGTGGCTGACCACTGAGTGGGGGGGGCTCCCCCAATGGCCAATAGCTAAGCCCAGAAACACTGGTGGTGGAACCAGAAGTGCTGACAGTGAAACTGGAAGTGCCAGCAGGGGACCAAGCATCCTCTAGAGGGCCCTGCTAGCACCGAGGCCAGCACCCAGGGCCTCCCCCCCCAACTCCCTCCATTGATATGCCACTGGATTGAAGTCTTCCATGATAATCAGGGCCTGTGATTAGGAAACTTCAGTTAGCTGTTTAAAGGAAGCCTCATCTACCTTGTCTGGTGGTCTATAGCAGGCACCCACTGCATCATCACCCTTGTTGATCTGCCCTCTGACCCTAACCCAAACACTTCCAACAAGTCTATCTCCAATTTCATGCTGGACCATGAGCAATCATACAACTCCTTTACATAAAGTATAACTACTCCTCCTCTTCTTCCCTCCCTGTCCTTCCTGAACAGTTTATAGTCACAGTCACGTGAGCTATTCCACCAAGTCTCTGGTATTCCACCCACATCATAGTTCAGTGACTGTGTGAGGACTTCCAGTTTCTCCTGCTAGTCTCCCAGGCATTCCATGTTAATGCAGCCACCCTCCGGTCTGCCAAATTCCCAAGCCCCACATGTCCAGTTGGTGCTAGGTCAGGCTGCAACCCCTTCCCTTGTGGGGGCCACCTCCCACCCTGGCTTCTGGTTCAGAGTTGAGGCACAGTCCCCACCCTCCCTTTGGAGCTGGGTTGGAGCCTGGCCATGCCACTTTCCCTTTCTGTAAGGCCAGGTCAAGCTTCTTTCCCCAGCAGGGCTATGTTGAGGATAGCTTGCCCCTGCCCTCTTCCACATGGCTAGATAGTAGGGATGCGCAAAGCAGGCCATATTCAATTCAGATTCAGCCTGATTCAGGGGACAGTGATTCAATTTATGGATTCAGATCACTGTCCCAATTAGACTTGGTCACATCTGAATCTAAAGATGTAATACTGATAGAGAGAATCCGTGATTCGGCGATAGACACAGCTTTAAAGGTTTTTTCTACATACCTTGAGGTACCAGGAGCATTGAAGGGCTCCCACATGCTCAGCGGCAGACCTAGAAGTGGACCTGGAAGTGGACCAGAAGTATTTCCAGTCCATTTCTGGGTTCACCACCGAGTGCACAGGGACCCGCCTCCCACCCGCTGCACCTCCCCAGCTTGGTAATCAGCTGTGGGAGGACCCCAGGTGTCACAGGCCAGCTAGGCACTGTGAGTGTATCAATTTAGCCACTAGGCTGTTTGGTTCAGGATTGAGGAGGCAGAGTTTGGAGTAAAGCAATGACAAGTTTATTATAGCTTACACACACACACAACAGTTAACAAAAAGATAAATGCAATAAGCAAATAATGCAGTATGAAAGAGCTAATAGTAAATAATAACAACAGAGAGATAGATCAATCTCTTACAGGCTAGCAGGGCACTGTGAGGGTATCAGCCACTGGCTGTTTAAAACAACAAGTAGACATGGGGTGGCAACTTATAGATAGTCCTTCAATTACAGGTGAGCGCCAGGTGATTTCAGGAAAGTCAGGCATCCCTGATCAACGCTGTCCAAGGGATTACCAGGAAAGATCCCTTGATCAGGATTCAATCCTCACTCGCACTGGGAGCCCGGAGTCCAGGCTTGGAACAGCAATTACCATCCTATTCCCTCCTTCCTGTTGGTCACCTGACACACATGCTTTTTATACCTAGTTTTATGCTAATCTGTTGGTTTTAGAGCCATTCACAGTTTTGTTCTCTATCTGTTACCCTATGGGATTAAAAGGTGTAAAAAATTATTATAAAAGGTTACTACCCAGATTTGGGTTTATCCAATAAGCAAATTGCAACACAGCATCTTTAGGTTTGAAATTAACATTACTCCGCCTAAATCCAACCCCTTTAAAACTCTCTGACTACGCTTTTTTGAGATGTGCTTTCTTGGAATGTGCTGGGTAGGCCAGACAGTTGAATCCAGTTTTTATTATCATCAAGGCTAAATTCTGAGCAAGTAAAAACCATTAAGTCAGCTAATCTTACAATTATAGCTGTCTTTGAAGCCTAGTTAGTTCCACAAACAGTTACAAGTTAGTTCCACAAACAGTTACAAGTTACATTTGCGGATTACTAGCTTTATGGTAGGCAAAAATTCCAGATGGCTCTAAGACGCACATATTTATTGCTTATTAATTTCTTTGGTTCTGGCCGTCACACCCAGGTGCCCAAGAGGCACCAGTCGCTGGGCTGGGGAGTGGGGGGAGGGTCCTCTGCACACTCTGCGGCAAATAGTACCCACTCTACCAAATAGTACCCACTAAGCACCTAGATTGGGAGCACCAAATTGATCCTGCCTGCGGACAGACCAGGCACTACCAATCTGGGCCACTGGACCAAAGGACTAAACCATGAGATGTGCTATTCTGATGACAATGGTGAGATGCAACCTGAGTGAAGTGCCCCCACAACTGAGAAGGTAGTGGAAGGAAGAACAGAGACTTCACCCCAGTGGCTAAGAAGAACAGAGGATGGATTTCTCGTCTGTCCAATAGCTAGAAAGTGAGAAAAATCAATACTTGCTTGCCATTCCCAAGACATAAATGACATATTGAGCTATGGAAGGGCCAAAGAGTAGTGGAATTTACTTTAGCTAGTTTTACTTGGTCTCTAGCTTATTGTTTTAGCCTGCCACAAGGTGATGTCTGTATTCAACCTGTGTGAATGGATAATTCTGAATTTATTCTTGATTAAAAAACCAAAAAAAAAATGTTTAGCTTAAAACATTGTGTTTGATCCCAAATAAAATGTTATGCTAAACAAAAGCTCCCCTTGTGAACCAGCCAGCCTTCCCCACATCCCACAAGCCACTCTGGGTGCCACTAGATTTATTAAGGTTTTTCACTGCCAGAGCTGAGGAAGTAAGTATCAGTCAGGGCAAGGGCAGGAGGGATGAGGGAATCTGGTCACTGGGAGGATTGGGGGGGGCGGTGCTAAAAATATGCCCTGGTCATCTCACAAACCTCCCTCTCAACCCTGTGAGCTCCCTTAAACCCATCAGACCCTCCTGAACCCCAACAATCCCCCATGGATCAAGCCTGTCCCCAAATCCCCCAATCACTCCTGCAGATCCAATTTGCCCCCTGTTGCCCCCATAGACCCCTGATTTTCCCCCCACTGATTCCCCTAACCCTTGCCTGCTAGCCCTCTTCATCCTGACTTTACTTAAATAGATGGCCATTTTGAACACAGTGTAACATCCCATTAACCTCCCCAAACATCTGCATTTAGCCTTTATCCCCAGGGAAATGAATGAAGAAATAAACATACTGACATTGTTTAATGCCCTGCAGGAAGTTATTCAGACATCACAATGAAGGGTAGAATGTAAGAAAATGATCAGAATAGAAAAAGTGGGCTCTATTAGTAGGCTTTTAATACCAGTCCCTTATTTCCATTACAAATGTAGTAATTTGATTCTAATTTAATAAGCCTATTTTTTTCTGTCCTACTGTTTAGCTGGTACTTTACATTCACACAGTAAGAGCTAAGTGACATTCAGATCTTTCATTGCAGGATCTGACACTCTGGATTTTCTTTATGTTAAAGTAGAAAAAGTGGGTAGCAACTTCTAATTAAGCCAATTAAACCACTGAGAAATATTAAGAAGTAGTTTTAGAAATCAGTAGGCCCACCTAATCAAGTGATTAATAGTCTATAAAAATATAGATTGCTTACTTTACACCCATTTCATCTCAACTATATAGCAGTATGAAGAAAGTGCATATATCTTTCACCACAGTTTCAAACACTGGTGCAAACCTCCTTAGCCTGCTGACTTGGCTCTCATTGCAGGAGTAAGATGTGGAGGACAGCTGAAATTGGTAATGTTTTTTTGTGATCTTTTTCACCCAGTTTCTAATACCTGAAACAGTTTACTAATGAAATGTTTACCTCCACCAAAAAGATGTATTTTGGAAATTCTGGAAGAACTTTCTTTTTTGGAAACTTTCAGACTTCAGTCTTTCACTTCCTCCATAACAGAATCAGGGTTGCCACCAATGAAGCACACTTGCCACTCTCATTCAGTACCAACCAAATGCCACGAATGTAGTAATATAGCCTCCATAAAGAAGCACTGAGAACATGTAAATAAGCACACCTGAAAAGGACTGCCTAAAATTACCACTGCATACATACTAAGAGTTGCTTTACTGTAGCTACATTGCATGAAAGAGTGGCTGTGTGTGAGCAGAGCGTGCACTGTTTGTGGCACTGTGGGGGTCAGCCTGTAGGCGATGCAGACAAGTCCTTAGAATCTGTGTTTTGCATTTGCATTTATAATACCCTATCTGTGCATATGTGTGTGTGTGTGCGGTGTAACCTCATAAGCAATGCACAAATGTTTCAACTTAAGTTGAATTTTCGAAACAGCAGTTGGGCTGCTATGTAACAGGCTAGGGACCCACAGCTGTGGTTTACAAGTGTCCTGCTATAATGTATCTTCTATGCCTATGGTATTATAACCTGTTCCTTCCCAACAAGTAATAGCAAGTGTAGAAGACAGAAAAACACTTATCCTTCTGCCATGCCCCTCCAGCTGTTGCACCACTTACTACTGAAACCTTCCACTAGGGCAGGGGTACTCAACCCCTAGCCCATGGACTGTGTAATCCAGTTCATGGGGCACGTAGGGTGGGGCAGGGGTCCAATCCCTATGTCACAGGGCTCTGGAGCCCGATCCTGGTGGCCAGAGTCAGGCAGGTGGCACAGAGCCCTGGAGCCTGATGCTGGGGTGGTGCCCCAGTCTAGCCCATGGACCAGCCCTGGTTCACTACTCTGACCTGCAGGGCCAAAGGATTGAGAGTCACTGCACTGGGGCATTCTTGGAGTCAAATGAAGATTGTGGAGGCACCAGGATATGACTATTAGACATGATTCTTCTTTCTGACAAGGTTAGAAGCAATGCGGGGGTTTTAAACTAATTATATGAAACTGTTTCTATTTGTGTTTTGAAGGTCATGAAACAAAGTCCATGCTAAATAACAGTGGCCCTCGTTACAAACGCAGCAAGATAGAGCGACGGATGAACATGGACATTTTCTTCTGTGTGGGGCTCCTGTTCATTATGTGTCTGTTTGGAGCACTTGGTATGCAATAACAATGCAAATCGCAGCTTCTATTTGATGTGCTGTTATACTTTGTGGTGATTTAAGGCTTGTTTTTATGAAGGATGTGAGTGATGTCAAAGTTGGTCTGAACAACCTTTACTCTGGCAAACCTCAACTTTCTTCATTCAAACTTCAGTGGTGAATTACAGGCAAATTGAAATTAAAATACCAAACCTGCATAATCCAGGTGTGAGAGGAAATTCTGCTCTGAGTAGAAATTTTTCAGGTCAGATTCATCTTTGATTCCAGTATGACTTGCTAGATTACTAATCACAGAAGCTGTTACCTTCATTACTTTGCAACACATTGCATGACAGGCTTCCTTCCAGTTTTGATTATCTATATTGTATCAATCAGCCCAGGTTCTTGAAATGTTGATGAAGAAAGTCTAAGAATCAAGAGTTTACCAGGAGCCACTGCTTTAGTGACTAGAAAGGTGGTGCTTCTTTTCTGGTCTCTAAGCATTTTCACTAAACTTGATCAGAGCCAACATTTCCAAAGTGCTGCTGCTGGGGTGGGATTTCATGCATGCAGAGTTGTCTTGCACAGCACCTGTGAAGTTTTCTAGAGGTTGGCCTGGAGAATTATTACGTGAGAGACCAGAAAGCCATCAAATTAATACTTTTAGAAGTAAGCAAGTATCAGAAAAGAGGAATCTACTTCAGCTGAACAATAAAACTGATGTAATTACTTCTTAATTTTTTTGCTTCATGTTGCAGTGGCTCATAAATGGGATTTCACTTTGACAATCAAGCTGTTCGTGAGAGACAGAGACTTTATTTTCATTGTTCCTAGGTCACTGTCCTACAGATCTAGACACTTGTCTTTTGTCACACTGATGTGAATAGTAACATCCTTTGATACAAGGCTTGATATGTGGTCCCAGATGCAAGAAGAAATAAACATTTAAAGACTATTTTATTTGCTCACATTTAACAAAAAGGAAGACAAAACATAAAACACTCTTTCTGAGTGAAACATATAAAAAAGTAACAAGTCTGTTAGCTTTCATCCTTTCAAAATGTCTTTCAGACCAGAAAATAGTTTGCGCTTTGAATGATAAAATTGCAGAACTCCTGTAATAAAAACATCGTTGCTGAATTCATGATCAGTATTTTATTTGTAGATAATGCAAAACCAGGAGGCAGAAGTAATACGTGAGATGGAACAATAGCCCTTGTTCAAATAGAATAAAAATCCATCGCGCCCAAAAGCTATTGCTGCCTAACAGGTGTTCTTGTGGCAAGCATGAAATAATTCTTAAGAATCTTTGTTCCCATCTTGGAAAGATGTACACCTTAGAAAGATGTATCCACAGTTGGTTTTAATAATACTTTTTAATCAGGAGCGTAGGCAGAGGTCAACATTGACTGAATAAGAAAGAGTGAACCCGTCAATGTTTCACCTATCGAAATATGTCTGAAGACACAGGCGCCATGAGGAAAGACTGCATTTCCACTAACTGCCTCTTCTGTATCATCATATACTGGCTCCATATAGAAATTCATTTTGGAGCCAGAGGCATTTTTGGGCAGTGTATCTGGGAGACCAAAAAGAAAGATATTGCAGTAATCCTGGTTTGATGTACTTAAACGCTGCACAAGAAATGTGGCTGATCTGCAAAAAAAAAATGGATGGATTTGGAAATGCTGAGGAAGAAGGAGCATCAGTTTGAGGATATGGCCTGGTTATATGAAGGGAAAGGAATAAATTTAAACTCTCAGAATACAGGTCTGTGGTGTCAACAGTAAGACAGAAAAGGAAGCGAGGACAGTTTAAGAAAAAAGAGGGTGGACTCTATGTTAAATTTATGAAGCCAGTGTTGAAGACAGAAAATTTCAGCCTGGATCAGGGGTTTTCAACCTTTTTTGGTTGATGTATCCCTGGCAGCCAGTCAAGAAGCAGGGGGTCCCCTGGCAGCTGATGCCAAGTGCAAGGGGTGGAGTCCTCTGGCAGCTGATCGACAAGCTGAGGAGAGGGCCCATGAACAGTGGCAATACCAGAAGTCCCGGTGACAAAACCAAAAGCGCCGGTGGCAAAACCAGAAACACCAGCAGCATGACCAGAAGTGCTGGCAGAAAAGTTAGAAGTGCCGCTGGCAAACACTGGAAGTGCCTCCACTTCTCCACACTACTGATGCGATGCGTACCCCCTGGGGCCTTCCCAAGTACCCCAAGGAGTATGCATACCCCTGGTTGACAACCCCTGGTCTAGATGGTGTTTTGAAACTGTATAAACCAAGGTGATCATCCAGAGACAGAAAATTGAGAGAACTAAAATGGGTGAGGAAAAGACCTCTGGGGACACTCCTGCAGACAGTGATCAACTAAAAACGCACACACTTCAAGTTTATAATTATTGTTAATGTAGGGTATAGTAGTACATTTCTGTAACATACTGATCGAGTTTAGAGTATGTTTTCAGCATTGCTAGGGGCTATTGTCTGGCCCCTACTACAGAACGAATGTAGATACATTGGAAAGAGTCCTGTGTTGAGCAATAAAAATGATTAGAGAGCTGGAGCATATGACTTAAGGAAAGGCTGAGAGTACTGGGCTTATTTAGTCTGGAGAAGAGAAGACTGAAAAGGGATTTAATAGGAGCTTTCAATTTCCTGAACAGTGATTACAAAGAGGATGAAGCTAGACTGTTCTCGGTGGTGACAGATGACAGAATAAAGAGCACTGTTCTCAAGCTGCAGCAAGGGAAGTTTTAGTTAGATATTAGGAAACACTTTCCTGCCAGTAGAGCAGTAAAGCACTGAACCGATTACCCAGAGAGGTTGTAGAATTTCCATCCTTGGAGGTTTTCAAGACTCAGCTAGACACACTCTTGGCTGAGATGATATATTTGAAGCTGGTCCAGCTTTGAGCAGGGGGTTGGCCTAGATGACCTCCTGGGATCCCTTGCAACCCTGATTTTCAATTATTCTGTTATTCTACTGTTTGAGAGCTCTTATTTATTTTTAATTAATTTGAGCAGCACATTCGACAACTTGGATATCACCAGTTTAGTCCAGTAAAATAGTGTGTATCTTTTCCACAGGCCATGGCATTTGGAATGGGAGCTTTTCAGAACACCCACCATACAATGTCCCAGATGTAAATGGTTACTATTTGTCATCGGCTCTTGCTGGTTTCTACATGTTCCTGACAATGATCATCTTGTTACAGGTAAAAGGAAGAAAACAAACTCTTGTAATGGCTTTGAGATTCAGAAGGTGCATTTAATGGCTAACAAAAAAAAAGTCAAGTAACAGATGTTTGATCGTTTGACTTTTCTTTTTTCTTAGCTTTTATAAATGAGCAACTCTATTCTCAAGAAATGCTCACAGGATGCTGTAGAGCAGGAGTTGGCAACATACAGCCTGCAGGCCCAAGCCAGTCTGCAGAGCTGCTGGTATGGCCAGCAGAGCCACAGGCTTTTCCCATGCCCAGGCCCATGTCTGCGCCTGTGCTGGGGCCAAACAGCAGAACTGTGCTGGGGCCAGAGAGCTGGAAGCTGTGCCCGCACTGCTTCTGTTTTTCCCTAGCACTTCCTCCAAGGCTACCATCTAATTGCTGCTTCCAGCTGGAGAGGAGCTCTGCTGGGACTGGGCTGGGAGGAGGCATGGAGGCAAAGAGAAGCAGGAGCAGCATGGAAGCATCTTCCAGCTCCCTGGCTGCCGTGCAGCTCTCTTTCAGGTGGAAACTATGTATGCACCACAGCTGGGGAACGGGGCTGGGAGAAGCAGAGGCAGTTTAGGCACACTTCTCAGCCAGAAGGGAACTGCACCAGGGCCGGGGCAGTGGAAGCTGCTACCCCTCCCGGCTGGCTGGAAGCTGCTCTCACTCTGGAGCGGGGAAGCAGCGAGGGAGCAGGGGCCTGGCATGCCCAGCTCTCAGCTGTGTGGCTCTGTTGGGGGTGCAGGGGAAGCCTGCCACTTGATGTGCTGCTGATGCCACCCGACCCACATCAGACTAGATAAAGTTGCCA
>JAGPOW010003447.1:16872484-16918548 GCA_030014935.1 Caiman crocodilus
TCTTGTAGTAGTTTATGACCATTCGACCTAGTTGTCATCCCTTGGGGCACTCTGGTGAACAAACGTTCCCCCAGATACTGGTGGTCACCCCTGATAAACGTATAGGTGGCCATCAGATCACCCCTGAGCCTGCGCTCTTCCAGGCTAAAGAACCCCAGGGCTCTCAGCCTGTCATCGTAGGGTCTGCTTCCCCGACCTCTGATCATGTGCATGGCTCTTCTCTAGACTCTCTCAAGCTTCTCCACATCCTTTTTGAATTGTGGAGCCCAAAACTGGACATAGTACTCCAGCTGCAGCCTCGCTAAAGCTGAGTACAAGGGGAGACCGACGTCCCGGGATTTGTTTGAGAAGCATCTATGAATGCAAGCCAGCATTTTGGTCCGAATCTAATAGGGCCTGCTTCGCAAAACCCTTGTAGCAAGTATAATACAGCTGGAAACACAATTGCTTCTTTTGTTGTTTGTTTTGTTTTGCTGCTGGTATGTGAAGTATCTAAATCAGAAGTTTTCAACCTGTGGTCCATGGACACCTGGGGGTCTACAAACAATGTGTAAGGGGTCCATACGAGGTAATTATGATCTATCAAAAGTGTGTGAATACCCACGCTTTCAATTCAAAGGTATTCACACCTCCATTCAAAATTTCCAAAAGCGTCCGCACTTCCATTTGAAATTTTCACGGTATCTGCAAATGAAAAAAGGTGTTTTCATTTGCAGAACCACTGATGTAGAGCTTTAATTTGTTTCAAAGTTATAGTAGTTACATCAGAGGAAGAAGAAGTACAAGAGGGTTTCCTACAGCTAAAAGGCTAATGCATAATCTTGGTTTGTCTCTGGATTTAGCTCAAGCTGTGTTCTGAATAACGAGCAATAGATTTATTTTCAGTTATTTGAATGATTTAAGAATCACTATTCACTTTAGTAAGCAGGAGATATAATGTAACATATTCAGCTGGCCACAACGCAATCATAACAGTTGTTTATTTATTACTTTCGCATACTTGGGGAACTTACAATAACTGTGCCAGGTTGCAAGAGGAGAGAGCAATGGCTGATATGAACTAGGAGGAAGCTAAATCACTTTGGCAGTGGTTTAAAGAAGGCATCGAAAAACCTTGGCTCATACAGTGGCTTGTATTTTAAATGTGGAAGCTCTTATTAAATCCAGCCTTGAACTAAATCCAGTCCTTCCTAGCATGAATAATTTTATTTTAGAAAGAAAAGCGATCTTAAATGCAATCTTGGCTAAAGGGATTCCATTAAGTAGTTTGATTTGCAAAATTAGGCTTCTTGTTGTTTGTTTAAGTAAGGCAAGAGCATACCGCATCAGGATACATGTACATTTCCATTTAAACACTTGGAGAGGACATAAAAAGTTCCTTCAACTTGGTACTTAAAAACACGGGTATGAAAAGCCAAGCTAATGAAGAGCAAAAATGTAAACATACGAAAGCCCCACTTTTCAACCCAGCCTGAGGAGAATCAAAAGGGACACAAGAACAGCAGTGACCACAGCTGCCACTGCAGCCAAGCTAGCCCCTGCTGCTGCCCCTGCTACCACCCCTGCTGCTCAAGGCTCAGACCCTGGTTGTTACACCTCTGATCACCACTGAGATCCCTGTTGAAGTTCCATTCAACGTATGGGTCAGTGGTTTCAAGAAACTGCCCTCCCAGGGTTTAAGGCAAAGTTAGAGCCATGGTATAGATCAGAGCTGTCCAACTGGTGGCCCATGAGTCACATGCAACCCAGGAGGGGTTATTTTGCAACCCTGGTCTCCTGTCTGGCCCTTGCTTCCCTCATTGCTCTGGCTGTCCCCTCCCTCTGGCTGCTACTTCCAGCCTCTGCCCCGAGGGGTAGGGCAGTGAGCACGGGAAGCTGAAGGTGAGTCCGTGGCTGCATGGAGGTTTGGAGCTGTGTAGTACAGCAGTGGAGGGGGAGGGGGAGGCAGTGGGAGGCAGTGCAGTGAGGGCATAGGGGAACTGTGTGGCACACAGCCCAGTGTCTGATACCTCACCTAATGCAGCCCCAGGGGCATAAAAGTTGGACATCCCTGGTATAGATTGTACAGCATATATTTAAACTATCATCCAGTTCTATCTTGACTTATTCTTTCTATAACCCTATTAAAGTGCCTATCTCTGTATCCCATTCTAGATAGATTCTTATCCAGCAGCCTAATATCTGGGCACCTTTTAACATCATCTATGAGTTGTTGGATCTTCTCTTTTTAACATCATCTATGAGCTCTTGGGTCTTCTCTTCTTTAGGAAATCCCTTGTGGCTTCATCAGCAATGCTGAGAGAGAATTCAGAATATCATTAGAGTATTGATTAGTACACAGTTTGAAACCTTTCGAGTTCATTACTGTGTGTCTTAGAGACAAGTTTAAAAGTCTGGTCTTTGTTTTCCTTTTTCTACATGTGTTGAAGAGCTTTCAAGGATTAAGTTATACTCCACTTACAAATTAATTTCATTGGGATATAGTGGGTATGAATTAGGACAAAATTTTCCCTACTCATGGTAGTAAATATACCATAAAAATATATATAAATGAGTGGGTATCCATACATGTCCATTTATATTGTACATCCCTTTAATAGGTGATGGAGAGAGGATTAGAGTAGTGCCATTGTAATCATTGTGAAATTGTGAATTTAAAAACTACATTTTCTAAGTGAGTTGTTACAGATGAGGACTTTCTGTATAAGAGAGAGAGAAATGTAACATGGAATTCTCTGTGTGTTTCCTGCTCAGTGTTTATAGATAGGCTAGGTGTTTATTCTGTACATGTCTTTTTTTTGTGATCCTAAAATAACTAATACAAGGGGCAGTTCTGGGCACAGTCACAAATGCAAGGTTCTTATTGAATACATTCTTCTCTTTCAGGAAAAGGATGTGACCCCTGATAGCAGACTATTGAGGAAAGTGAGAGATGCTGCCCTCCAGATGGAGTCCTTGTCACCTTTTACATCTAAGGCTACCTTCTCCAGCACTACAGCTACTACTGACTTTTTTCTTGCATTGGCCATCTGTAATACTGTCGTGGTCTCCACAGCAACTGAGCCAAGACAAAGGGTAATATAACTTGAAATACACGAGGAGAGTTGATTCTTTAACCTAATTATTTAACAAAAGTGAGAGCATTCAGTAATTAAATCTGCAGTGAAGAAAATGCACCATTTTGGAATTGCCTTTTGTTTCTCTTATTTTCTGTCTGCAGTGGTGACTAATGCATCACCAACAAACCGCACATGCCTGTCTATGTTCCTTGGTGACTGTTAAGATCTTGCCAGTTTTCAGTAAAATACATAGACATGGCAGTCTCATACCTGGAGTGTTCCTTTGATATTTTTCCTTATTTACTAAATGAAATATTTAGTCCTGGACACTTCAAGGTTTAATTTAATTCCTTCAGGCAATTGGCAGTGTTTTAAGAGGTGCAACTCCACTTTTGCCTATCAGGTATTAGATGTCCATCAGCAGAGTGCTTCTGAGTTAAGATACCAACTTCAGTGTAACTTTTCTACTGTAAGTGCCTTGACAGAGTTAGCTAGAAAAAGGTGATAGCATTTTTAGTGCTATTTGTTAGATGCAAATCAGTGCTCTGAGGTTTGGAACTATGTCAGTGGTTCACATTTGTTTCATTTCGGCTGTAATGTACATAATGTCTTTTCATGTCTCAAGGTGACAGCCCCACCTCTGATGAAGCCATCAGGAATCTCTTTGGAGAAGATTCATCAGCTGTTTCAACGGCTAAAATTAGCAAACCTTAGTCAATCTTTCTCATCGACTCAGTCCCATTCAGACCTAGGAGCCAGTTTTGAAACAGAGGATAATAAAGAGAATGCAGCTGCCCCCAACTCCTGTGACAAAGATGATGACAACAATGGCAGTGGTAGAATTGTGGTTCGCAGGAAGGACAGCACAGGGACTCGCAATACCTCTCCAGATGAGGCTTTTGAATCTGTTACTCAGGGCTCTTTGCAAGCAGAATTTTGTTATGAAGCTGAGAGCCCAGACGAGGCAGCCCTTGTCCATGCTGCCCAGGCTTACAGTTTCACTTTAGTGTCCAGGACTCCTGAGCAGGTAACTGTGAGGTTGCCACAAGGTACCCTCCTGACTTTTGACATACTTTACACATTGGGATTTGACTCTGTCAGGAAAAGGATGTCTGTTGTGGTGAGGCACCCCCTTACCAATGAAATAATTGTCTACACCAAAGGAGCAGACTCTGTTATAATGGATTTACTAGAAGACCCTGCCAGAGGTAATCAGCCAGAGACTATGATTGTTATTGTTATCTTGTACATGCATAAGTACTGAAAGTCTGCAGTCCTCTCTTGAATAAAATGTTCTATTCAAGCTTTAATATATAAAAGAAAAATAAGCTCCCCATAGTGTTATTTCTGCATCAAAGCCTAGGTGTTTGTTTAACATGAAGAGTGCCTGGAATATAGAATGGGCTAATTAAGATTCACAGAGAGTCCTAGCCCATATGTGAATTGTATACGCTGCAATAATCGTGTCATAAGGGCCTGACCAATATATTTTAACTTGGCAACCATGGCACTGTAATCTAGAGAAGACCAAGCAATGCTGTCCTGCATGCTGTCTGAAAACTGAGGAACATGAATATGCTTTAGAAGATATGGAATACAAAGCAAATGCTTACGATCTGTGAAAGCCATTGCTGTTATGTTAACACCCAAGCTTCCATTTGGCCTGTTCGTCATCATCGTTAGTTTATGGTTATTAGGTTTGGTATGATCTGTGCTTGAAACAAATGACTGACTGATTGTATGTGACAGATGGCATAGATGTGGAGAAGAAACTCAGAAGAATACATGCCAAAACACAGAAGCACCTGGACTGCTATGCAAGGGATGGCCTAAGAACCCTGTGCATAGCTAAGAAGGTGAGAAGAAATTGAAACAGTGCTATCTGCTAATTATGTTCTGCACATGAACAGATTTGTGACTTGAAAAATCAGTGACTTTTGCACTCTGTGTTACACCTAGCCCAGTCTCTAAATGCCTAATTTAGGAAGGAATCTGTCACTCTGGCTGATGGACCAATAACTGCTTCTTGCACCTTTTTCTAAAGCACCTGGCCACATCGGGTTGCAGGATGCTAAACAAGATGGATCACTAGTCAGCTCCAATATGGCAATATTACTCCTATTTAGAGTGATCCCAGACAAGATTGAACAAATCCGTTGTCTGTTCCTTAAATTTCATTTAGCATTCAGCTTTCAAACTTCTTGCACTCAGCCAGAAGTAGTGTTTTTTAGCTTGGTGGTTTAATGGAGAAATTGTCTGGTTGCAGCCTTGGGGACAAATCCAAGAGATCTCAGAGATCTACAGTGCAACCTTCAGAAACTATATGTTCCTTCACACTCATCCTCACTGGTTATGTCTACACATGCAATCAACACTCATAAAGCTTACTGTGCAGTAAAACACTTTGCAGTGAGATTTCCCTGAGTGCACATTTACACGTGCACCTATTGGCAGTGATGCTCAAATGGGGAGGGAGGAAGGAAACTAATTTTAAAATGTGAGCATCTTCAGTAGCTAAGCAACATCTTCTGAAAATGTCCTCTAAATACTTCACCTCCATGATCTCTACCTAGGCAAACTTTCCTTTATGCATACTACGCAAACTTTCTATTATACAAACTGTGGAAACTTTCCAATATGCATACTGCTGCATGAGAAACTTGGCCCAGAAAGAGCTATCCTTTCTCCAGTAAACAAAGGCCACCTTCATTCCAGAGGTGTTTACACAGTCTGATTTGTGATTCTCTTTCATTCTGTGAACATTTAAGAATGGGTATGTTGGCTGCATACAAAACTTGCGAACTACTGCTCATCTTCAGTCTGAATATACAGCATACCTTTATTACTATTGTGCAGGTTTTGAGTGAAGAGGACTTTGAGAAATGGGCCAATTTTCGCCAGGAGGCCGAGGCAGCAATTGACAACAGAGATGAGCTACTAATGGAGACAGCACAACATCTGGAGACCAAACTCACCTTGCTAGGTAGCTAAAAATAAGACACACTGAGTAAAATAGTTATGCTCTGATGTGATGTTCTTGACAACCAAAGAGACAATGCCTTAGACAGATGTATATTAAAAGATCTTCTTGTGAGGCTTTGCACAAACACAAATAATTATATACCAACTTTAAATCAGGACCCAATTTCCAAGGACAAATATTTTACACACTTAAACCATATTTCAAATTTGCTACACATCTATTCAATGTATACCTGCCTGCTAATGGATTTATGATATAGCTGTGTTCTTCCATGCTTTCTTCCCTTTGAAAAAGTTATTTTTATCATGCAAAAAGGTATCTATCATGGTGCTTCCACATTACCCATCACTATAATACAATTATTCCATTAAAATGTTTCCGGGTCCTTATCTTGTATAAGCAAGGTTCTTCAAAATTGTCCAAGTTTATTCTTTCTCTACAAATATAACTTTCTCTGTCATCTAAGACATATATAATTTCAGACTTTTTCTGACTTTAGATACATAATCTCTTCAAGTATTTTAAAAATCATGGTAGTAACCACAAATACTGTTGTCAAAGTCATAGGAAAGTTAGTTCCAGTCATCTAAAAATCTGTCACTTTTGCCAACTTTAAAAATGTTCCATATGTTTTATATTTAATTTTCTTCATAAGTATCCTTCTTATCTTCAAATACCTGTCTGTAATGTACCGTATCACCATTAGATCATCTTCAAGTTGACCTTCTGGAAGAGATAAGAGGAGGAAAGTTGTATATCTTTCATATGATGATTTATCTTCAGCATGAGCTTGGCTTCTGCTTCAAAGATTGCTTATTTTGAAAGAGGAAACTTAATGTACCTTTCTCCTTCTTTGACAGAAAAAGCATCTAACTTGCCAGTAGAATGTCTTGCAATGAAGTACTCAAGATTGACTGCAGAATCATATTTTCTCTAGTTCCTGGGGGTGCATCTACATACGTGCTTTACTACAGAGTTGACTAATTAACTCTGCAATAAAGCATCACCATCTACACGTGCTAATGTGCAGTCTGTTAATTAATTCTGCCTTAAGATGATACTGTACTTAACTCCGCCAAAATGCATGTGTAGATCATGGCAGGGGCAGGCTGGAGTACAAGGGTGCTAAGGTGCTAGGGCTGCCTGCACCCTAGCCCCACAATTTAGCCCCCTCATGCCCCAGCCACCCCCTCCACCACCCAACACTGCCAGCCAAAGCCAGGCCTGGCCGCCCACATCCCTTGCCAGCCTGAAGCTGCTCTGCCGCAGCTCAAACTAATGCAGTCCCAGGTGCATGTGTAGATGCTGCACCTGAGAGCAGCTGATTCCAATGCAAACTGCACCAGAGTTTATGCCATCGCCTTAATGGTACGTGTAGATGAAAACCAGAGTACAGTACCTACAAAATGCATATAATGAAATTAGTCAATATTTTAAGTCTCATTACAGATTTTATTTTTTTTAATGAAACATTTGAGCATCAAACAAATGAATAATAATTAGTCATTGGTGGCTGGGTCTTTTTAATCTTAACCTGAATGCAATTTTTTTACTGTGGTTAATCACTTTAAAAATATTTAATATTCATCCGTATGTTTTCTACAGGACAGGTGTGAGACATGAGGTAAATACAGGAAATCAGCAAAAAGTTTACCCCAGTGTCAGATCAGTGTAAGATTAATGTTTATGCCTTGTGAAGTCTTCATCAACCACTGGCTAGTAGCATTGGGTTAGCCATAAATAAATGGCGGATCTTGCTTTACAATAAAAGTTTTGAATATTTTTTTAACATAATCTAACCACATTTTCAAAGGGAACTAAAATCAGTTCACTTAATCCTCCTCTTTCTCTAGGAGCAACAGGGATTGAAGATCGGCTACAAGATGGAGTGCCTGATACCATCGCTGCTCTCCGAGAGGCTGGAATACAAATCTGGGTGCTGACAGGAGACAAGCAGGAAACAGCCGTTAACATTGCATACTCTTGTAAACTTCTGGACCAAAGAGACACTGTCTTTACCATTAATACCGAAAATAAGGTACATCCAAAACACAGGGAGGGGCTTGATGAGCAGTTTGTTCAGTACTTTAATGATGTGAGGTTTGTAATGTTTGTTTTCATGTTCTATAAAAAGCAAAACAAAAATCTCCAAGTACTATTAAGAAGTGGTCGTAGACTCCTTAGACTGTACGTAACACTGATTCTGAATCCAAACAGGTTTTATAGATGATGCTTTTTAATTCACAGATTCACAGGTTCACAGAAACTTAGGGCTGGAAGAGACCTAATGAGATCATCAGGTCCAGCCCCCATGCTCTGGGCAGGAAAGACTGCTGAGGATTAAAATACAATGAATTTTTCCAAAATGAAAATGATCTTTAAATATTTACTTGAATCCTGTGCTTGAGAAGGAAAATAATTTGTAGTTTAAGTGCCTGATCCCATAGTAGTGTTGATTCTTTTCCATACAATATGTTATAGCTACATGTTCCCTAATAAGGTTAGTCTTAATAAGACATTTACTAGAGAATGTTTATCCTAGCCTCCTTCTGTGTCAGCAACATTTACCCTTCTCAAGATAGTTCTCACAGACCTATAAAGATGAGATTTTTTTTTTTACATAGTGTCGATATGCACAATATTACCTGTGTATTCACTGACAATAAGAGGTTTTACAGGGACTACAACAGGCATACTCTGGCAAACTGTGGGTTAGCATTTCAGGGTCATCATTGTCAGTCCCTGCTACTCAGCAAAGCACAGTGAGCTTTCCACGGAGCAATCTATAGCTATTTATGAAACTACTAGAGCAGAGCAGGGAAAATGGAGGGCAAACCCTTGCAAAAGGGTAAGTGCCAAAAAGAACAGATGTGAATATAAACATTTCAACCACTGCTTTTTCATAACTTGAGACAACAAAATAAGACACTGTGAAACTCTGCCCTTCTCTAGCTGCACTGAAAGTGGGAAAGCAACTACCATTCACTTGATGAGGATACTAACTGTCCATTTACTTGTCAGCCCACGGCCAGCTTATTTCAGAGACCTTGTCCAGACCTGGACATTTATTCCATGAGAAGTAAATGAACCATGCAGTAAGAGTTTAGATGTTTCTAGCAATTCAACAAGAAATGGCACATAAGGTGAGTTAACACTGAAGTCCCGTGGAAAGATTTACCCATTTCCCATGTACTGGAACAAACTCTAGGCCAAAGGGACTTGGTGTTAAATGAGGAATTTGGCAATTAATCAATTAAGCACTTACACCAATCCTTGCACCAATCAAAGGATTTACAGTGTATTCAAAGGAATACAGGATTTACTTTGCTGGCCTAAGCTCAGCAAAGTGTTTGCCTACAGCCCAGTGCTACCCTGCCACTCAGTTAATTAATAAATTAGACCACACACAGGGAGGAGGGGTAACAAGTATCTATATTTGAATATAAACAACACACAATAACAATAGCAATCTCAAACAATATACATTAATCAACACTATTGAACTGCAATACAAAACCACTGTACCCCAGTGAGGGCACCAGAGGGCAACTTCTGACTCACCCTGCCAACACTCACACAGCCTGTCAGCTGCACCACTCACTTGTGCAAGGGAACAGTGAGGAATACAGAAGGAAATATTGGTTGCCACCTCCAACCCTCACCCACCTTGCACTCACTCTTTCCCTCAGAAACAAAGACAGAGAAATTAGGGATTCAGCTGACCCTCCAGTCTGGCCTGGTGTTGGCCTTTGGCTGCAATCCCAGCCCTCTTTCACAATGCAGAGTACTAACCACTATATGATCACAGCCACACTGATCCTCCTCAGTCAACCACACTCTAACCCTCCTTGGTCAGGGGTCACCCACACACGCACACACTGTTAAAGCACACACTGTTAAAGCACAGTTGTTAAAGCATAGACTGTTAAAGCACAAAGGTGGAAACGGATCTCGGAGTCATTACTGAATCCAAGATGAACATGAGCCGCCAATGCCAGACAGCAGCCAGCAAGGCCAGCCACACCTTGTCATGCATCCAAAGGTGCGTCTCAAACCAGTCCAGAGAGGTGATACTCCCCCTCTATGTGACTTTGGTCAGGCCGCAGTTGGAGTACTGCGTCCAGTACTGGGCGCCGCACTTCAAAAGGGATGCAGCCAACCTAGAGAGGGTTCAAAGGAGGGCCACCCGCTTGGTGAGAGGGCAGCAGGACAGGCCCTACGAGGAGAGACTGAAGGACCTGAACCTGTTCAGCCCCAGCAAGAGGAGGCTGAGGGGGGACCTGGTGGCTGCCTACAAACTCATCAGAGTTCAACAGCAAATAGGCAGAACTCTTTTCTCCCCAGCACCACCTGGGGTGACAAGGAACAATGATCATAAGCTGATGGAGAATAGGTCTAGGTTGGAGATCAGAAGGCAATATTTTATGGTTAGGGTGGCCAAAATCTGGAACCAACTACCCAGGGAGGTGGTCCTCGCCCCTACCTTGGGCAAATTCAAGAGGAGGTTGGACAATCTCCTGTGTGGGGTCTTGTGAACCCAGCATTCATTCCTGCCTGTGGTAGGGGGCAGGCTAGATGATCTCTTTAGGTCCCTCCTGACCCTACCTACTATGAAACTATGAAACTACTATGTTTATGGAGAGATGCACCACAGTCAACTCCTGAGTGGTGGAGACACTGCTCACTTTCAACCATTCAGTGGTGGAGTTATACAACTATTATTACATGATCCACTCTCTACACACCAACAACAACTAACCAGCCAACCAACCAACCAACCAGCCAACTCCACTCAAAAACCTCTTTCTCTCTGTCTTTTATAGGTTCACTCATCAGTCACCTATCAATCATTCCAGTAACCAATCACCTGTCAATGCACACACCACTCTATGCTTCACGTGGCCTTCTCGGCCAGTGCACACAACACCTGTTGCCATCCAAAAGTATCCACTCATTTCACCTCATGCGGCCTTTTCCACCCTACTGAGGCTCAGTTACATATGTTCTCCTCCTAAACCTGGATCAACTTCTAGGAAAGGTTAAGAGCTCACCTGGCCTGGAACTTCCCAGCCCATGCTAAGGGATGCTGCAACCTTGGGTACCAACACTGGAACCTTATTTGAAGGACAAATGTCCATAAATGTATTTAATATTGACCTCAGCTTACTGGTGAACTATGCAAGAGAGTTTCAGTCCATGACTAGCTACCCAGACTAAGATTATTGGTTCCAATGTGAATCTGAATGCTTCAGCATCATGTTCCCACTAAATATATATACATTCTTTAATACATAGTGACTGCCACTTCAAGCACATTCTACGCTAGTGATAAGAAATGTTGGAGCATGCTAACTTGGTTGTTACTCTACTACCATCCTTTTTATAAGCACTCTTCAGGTATTTGAAGACTGTCATCAAGTCCCCCACAGTTTTTCCTTCTCCAGACTAAATAATCCCAGTTCTTCTACCTTTTTCTTTTATAAGTCATGTTTCCTAAACCTCCAGTCATTCTTATTTTGAGGCCAGAGGATAGAGATCTGTATTATTGGTCTTAGGTTGGTCTTGGATGGAATCAAAGATTCCCAGTTCCTTCATTTAGTTTTTTTTTGTGTCCAGTCTAATCATTGGGCACTTATACACATACCTTTCTGTCCCATGATACGCCAGACATCTGCCACTTTGGAGCAGACTCAATTAACAAAGCCTTTCCTCATGTAAGCTGATGCGCACCCCATGCAGTTTTATAAGCATCAGCATGCAGAAAATTGTGGCAGTGCGCTTTTCAACTAAAGTACCTCCAAGGTGTTTTAGTTCAAAAGCACACTGCACCATTTTCTTCGCACTGATGCACATTTTGCCACTTATCCAACTGCATGTGTCACAGTGGCAGCCACTTTTCAAAGCACCCAGCACTGCAGCACTTGCACATGTAAAAAACCCCATTAATCCTATCTGCCTCAATGTCTCTCTCAGTAGAAGATGCACCTTTTATTTACCTCCATAGAAATATGGAAAGGGTTAATTAAATAACTCAAGTACTTTGAACATGAAAAGTGCTGAATGTTTTTTATTATGATATATAATTTTGTAGTCTAGTTAGATGGCCTGCTTCCTGGCTTCTTTTGTCTGTGCTTTGCAGCTCCCCAAGCAAGAATAGGATTCTATAAAATGTCTCTTTCTTTTAATGTCAATGGAAATAGGAATGCATGCAAAGACGATGCAGAATTTGGCACATAATATGTTCTCTGCTTCAATGTGTAAATTTCATTTGATATGCGTGTCTGCTTAAAAGAAAGTGGAATGAATAAATTTAGGCTGGGAATTAGAAGGAGGTTTCTAGCCATCTGGAACAGTTTTTCAATAGGTAGTTACTGCTTTTAAGATGGAGCCTGATCAGTTTATGAAAGAATTTTGTGATGTAGTTGTCTGCCACAGTGAGGGATTTGTCTCACTGACTCAAGAGGTCTCTTCCCCTCCTAAATTCCTATGTGTTTTACTAAGCATAATGTCTTGCAAAATTGAGCTGGCGAGAGAGACGCACATTGCACAGACACTTGCCTTTGCATTTGAAGTTCAAGTTTCTGGTTTCTAATGGGCGTTTATGATACTTCTGTCAGCAGATATAAGATGGAAAAATGACACCGTTAGTGACATGAGTGATAACAGGAATTTATCATCGAGTGTGACATGATTTCTATCCTTCCTCAGTTTTAACTCAGTAATGTAAAAAAGAACATTAATGTAAAAAAGCATTTTACTAGTAAAATTGTCAAGTCCATAATCACTTAAAGGCTTCACAGGAGTCATCATAACTAGTTGACATTACATGGCAATAGTGGGTGTGTATGTCAGATTCCTCCTGCCCCAAAGGCACAAGCCCCTCCCAGTTAAGTTAAAGGGAAATCTCCATTAACTTTTACCAATGTGGGAATCATAGCACACAGCCAGGCTTTTTTATCCAGTCCAGCTGGGGCCACAGCATGCACACAGTAGCCAGTTCACTACTAGAGTAAAGTTCTGGTCATTATATTGGAAATTTTACTCTCATTAAGTCTTTTTTTAGCCTTCTGGTCAGGCAGCATTAACCTTTTTGACCACAGCTCCTTAAGGACAAGTGCATTCATCCTCAATACAATGTACTTGGACACTAACAATAAATACACCCAGTTAGGAACCTTGAGGTGCCCTTTTTTCTACCCAAAGTCATATAACCCAGGCTTCATTCCAGCACAGTTCAGAAACTTCCTGGACCTCTGTATAGTCTACTGTCACCACCTCTTGTTCAAACAAACTGAGCACATTACTCTTTTTAGCTCCTCAACTTGCTACCTAGTTTGATTTTCAGTGTCAAACCATTCTTGGCTCCTTATCATCATCCAACTTCCTCCTTTGTAAAGGAAAAGCGAACTTTGATAACGATGTCAGAGACAGGCAACTGTCAGTGAAAGCTATGAGCTTCTGGCAGCGATAGTGGGGAAATGAAATTTGCTGGGTTGACTTTAAGAAAATTGAGTTTCTCACTAGACACATCTTTCTTTTAATCACATAGACTCACTGTGACAGGCGTGGCACTCAAGAGCTGCTGTGGTGCCCCCTAGTAACTGCCCCAGTCCTGTCAGGCCCTCGCTTCTCTTCCCCAGGGTCTTGCTCCGCTTCCTCTTTTGCCATGCCTTAGTGTTGAAAGTAATGAGGGGAGGCTGCCCTCCAAGGCCAGTGAGCCAGGTTGCTCTCGCTGCCCCTCTCACTTTCTCTTCCCCAATATTCATTCTCTGCTCCCCCCCACCCCATCTCTCTGCCTCTGTGTGCCTTAAGGGCTAAACTTGCGGTCTCTTTCCACCCCCGCAGGCATGCCCAGGCCTCGCAGTTGTTACTCCGTTGCCATTTGATCCCTTGGTGATCATCAGCTTTACTAGCTTTAGCCTACAGGCTACTCTGGCTGTTGACTGATGACCCAGGCACACTGCCTCTGGCCTGGCTTTTCCAGCCTTCACTTCATTAATGTCCAGGCCCTTGGCCCTGGCTTGCCCTGTTTCAGTCCCCGCCATGTCCCTGTCCAGGGGCAAATCATTTCCCTCTGCCTCCTCTACAGCTTTTAGGTTTCAGCCCAACATAGCCCACTGGGACCCTGACCATGACAGGTCTGCATGCTGGGTGCGCCTTAGCACTTCCGTGACTTCCAGTCCTTCCCTTATAGCCGTATCCAGTCCTCTGGTTATACAACAAATCTAAAACACAGGTATCCTGCACTTGCAAAGCTCACCTCCCACAAATGACAACTCCCAGGGATAAACTTGTTTCACCCTTATGGATATCCCCATTTCCCTGGGTGTTGCCTCCCCACAGTCAGTATTTCCTGTGGGAGCTCCTTTCCCTGCAGCCTGCAGGGCCTGCCTGCCCACCCAGGCTCAGGGACGGTGCTTATCTGCCCTGGAGTCCCACCCCCTTTCAGTAATCTGGTCATGCACTGGAGTCTCTAACACCTTAATCAAGGGTTAGCTGGTATCTGGCCACTCCACCCTCTTAAAATGCCAGGGGCCTCAGCTCCCTGGAGCTTGTTCCTTCTGTCTGGACCAGCTGCTTCAACTCTCATTCTCATGCCTCACAGTGCTCTCCTGGATGCCATTTGCCCGAGATCCCCCCCTTCCTGTGGCATCTGCTCCAGATGCACTGATAGAGTCTTCTCTCCCCACTTCCTTGAGTCTGAGTAACAGGGTTTAGGTCTCCTGTTACACTCACCAAACACTAGAAATTATATGACTCCCAGGTGGCAGACCACTAGCCAGTCTCCTTAGAGTTAATTCAAAAGATAACGTATATTTTCAATATAATTCCTGTTTACACAGAGAGAAAAGGTGCCTCTCCTCAGGAGACTTTTTACAGTGTTTTAGAAAGCAAGCTTGATGTGGCTTTCTATTAGATGTCAGAGGTACATTTGATTTCAGAACCTCCCACTTAAGTGTAATTTAAAACTTGCAGCATCCTACACCTGTACTTTATGCAACATAAAATGAAAATAACATTTAAGAACTGAATCACCACTCAGTAAGGCTGACAGAGAAGGTAAAAAAGAGAGTGATAAGCTCTTCAGGCTGTCAGTACCACACCACAGAAAATGACGTTTGCACCAGTAGAGACCTGGGTAATTATAGGATTGCACAGTGTCTTGTTCTGTGTTCTTGTCATGTCCTACCAAAAAAACCCTTCCAAATTGTTTAAGTGCCCCCTTCAATGTGTTTATACTGTTTAAGTTGCTAAGGATTGTATCGTTTAAAAGATGTATTTGGTTCAAAATGGGACAAATGCAAAAAAGAAGGAAAGGTATTTTGGGATTAAACCACAGGAATGAGCACTGTTAGAACTTCTGACATTGCTTCGCAGGCTAGCTGAATGATTTGAACCAGTTAAGGCCAGTTTTTCAAAATCATAAGAACTGCCATTTACTGTGTCAGGTCCATCTTGCCCAGCATCCTTTGTCAACAGTGGCAAAAAATCCCTGACTACTTTTACTAATCTGGATTTCTTAATTTCTCTATGGCAGACTCCCTCCTTTTTGCAGAAATATGAATGAGCTTTTACCATCCCTCATATGAGTGGTAAGGCTATATTCATTATTGTTAGCAATGCCTCGTACTCCTTACATTCGCACAACAATAAATAAAATGTATTTTTTTCTCCAAATTCTGAGCACTATAGAGGCAAATGTAGACTCAGTTTTCTAATATGTACTTTATTTTCTTTTTAAATTAATATTCATATTGTAGCCCAATAGCTGCTAAGATGCTCAGTGTTTTTAACACATGGATGGAGGAGCTGGTAATAACATTGAACTAAACTCCAGTTTGGTAAACTAGTGCTTTCTGCAACCAAATGGTCATAAAGCTCCTGTGATGTTTTCAAAGATATGTCTACTGGTTATATTGTAACATGATAAATAGATACGTTTTGCATAACATACTCATTTTCTTACAGGAAACCTGTGAATCCCTCTTGGATTTGACCTTGGAAGAAGTGAGGAAGAACTGTGGCGTTAAAAAAAGCAAATGGACATTCTTTGGCATTGGTCTGCCATCTTCTCTACCAGCTTCCACAGGCCCTGTTCCTGAATTTGGGCTGGTTATTGATGGGGAAACACTGAACACTGTCTTCCAAGGGGAGCTAGAAAGGAAATTTCTGGAGTTGACAAAGTACTGCCGCTCAGTTTTGTGTTGCCGGGCCACTCCTCTCCAAAAGAGCAAGGTGGTCAAACTAGTTCGGAGGCAATTAAATGTCATGACACTGTCAATAGGTACTAAGTTTTCTTTGTCTCTTGCTCGCTAATGCCAATTTGATCACGGGCTTGTTTACTTCATTGAGGTCTATGAGCGTATACTGAATATTGGTGTGTAATCTTCACCCTGAGGTTCAAGCCTCCTTTAACACAGACGTAGTAAAAAGATTGTCAGATTGTTTAACCCCGGCAAACAGCTATGTATTGTAAGTTAAATTTCCTCAGAAAGAATCTCATTCTGCTGGTGTTGAGAAGCTTCACCTCCCACTAAAAGGTACTCACTTTCCATGGTCTACCACTCATTCTCCTCCCCGCCCACAGAAGCTGCTTCCAACTATTCTAGCTTTGAGCAAGGAGGGGAGACAATCAATAAGAGCTCCTGCTCTATATTTCAATTACTCCCTTTTACTGCCTTTTTTCTGAGTTGGTCAGCAAAGTTGTATACCCAGATCAGTATTAGATACTGATTTCATTTTATTTTTTTTCATTCATATGTAAAGTAGTTCATAGAAAATCCTTGAAGCATCATGTGTGAGTACTTGTAAGTAAGTCTATTAAAAATTCTTGCAAAGCTGACTTAAACCCTTTAACACAAAATGTTCAATAAATCAAATAAAACATAATATGAGAGGAAAGAATTGATAAATATCTGAATTTCTAGATTTTCTTCAGAGTTCAAAATATAAACTTCATTTTATTTATGCTCTTTTCTATCCTCATTCATAGTCTATGTGATTACATGCAAACCTATTTGTTCTCTAGTCGCTGATCATGAATGTTCTTCCAAAATTACAATGGACTGAATTGTCTTAAAATAAGTTTTTTTTACACTATATCATTTGCAGTATTTCTATGCGTCTTTGTAACTGAGTCAAAGAAATTTACAGAAAGGATCACTTTAAAAGCATTTCACATTATTATTTAGTTTTCACCAAAGGAAAAAATATAGTTATGACTGTATTAATGTGCTTCCTTACTGAATTCCAAGCAACACAGAGTGCTTGCTAGATGGAGCAAGATAAGATTTGTTAGCAAGTCATCACAATATTTAGTTGTAAGACAGTTTTGTTATAAACCTATTTCTTACATTCATCATTTTTAAAAATATTCCCTTGCGCTGAATTCTCCCTGCTTGGTGTCTGCCTAAAATTGAGCATTTGGGGCCTTTTGTAATTTGATGAGGAAGGGGAGGGATGGACAATTTTGTTCTCACTTGTGGCTTTAGTTGGTGGATTTGGGGAAGGTCATAGTCAATAAGTTGAACCTGGAAAAGCAAATTTATATTGTATAAAGTCCATAACAAATGTCATGTGCTTTAGGAATTTGAGAAAATATTGTAGTTCAAATACATAACCATAAGTATCTCCTACTCTGTCACTAAGTCCACTATATAATATGTACACTCACTTAGTTTAACTGAGTCTCATCACCCATATAAAGGTAATAGCTTTATCTGCCCTTTATTGTTAGGGAAATTTTAGGACTGATGACACCAAAGTGACTCACCACCTTACATGTTCAGGGTATAAAGTACAGAGATTAAAATTTTGCTCCACTGAATTCAGTGGTAATTTGGCTATTGGCTTTAGTTCGGTTAGAATTTCACCCCAAGACTTAAAGTATTCAGAATCTCAGAGGAAGTAGATTTCCAAATTGAGAACAGAACTTATGTTTCTTGACACACTCATACTACTAACCGTAAGGCAGGGCATCAGCCACCTTACTATAGATGCACATTACTATTAAGACTCCCTTGATTTATCAGTAATTTATTTTTAGTCTTTGTCTGGAGATAAGCATAGAAGCTGGACCAACTAGCATTATAATTCTTTCCTAAATGTTCATATGTCTTAAAGTCAGTTATTTTATCTATTCCAGGTGATGGTGCAAATGATGTGAGCATGATTCAAGTGGCTGATATTGGAATTGGTATATCTGGTCAAGAAGGCATGCAGGTAATCCTTTAAGTTAGTTTCTTTTCTGAAATCTGCTATATAACTTCCATGCAAAATGGAAGGTTGCTGTAGTAGGTTGCTGCTTCACTTTGACATACTGGACAGAGAAACAGATTTTTAATGAACAATTCTGATACTGTTTTTTTGAGGCTGTGATGGCCAGTGATTTTGCAATATCTCAATTTAAGCACCTCAAGAAGCTGCTTCTCGTCCATGGACACTGGTGCTATTCTCGCTTGGCAAAGATGGTGATTTATTACTTCTACAAAAATGTGGTAAGTCAAAAAGGATCCTGGATGCCTTAATTTACTTCAGTTAAGCTATCTTAAAGTACTTCTGCATGCTCCTTTAACTTCCATCAAACTAATATTCCTTTTTTCTGCACTTAACCAGTTTGTTTGCTTCCATATTCACACCTACTACTGAACCTCTGAAGTATTGGGAAAAGCAGTATCTAAATCTTTCACTGTGGAAGTTTGATACAATATTATCCCAAAGGAGGAAAAATCTCAAAGTTTAGTAACATTTATTTACTAGCTCAAGAAGCTTTCCACTAATACCCATGAGTCTCAAAGTAAAATGTACTACACATTTACATAAAGAATGGAAGATTATTACTCTGAGAAAATGGGAAATGACTCTCCATTAGACAACAGTCGCCTGTGAAACCTGTGAAATTTTGTGTTTAATTTTATAGGAACCACTTGCAAGCACTGGTGCAGCCATATCTAGCATTTTTATTAAAAGTTTAATGTATATGCAAATGAGCTATGCATTGAAGAATAATGTAAAGTGGCTAAACTTGATAGTAATACGATTTCTGCAAAGCAGTGCAAACAAATCCATTTGACTTCAAATATGCTCTGAGCATAAAAGACTATTTACTGAGAATTCAAAGCATTTCCATTTAATGTTTTTAAGTCACAATTTTAAATAAGAATCATGGCTTTATCAGTATTAAAATTTGTAATAGGAAGCAAAATTTTTTTTCCTGAATGAGCATGTTTTCAGATCCTAAATGATAGTTATTTGCATCATGAAACAGCTCTCTAAACTGGGATGCTGCTGTACTATTATCTCCCCAGTTCTATTAGGAAGAAAAAGACCTTTGATTCCACAATCAAACCCAATTTTATTACAGGATTTATAACCTGGTGCTCAGAACCGTGAATAATTTATTTAATTACTCTTTTAAAGGAAACCTAACAATATTAATACACTCTGATGTATCCATTTAAAACTAAAATATCCCATAATGTTTTTCTACATTGGTTAAATTTAGAAAGGCCAGGCTACTTGTTGAAGATAACTATGGAGAAAAGCATATGTCTTAGGGAAGGCTGGTTCAATCCAAAGAAGCAAACCTGGAAGATGGATGACTTCATGATTCTAGGAGTCCAAAATTTAATCATGTTCCTATACATTCCTGGACATTCAGGATGCTGAAAATATGCACCACTAACAGATTGTCTCTCTCCTCCAGAACTATGTCAATCTACTATTCTGGTATCAGTTCTTCTGTGGATTCTCAGGGGCCACCATGATTGATTACTGGCAAATGATCTTTTTCAACCTCTTTTTTACTTCCCTACCTCCCATCATTTTTGGGGTGTTGGATAGAGATGTTTCTGCAGAAACACTTCTAAGTTTGCCTGAACTATACAAAAAAGGGCAAAATTCAGAGGTATGTCATACTGGTTGTTGACCTGATGCAATTCTGCTATTATGTTGGATGAGTCAGTAAAAACCTAGATGCTCCCCCAACTTGAAACTACTTTGCTTGGTTTGATAATACCCATCCAAAGATTGTGTAATTGCTAGAAACTAGTGGCTAGAATCTTAGTAGAAATGTCAATTGCTTGATGTAAATGGGAAGGGGAAGCATAACTTCATTGACATTAGTGGAGTGATACACTGATGAATGAGGCCCCATACATTGAAACCCCAAAAAGCATATGCTTTAATATTAGGAAGGTTTTATGTCTCTGACCTAAGGAAAGATGAAGTGTTTGAGCATTTAAATACAGAATTTGTTTTTCATGAATAGGGGAAGGAAGGTAGCAACAAATAAAAGCAGAGTTGCAGTGTAAAAAATGAAAGCAAAAACAGCATGGCTGTCCCATGGTTAAATTCTGGTGAGACTGGAGGATTTTTACGTAGAGATGAATCCTGAAGGAAAGGCTTTTAAAGTGAAGATTGCAGTAGAAAGTGACAAGTAAACCAGAGGCTTTATGTCAACAGAAGGCTGGCAGGCTCTTTGTGTACTTTTCTGGACTTATGTTTCGAAAAAGACCTTTTAATGCACAAAATACTTCTCTTTTTGTTGCTATTACAGTTTGGTGTCCAAACTGCTTCAGGTCTGGACTGTTTTATTTTTCACTTTGTATACTTAGAGCTTGATAAAAAATCATGGCATATGAAAGCAATTATTAAAACCTTTTCCACAAAGTCCCTGTCAAGTTCAGTGTGTCAGGCTGATCTTTTTATTTATTAATTTATATGCACCGTTCATATATGTACATGCATATGCATTTTTCCTATTTTTCGTGTCATTTTAAAATGTTGAGCCTAAATTTGACTCAGCTACTAATTACTAGCAGTTAGCCATATTTTTCCCCAAGGGGCCTGTTTTGACCTTTCTATTCTAGATTGCAAAGCTGTGGAAATATAGTCCTAATGCACCTGGGCTATAATTTTCAGCACTACTGAGCGTTCATTCAGATTGTCTTCACCTGATATTATGAAAATCCAGCCCTTTGAGTGAAAAGTGTGGAAGGGAAATCATTTTGCCAACAGAGTCTACAAAGCCATTCCCATCCTCTTCCATGCCACATGTGAGGAGTATTCTCCATTCTTTTCAAAACATGAAGTTCTTGCTGCTCTGGCATTCTGACTACTTCATCGGCAAAGTGAAAGACCCTGCTAAATCTGCTACCGTCACCGTGAGCCTGTCTCCCCTTGAGCAATGGCATTAAAAGTTGAGGGAGAGTGAAAGAGAGAGCCTTGACAAAGGTGTAGACATATCACATTTACCAAAATTCAATGGTCCATGGAAATGTGATTTAAAGAATATTATTTGGCCCACCATGATAACCTTATAGGAGTTCAAGCTCTTAAAGATGATGAGTTAATGCTTGAAAGAAAACAATGTTTGTCCTATGACAATGATGGTTGTCTGTAACTTCCTACAGATCTACAAGTTGTCAACATTTATCATTGCCATGCTGGATGCCTTCTACCAGAGTCTTGTCTGTTTCTTTGTCCCTTATTTTGTAAGTACACAAAGCATTCAAATTGTCTCTTAACAAAAATGAATTAACAATCCCAATCTGTTCATCTATGTATTATGAATTGTCAAGGTTCATCTGAATCTCTCCATTTTCTAGACATACGAGGGTTCTGACATTGATGTTTTCACATTTGGAACGCCCATCAATACCATCTCTCTCCTGACTATTCTCCTACACCAAGCTCTAGAAATTAAAACTTGGGTATGTATGTGAATATATGACAATTTAACCTCAAGCTTTCTTTATATGCAAGTGAGCTATTGCAATAAGTCAAAAATGATGATTTGTCTAGAGATAATTGCCTCCCTGGAATACCAACAGACTTTGATTATACAGCGCCTTTGGGACAGAACAATAAAGAGTTGTTGTGTAGTTAAACATGAGAATGGGAGCATTGCACCATATGCTTTAGGAAGATCTTATTATTTGGAAGTTATCATCCTGTGAATTACTTTTATGAAGGAAGGGGGTGCATTTCTTCTGCTTCACTTTTCAGTTACATGACTCTTCAGGGATGTTCCTCCTTTCAGTCACACTGCACATCTGTCTCTCCTATGATTTAACATCAATTGTTAATATTATCACTGCTGCTTCCATTTTCGTTCACAGACACTGTTTCATTGGATCACAATGATTGGAAGTGTTGTGCTTTACCTCTTCATCTCAACTGTCTACAATGCTGTCTGTGTTGTTTGTAACCCTCCCACCAACCCCTACTGGATTATGGAGAATCAGCTGTCAGATCCTACGTTTTATTTACTGTGTTTCATTGCACCAGTCCTTGCTCTTTTACCGAGGTTTGAACATTTGCTTGTTTTCCTTCTCGATATTGTTTTTTTAGGAATGTGTGGGCACTAGGATAAAATAGCAATAGTTTTATCAACTGCAACCAGTCCTGTAAGTGCCTCAGAAGCATATTTAATCCACTAGAGAGCCCGCCTAATGGAGTCAGGTCTAAAGCAGAAAGATCAGGAAATGAGGATTCAGTATACTTGGGTTCTAATCACAGTTCAGTCATTGGCTCATGCAATTAATATAACCTTAAATATATAAACCACTTTGTTTCCCTGCCTCCATTTCCCATCAATAAAATGAAAAAAAGAATCCTCTTGAAGTGTTTTAAGATTTACCAGTGACAAACAGCTATAAAGATACTCATTATTATGGGTATTAATATTCAATATGCTAATGATGGCTAATAAGTACATTCTTAAGATAGCTTTTGAATTGTTCCCAATTGTTCCCAAATCTTGAATACAATAATCTTGTGTTACTTCCATTACTTTACTCCATTATCACATATCATTAAATATTGCAGTTTGCATCATAAAATGTGTTGGTTAAATTAAGATTTTTTTTTATATATATAAATGATTTTCCTATGCCCAAAATCATTGGTTGCTGTCTGCCAGAAAACAAATACAGAGGAAAATAAGGTTTGAGGATAACATTGGCTTTTATAGTTTAGTAGACAGGTAAAAGCATTACTTTTGTTTCCTTGCATATCTAACTACTAATACCTCAGGATTATTAAAAGTCAAATAATTTTAAAAACAAATCTGTTTTTCCCAAGTGATGAATCTTGTTCCCTTTTTAATTACTTCGAGCTTGGATAGCCAGACAGACTAGAAGTAGGGTGAAACAAACTAATTTGCTTCTCTCTTTCAGTTGGTAGGAATACACTGGAACTGTAAAAGTCATAAAGACATTTTCATTCATATTTGATTTTATTAAACCACTTTTCAAACAGATCCTAAAATCTGGACCTAAACAGTATTTTAAGCCCTTTTTCAATTAGATAATTTAACATTTTTCTCAACTACTTTGTCTCTATGTGTATTCAGATTTATTCTGAGTAATACAAGCTTCAGGTAAGGATGATGTGGCTCATGGCTGAGTGAATGTTCCACATCTCCAATGAACAGCATCTTTTGACAATGTTTTTTTCCTGAGTGTTTTTTTTTCTATTATAATCAGCCCATATTCACAATGATTTTTTTTTAGCCCTCAGCTTTCTACACTAGACACTTGGTTAAGAATTAATATTTCACCCTGAGAATTCAGCAATGTTAGGATACTTGCTGCCTCGGCAGGATACTGAGCTTGAAGATTTGTGCCTGGATAACATCAAAGTAGGAGCATAACTGTTACTTCATACAGGCATCCCAGATTATTTTCTTCAGAAACTTCTGTTCACACATAATCCATCTCCGAGTCCTATACAGAACTCAGTTACAGTAGCAAAGCACTCCTTGTGAAATACAGCTCATACTTAAATTTTCAATTGGCTTATCTTAGTATGCAGTTTGTTCCTTATCTTCCCTGGATACCACTTGGAGCTCATAGCTTTAAGATTTCTGGCTATCTCTAGAAGGTAAGGTGAATATAAAAGAGCCTCAAGTCCTCCTTGTGGCTGCAGAGTCTTGCACTCCCTTTATCTATAGGCTTAGGCTCTGAATCCCATCTGTTGTTCTGAGACGGACTCACCTGCATGCCCACGCTTTTGTGCCAGGAATTTGTATGGCTCTGAGTGGTAGTTCTGGTAGATATAGTCCATAGGCATGGCAAAAAAAATAGTTACATGCTTTCCCATTTGATATTCAAATGCAAATCTACCCACCTGTAAGCAACCCCTTTCATGTAGCTTTCTCAGCTTTCAAGTACTGCCAGGAACAGGAGAGAGAGAGGAGGTTCATAGAGGAAGTGTTAGAAGCAAAAAGAAGATGCTGACTTCTACAGTTTCACCTTCTTCTGTATCTCTATGCCTCCTTTTAAAGGAATGTATCACTTCACTTTCCAATTATTGGCTCTCTGTGTGTAAAGCCAACCAAGTCTCTGCTTGTCCTTCTATCTGTGGTAACCTCAGGGTTGTTGGGGCCCTGGGCAAGAGAGTCATTTTAGCCCCTTAGAGGCTTAATTTTGATGGCCTATAAGCAAGTCAGGCATTTTCAATTTCAATTACACTTTGCCCTGTCCATGAAACTGCAGTGAAAGTATCTTAATCCAATATTAATAATGCAATGAAAGAGTTTTTTAACATTGAACTATATTCTAGGCTCATTTTAGGTTCAAAATTTTGGGGCCCCCTAAAGTGTGGGTCTCTGAGAGGTCGCCTGGTTTGCCCTTCGCTAAGGCCGCTACTGCTTCCATGCTCTATACAGCAAGTACACAAATCCTATTGTCATGGTCATCATAAGTTTAGATGACTGTACAATATGACTGCATACATCCAAGTACCTCACTGAAAGTAAGTAAGGACATTACCGGACATCTGCAGAACCATGGAAAACCTGCAGAGAGACTTTTGACATACTGTTATATTTTACTAGTGAAACCCATTTTAATGTGATACTTTTCTTGATCTTTTATCAGGTATTTTGTTTTAGCTCTGAAAGGAACCTTCATAGCATGTCCAATTCTAAAAGCTCAGCAGCTGGATAAGCTTCCCAAAGAGCAACGAGATCTGGAAATCCATTTGTGGAGGACAAAAAAGCAAGCTCCCTTAGGCACATCTTCAGTCTGCGTTGATGAGGTTAATCTAAGCACCAGCAATGTATGCCTGTCACCATTCCTACATCCAACAGCATCTGCTATATCCCATGATAACCTTGGACTATCCCCCCAAGATACAAACCCCAGAAGGGAGTGGATACGGAATAGAGAAAGCCAATATTCCATCAGGAGGCAGTCAGAGGAAGAAACCACTTCAGCCAGTTCCTCAGTGACGGCCTCACCTTGGCAGTATCAATTTTTGACGGATAGGAATGCATCTCCTGGGCAGTGCACTGGCCAGTTGACTGATGGTTGTGCTGAAAGACTTAACCGTGGAAGTCATCGGAGATCAGTGAGTGCAGTGACACTATGAAGGATCTTGAGTTCTGAGCTTTCAACAATGTGATAACTTTCCTGGACATATTACTGCTGCTGTGCAGCCCTGAAGGATAAAGAGTGCAGCAGGAGAAACCTTTTTCATAATTATGTTCAACTGTGAAACTTTCTAGAAATATACAGATGGCTTTGTGAATCTTCTGGAATAGTTCAATATGATATATTAATATGTGAAATAGGCCATGTGCACAAATCAGTTTTCAAGGATGTGGGGGATGACTTAATAAATTGTTGATTTCTTTGGTATTGTTTGACCAGGAGAACATCTATGAGCATCAGCTAATTACTGTGAAATGTACAATTTGGACAAAAGTTGGAGATGTTTCTCATCAAATAACATTTTCCCTTCAAAGTAATAGTGACCTGTGTGGTGATTACAAGGTAATTATACATTTAGGCTAGTAAGGAAGGACCGATTCTATACACTGTGCCATTCCAAAGAACAACAATCTTCTCTTTAATACCTAAGAAACAAAGCTTTAAAAGGGTCCTATCAAAAAGCCCTTGAATCTGTTCAGCTTTTTAAAAGTTAGCAATAAGCCACTTATAAAAGAGGAAATTGGTTTCCTTCAGTTGTTAAAAGTAATATCTAAAATGTCCAACAGAAAAAATGCTCTAGTTTTCAGGCTGTATGTTATATGCAGGTGACAGCACAATATGTAGTTGCACTGTTTCCTCTCTATTGTCAGATGGGCCCATTTATATAGGTTGACCTTCCTCACAGTAATGCTGGGCAGGAAGAAAACATTTTTATAAACAGAAAACCACAAAAGTTGGGAGGAGGACTCCAGGCCAGTTATAGATATTTAAAGCTACCAAATATATATCCAAAAGTGTAATGGAAATTTTAGTTAAAGTATATCTATTCCTGATTTCTTCTTATCTGGAGATGGTATTTATTGCCTTCCTTCCTTCCTTCCCTGTACTATTTGATATATCTATAGGGCATAACACAGTGACATGCAAAGAGACCTAGGATGACTTACATGTAGAACACAGTACAGCCACATTAACCAAGGCAGAATACTCTGCTAATTATCGCTGCTATGAGAAGCAAGGCTTATAAGACTACATCAAGCACCATATGAATGCAACTATACTGTATTATGTAAATGCATATAGCACCAGTGCCCCGATTACTTCAGGTATCTCTGCACGGCACTTCACTGTGCTGTGTAGTTACACCATTTGCATAGTGTTGTTATGTTCTGTCAAACACATCTCATCTTGGCGTAGCTCAGTGGTGGATGCAAAGATTCCCATATGTTCATTGTGTTGCTGGGGATCATTTAAGATGAAAGTTGCTATAGAGATGAAAGATATTTTAATAGTACAACAAATAAATCTACATCTGACCTGAGATCTGGGCACATCAATTGCTTTGGATATGAGTGGTACATTACATTAGTTGTGCTTGCTTATAATGACTAAAATTCAGGTTATCTTCTTAAAATTCTGTTAAAATGCAGAAGTTCATCCTCATCGGTATCTTAAAGCAACAAGATACAGGAACATTGACAAATAACACTCTGACCCCTAGCTGTTGCAATGCAATGGAAGATGTCTTCAGTATTTCCCATATAAATATTCACTATTAATACTATGTTAGATTCAAGATATCACAACAAATAGCTACAACTCAATCATGCACTGGTCTCATATTTTTGTGACTCAACAAATGACTCCAGTTTTTTAGCTTTTGACATGTGTAAAGCAATAAATTTTTAGCTAATTACTTATTACACCTCACAATGTGTGATGTCTCTTTAATAAACTGTTTAGCAAATACAGGTGGTCCTCAACTTACAACATTTTGAGTTATGTTTCACACTTACAACCATTATAAATTTACACCCCGTTTCAATTTTATGGCATCAGTTGAGACTTACAACACTTGATCCGATGCGACACCACGCCAGTGAACAAGTTTGCTGTGTCACTCATCTCCCTGGAGAACATCTGTCCAAACTTGCTTGGACGCTTTCTTTAAGAAAGCAAACAAGACTCCAGAGAAATTTGCAGCCAAGACTCCTGAGAAGACTCCAGACAAGAACCCTTCAAAAAGTCCAGCAAAATCACCTCAAGGAAGTCCTTCCAAATCAATATGATTGCTATTTACAATATAAATACATTAATGTAGCTATGTTACTTATCTAGAATTGATTGAGTACAAAATTCTGGGGTATTTTTGGTGAAAATAGGGTATCAGGCCTCAGTTCAAGAACCAATCCCCCATTTATAATATTGTTTCCTTTAAGAAAATTGGTTCTGAGTTACAACGTTTTGACTTAAGGCATGGTTTTCAGGAACCAATTGTGTCGTAAGTCCAAGGACCGCCTGTATTCATTTGCTTTTGTTATATATATGGTAACCCACAATTTGCTAGTTATTGTTGCTTTAACATAACACAGAAAGGACTGAATAGCATCCCTACCACTTAAACTTATTTCAACTATTACTGTGTTAAGCGTATAACTGATACTGTATTAATTGTTAGCTTTAAACCAATTTAAAAGAACCGGGTTTTGTACAATGACAGGAATTAGGTGCTGTTGAGATTATTATTGTGGGAACAGAGAGTGTTCACTTTACCCACTCACTGCCTGAGAATGAATCCTTTGGTGATGATACCTGGGGTGAAATGTTTTTGACCCCCAGACATGTTTTTATATGACCTAGTCCTTTTTCTTTGAACCCAGGGAAATAAATTGCTCATTTTTTCTCAAGTGTGTTATGATTTCAAAATAGGAAATATTGTTATAGTAATAAAACTGATATAGTTACAACTTGGAGTCATATCCAGGATTAGTGTTGCCTATCAAAAATAGCACCTTCAGAGCTCTTTTTATCTGTTCATCTCAAAGCACTTTGAAGAGGAGTTCAGGATTGCTGTCCCAATTTTACAGAAGAGAAAATAGAAGCAAAGAGGACAGAAGAGACCTGTTCCAGGTCACTCTGCAGTCCAGTCACAAAATCAAGCATGGAATCCAAATTTTCAAAGTCCAAATCCAGTTCTCTTTCCACTAGGCCACATTTGGCATGCAATGCATAGAATTAAGATAATGGATAATAATGTGCAACTGCAAGAAGTAATGGAAAGACTGGAGGGGCAACCAAGACAAAGATAAGTAAAAGTGGAACTATTGTAGAGCACCCTGACTACAAGGTCAAGAATTCATTGTGTGATATTGCTTCTCACACCCTATCTGGAAAGCTGCTTTACCATTTAGGTTGTCCTTCCCACTGAGGAGCCAAGTTGTAGAGGTAGCTGAGGGAATAGTTGAAGAAAATGTTCTCTTAAATAGGAGCAAAGACTCCCTGCAATGTGTTTCCAAGCCTTCCCGGAGGCTTCTTAATGACGGCAACCATAGTCTGTTAAACACCACGCAAAAGAGTGAGATGGTTCTTGTCCAAGATGCTCACAGTGTGAATTCAAAATCATTGATTTTAATTGACAGAACAAGGGAATAGAGCTGACCTAAATAATTGTATATCCTGACCAATAATCTACCTTGTAATAAAAGAACCTAATAGCTTCATTGATTTGTAGATTTACAACATAATGGCCCAATACAATCCTGTGGTATGGCGACTGCAGTCGTCTGTGCCAGAAGTTCCTGCAGGAGCACAGCAGGGTAAAGCATTCAAACTTACTCCCCTTCCCCCTCCAAGTCTTCTGAATAGCCCACAGAACATTCAGTTCTGATATGAATAGTCAGAAAGCAGAACAATTATTTAGCTTTTTAATGTATAGGGTGCTGGAAATCATTGTTTCATTTACTTAGACCACAGAATACTAAAAAGTACTGACTGACAATTAAGTCTTTACATACTTATTCTTTTTTTTTTTTTGGTCTGTGGCAACCACATGAAACAACCACATAGATAACTGTGCTTTGAGTTACAATGAAGTGATAGTCAGCATCATCAGCATGACAAACTAAAGGTGACATCTTTTCAAAGTGAACAGCTATGCAAGACTACTGCTATTCAGTAAGTGACACAAGATCTCCTGGGCTAGTTGTGGTGGTTGGAAAGGAGCCATCCATCATGTTCTTAGAGAAGAAGATTTTATTAGATGCAAGGGGCAGCAAATCCTCATGTTTGTTGTCTGGATTTGTCTATGTCCGTCTTAGAACAATGCTTTGGAAATGTTGGCCTTTGGCCTGCTAGATATTGGCCATAATTGTCTAAATGCCAAAAAGAATCAGGTAAAGAAGTAGGGCACTGTTTTCTTTTCCTCACAGGTGTGAGCATTGACAGTCATACTATATCCAGACTAATCACACCAACGAATATGTTTTGCCTAAGGATGTATCACCAGCTAGTTTGCAACATGTGTGCTGCTGCTTTAATGTTTAATTCATTTGTTTGATTGCAGTAGTAAGCACTGTGCAAGTACTGAGCTGTTTGCTTTGGGGGTAAGACGACTTCAGACAGGATGCAGTGTGATTAGATACTTGTGAGCAGCGTTGCTGAATAAAAATATAAATGCCAAGACAAGAGACTCTTGAATATAATGATCCCAGAGGGTGGGATTTAGAGGACTGACCGAATAATGCTGAAGATCCATAAAGTACTTTTGACATTGCTGGTGATTGGAACTCACTGCAATTATCAGTGCATGAGATAAATGTGAATAGGACTTGCTGCCTAACAATTATAATCTAACACCTAATTATTCTGAGTTACATAAACAAGACAGAGACTGAATACAGAGATTGAATTCAAAATGAAAATACTTTGGGGGATGACTGTCCTTTACCTTAAGGCCTCAGAAGAACTGGAAATGGATGCCAGGAAATAGTCCCAATATAAGGGAGCTTTTCCACGAGCAGGGAGGGGTTTAGAGCAGTCTTTGCCAGTATGGCTGTTCTTTACTTCCCGTGGCCAAGGATATGCCCAGCCCCAAATGAAGAGTCCATACTTCAGGAAAAAGGTGAACTAAGAACTGGAACCCAAGTACTTCTCTTCTTGATAACACTGATCACTTCACCATGGATAGTCTTAAAGTATTTAATCTGGTAGTATTACTAAGAATAATCTACTTTCATGGTAACTGCCCAGGAGTAATTCATTTGCCCGGCTAATTCTGTATACTCCTGCTTCCATTCTGCTGCTACCCTTTATCCCCACCTGCCTGTACCTCTTCCTGATTTTGAAACCTCTCTCTCTCCTCTGCCCCAGCGGCTGTCTGGTGTCCCCAGGTACTTTTTCTCTTACTCATTTGCAAAACTTTTCTCATCCCAGTTCATCCACACTAATAGCCAATCTATCTGGCTATCAACCTCAGCTCTCTTTGCCTTACTCTCTAACTGTAATTCTTGCCTCTATCCTCAACCCTATACTTTTCTCCCTGGCATCTGCACTTTTTTTTTCCAATATTCCTGAGTCAGCTGCCACCCCAGCCATCCTATTTGTCTCATTTAATTTCCTCCATTAACTGTCCTGAAAATTCCTCATGTGATCGCTAACAAACACTGCCGTCTGATCTCTGAATTCCCTTTCTACAGCCAGGACCATACTATTTCCACCCCCAACCAAACAGAATGAACAGGTAAACCTGTCTTCTCTTCATCTTTTGCATTTCCTGTCCATAATTCAAATCCATTGTGCTTCCCCCCACCACACTTATTCTGAGGTCTCCCATCTCTTGTATTCCTAGCTCTTAGGTTTGTTTCTTTTTCTTCATCCCCTACTAAATCATAACTTCATCTTTTCTTCTCATCCATTCCTCACCCTCTATTGATTCATCCCCTGTTGCTGCATCCACATCTTTGAGTTTCCTACATGGTGCACAACCACTCAGTGCTCAGGACTGAAAAAAAGGCTGTGATGTGAGTATGCACTTACTAGGTAAACAAGACTTATTTACTATAGGAACAGCCTTAAGGTTTTTCTCACCTCATTAAAGCTCCTTACCTTGTTCCCAAGGGCACCTTATGCCTCTAATAGCAGCTTTTAAATTGTGGGGACCTAGTCATTTCAGGACTGCTTAGAAGCCATCAAGGCTTCCAACTCAGTCACCAATTACACAGTTAAGCAGAGTACAATTACTTTGCAGTGTAGACAGTGGAGCCAAGAAGTTCCTATGCATTTAAGCAGGTTATGCAGATAATTGGAGTCTGCTCTAATGTAAGCAATAGGCAAAAAAAAGTCAGAACTAGTATGATGTTATCACTTAACTGCATAGATCATACTCTTATCTGATATGCATACTAGTAGGAACACAGTATTGAAAACTCCTTCCTTAGATTTCATCACTTCTATAGTTATCATCTTAAATCCTTCCTCTCCTTTGTCTATAAAATACTTGACCAAGCTGTCTATTTTGGACAGGCAGCCAAGGATTAAACTTCTACATTGTATGAAAATTGTGCTGTCTAAAGACACATCCTGCTAGATCAGGAAGGCATTTTGCTCGTTTTCCCTACAAAAATGGGTAAGAGAAATGTTCATTTGAATATTATTTCCATAATTCAGTAATAATGTCTCAAGACAAATGGTAGATACTTAAACCTAATTTAGAATGGCCCACAAGAAAGCCAAAAATGCATATGTAATATAACTTCTTTGTGGGTTGATGTCATGAATGTGACCAAGGCATCGGCAGTTGAGAGCTTGACCCTAGAGCAATGACTCTCAGCCAGTGTGCTGGGGGACCCTGGGGTGCTACCAGGTCCTTTGAAGGGTGCTGTAAGGCACAAAGTAGCACATAACTAGATATGCCACATTCAGGTTTGTCCCTGTCCAGACAATCCCCCACCCCTATTACTCAGCCCTTTTATAAAGAGGTAAGCACTCTAATATATAAATTAGTTTTTGAAATTAGTGAATTGAATACTACCAAAAGTTATGGTGGGATGCCTCAAATCCAAAAAGACTGAGAACCACTGCTCTAGAGGCTCATACCCCCAGGGGATCAGGAACAGGCAGAGTCAAGGAAGCAAGAAATCCAGCTTAAGTCAGGGGATTAAGAGTAGGCAGGTTGGAAGGTCAAGATTTTTAAGACACTGAAACATAGGTTGTGACCTTGTGTAGAACTACAAGCCCCCGAGTCAGGAACAGAGTGAACTTAGGACTCCAGACTGGAGTCACTAGCCAGCAGGGTCTGGACCAGGATGTGGGCAGGCATCGAACAAAGCTACGAGTCAGGAGCTGGATGTCAAACAGAGGCCTGGACTGGAGTTTAGAAACACAAGAGGTCAAGGAGCTCTGGAATCAGGAGTCTGCAGGCAATAAGCAAGAAGCCATAAAAAAGGACCCTGGACAATAGGAAAAAACAGGCAGAACCCAGGGACTGGGAACTAGGAATCAAAGGTAGAAAATTTACAGCAAAACATGCGAAGCATAAAACTAGAGAGAGAAACATTCACCCTGCTGAGTAGTGTGCTGGGCTCTGAAAGCCATGTTATTTGTGCCCATGCAGGAACCAGAGCCAGCTGCGGGTAGGTAGTTAGACCACTGACAGCCAGGCCCACGCCATAGCCAGAGCCAGCTGGGGGCAATTTAGCTTGCCTGCTGCCTTGACTCCTGACAGCTGGAGTCAAGGAAACAAGTCTGTCCATGTTTTGAAGCACCATAGTAGTAAACACCCTTTATAACCCCACAAAAGTACATAGACACAAAAAGGGCTTCAACTAAGCCTGCATCTATTTAGATTTCTAAACCAACGGACCATATGTAGTATCAGAGCCCAAATTATACAGCCGAACTTCCCATCTTTTCAGCAGATGTCACTGGAGAATCACAAACATAAAACCTTATAGGAGCAATAAATGTTTTAGGCCCCTACTGAAAATGCACCTGGGGATAAAATTTACCCCTCTATATTTGTTTGTAATTATCTTCCTTTGGTCTTTAAACTGATTTTCTGCAATCCAAACATTTCTCAATCTCTAATTCTTTACAGACTCATAAAATGTAGCACTGTTCTTACAACTCTCCAATGCAGCAGATTCCACAGCATCCCTAGATAACCTGTTCCTCCCGATACCAGGATAGTTTTTTTTCCTGATATCAAATCTAAATCATCTTTGCTACATATTGATTCCTTTGTCTACATCAGAAATAGCTAATGATCCATTGGCCTTGTTATAAAAATGTTTATATATTGTAAAATTGTTATCATGTGCCCCCTCAGTCTTCTTTTTTTAGGCTAAATAAACAGATCCATTACTTTCATCTTTTTCCTCAGAGGTCAATGCTTATCAAAACTCTTGTCATTGCTGTTGCTCTCTTCTGGACACGTCCCAATTTTGTGCATGACGATATGTGATTTTTAATGAAATTAGGAGGAACAGAAAATAGACAATAATGTATTTAACCATTGGGTATGAATATTCATGAACATATAGAAACATCTGTAGGAGACCCAGTGGTATTAGTGGTCCATACTATATTATGTTAGTAAATCTGACAGGTTATGAACAACAGGCTGTAATCTTATGATTTACACTAATCTCTGTGCCAGTTTCCTGGACTACCCATGTAGGAAAATAGCTTCCCCTTCCATACAGACACCATGTTAAAATCACCATCCATTCTCAGAGTAAGATTTCTGTGTTCCTTTTAATAGCCATTAGAGAATAATGCATTTGGAGAATACCTGGTAGTTCACCCTGTTTCACTTGTGAGGAATTATTTGCTTGCTATCAATATTTCTTTTTTCATTATTAGAATGATAGTGAAGTATCATGCCCTTAGTGTGGCTCCACGCTGCAAACTGCAGTGGAGTGCAAAGCTATAGAAGCTAGCTTTAAGGAAGCTAGTTCAGGTACTCATAGCAGTCCACAACAGCCCACAACTCAGTGTGGGATAACATACCCTACCCTTGTCTAAGTAGGGTAGGAAGAACTTCTTCACAGTTAGAGTGGCCAAGGTCTGGAACGGGCTCCCAAGGGAGATGGTGCTCTCCCCTACCTTGGGGGTCTTCAAGAGGAGGTTAGATAGGTATCTAGCTGGGGTCATCTGAACCCAGCACTCTCTCCTGCCTATGCAGGGGGTCGGACTCAATGAACTATTGAGGTCCCTTCTGACCCTAGCATCTATGAATCTATGAAAGTCTGTGGTGCTAAACTGTTTCTGGTATCCAAGCTAGTTTATTTTCAGCCAGGAGTTTGCAGTGCTGACATGCATACATAGAGCCAATAAACTCAACAGAACTACATGCCCAAGTTAAGCAAAAGCGTGTTTGCAGGACTGAGCCTAAGTCCTTTAAAGTAGAAACAGGATCTGCCTACAGGGAATAATGTTGGGCTGCCAGAGATGAATAATCTACCATGAGAAGCAGGATATATTAGGTCTGGCAGAGCATTATGGTAATGCCTATACTGCTCCTAGTACTGCCCTAGCTCACTGAAAGCTTGTTTGAGCAGTTCTAAATATCTCTGAATTGTCCTATGTAGATACACCCAATGGAACCTTGCATGAAATGCCAAGGGGAGGTATGAATGCAGGCACAGCAGGAGCACAATTTCAGAATATAGCCAAACTGGAGCTTCAAATCTGTGCTCCTTTATTTAGAGGGGGCTAGATTGATCTCTGTGTTCTAAAGCATCCTTCTGGTTTTCCATCTGAGGTCCAGACTAAGCAAGTTCTGTTTTCTAGACACTTCCAAAATGCTCAGTAGGACTGTTAGGCTAGGGATAGATATTATGCATAAACCAGTTTAACTGATCATAAACTGGCTTAGACCTATAACAGAACAGATGTTCATTGCACCTAAACCAATCTGAAAATGGCTTGAGTCAGTTTGGGTTAAACCTGGTTGAACGTAGTATCAGGCTTAACTGTTTTGTGTCAAACCAGTTTATGCAATGTCTGTACCAGACCCCTTGCTGGTTTAAATTAAATCAGACTCCCCCAGCATCCTGACATGCCCCTCTCTGGACTGGGTGGGGCAGTCTGCTCCACAGCAGGGCTGGCCCCTTCCCTCTGCTCCCTGGCTAAAGCTCTGGCAGAGACTTGCAGACACAGCAGGGTCTGCCTGGCTTCCTCCTGCTCTCCCCCTCTCCTTACCACTCACTGCTAAGCAGGGATTCCCCCATCCCCTCTGCCTTTCACAGACACACTAGATTAGCCAGCAGGCCACATGCTGGCTATGGTCTGTGCTGTGGCACATAGTGCTTTTTGGAGCTAATCAACTGGTCAGCTGGTAATGTCCCTCCATTCCTTCTTTGTTTAAGAAGAACTTAAACTAATGAGAGAGGCTGTTTGTTTTCTGATGGTGTGATAAATGCTGATAACAGAGCTGATAAATGCTCTATTATCAAGAAGGGGGGAACTCCTCCCTAATCCTGCCGGGGACTCGCCATGCCCTTCTCAGCTCAGCCCTGTAGAAGGAAAGGGAGGCCTGCTCTAGTGCCCCAAGCTTCTTGCCTAAGCCACTGCAGGAATGTGCCTACATGTCTGAGATGTCTGTTTAGTTACAAAATGATTTATCCTAGCCAGGTTAAGCTAACCTGCAAAGATTGAACCAATTCAGGCTCAGGCTTTTTGAATGTCTGTCCCAGCCTTAGTCTCATTGGATTTTTTGTCAAAACCTGACAGAAATCATGCCAAGAGAACTGATCTCACAAGAATGCTAGCAGAGGTATCAAGTGAATTGCTGTAATTTATTCAATGTTCTTCTGCTGTTACGCTCAAACTTAAGTCCCCAGCCTTTGCCTGAAATTTAGTCATAACTGAAAACCAACCCCATGCCTTAACTCTTAAATACAGCACAGCTTGGTTTTGCTTTCTTTTGGCTCCTGGCTTCAAGGTATCTTGGAGACATAATAAGTAGTTTCATAGGATCATAGGAAAGTAGAGATGGAAAGGATCACATAAGGTCATCTACTCCAGCCCCCTGCTCAAAGCAGGATTAAGCCATCCCAGCCAAGTCTGTCCAACCTGCTTTTGAAAGCTTCCAAGACTGGTGATTCTACAGTTTAACTAGGCAGTCTGTTCCAATTATTGACCACTCTCATAGCCAGAAAGATTCTCCTAATCTCCATTTTAAATTTCCCCAGTTGCAGCTTGAGAGCATTGCTCCTAGTCCTGTACCCTACAGTCGTGGAGAAAAGCCCATCACCATCTCTTTTTGTAATCACCCTTTAGGTATTTGAAGACTGTTATCAAGTCCCCCCTCAGTCTTCTCTTCTTCAGGCTAAATAACCCTAGTTCTTTCAGTCTTTTATCATAAATCTCATTAAGCTATTAACTAACTATATTGCAGATTGGAAGAAAATCCCTTAATTGCTTCCCTTTCTCCTTGAAAAACATGCAAACATCAAGTGGATATTTTGTGAGTTCTTCCCTCCCCTCTGACCTCAACAGTAAGAATGCCAAATTAACTGGGTGTTTGTTAACTTCATAAGGGGGTTCTGCCCATGTTGGACTGATCTGATACATGTTCCTAAAAATCCCCCTGCAGGTAGAAGTATATGGAGTTGGAAAATAGGATTTATTTTCAACTAATAAGGAAATTAGAAGTCTCAAAAGGGAGTGTGGATTTGGCATTCAAAACCTTAGCCTTGCTATGGAGCCACATTTTCAGGAGAAAACAGGCACTGATTTGAGACATGTTACTGTGCATGGTAAACAACAGCTTAAAGTAGCTGTTAATTAGCTTGGCAGTGCTCTCCTTCTGCCTCCTTAGAACCAAGAAACCTACAGAAAACTAAGCATGAGAATCAGAAGGCAAAGAAAAAGAAATAGATGGGGATTACAATCAAAAAATTAATGAGAGGGACCTTGCTTCACCAAGTATACATAACATAGGAAGGTATCAGTGCAGAGAGCAAAAACCCAAGAAAGAGAACTTTCTTAGGAATTAGGAGCTTAGATGACTAAACAGTTGTAAAATTTAGCAGACTCTCCCATACATGCACATTCGCTTGTGCACATGTGTGCATGGATTCTCACTCTCTATTTCTGACACACACATACATACACACACACTGCTAATTAGCTACATTTTTCCATTCTATGAGGCTCATATTCATGTTTCAACCAAGCATTTTTTTCATTTATATTCAGGAATTCAGTTTCTTAGTATGATGCATAATACCATTTCAAGAGTTGAATATGAGCTCAGAGAAAATGCTCTGTGCTGTTAGAATAGCCTACATGATCTGTTTCAGAACATCAGACCTCTCCCTCTCTCCATGTACTCATTTTCTAGCCATCCGTCTATAACATCAGTTCTTTTCAGCCTCTGGCAGAGATGAAAGCCTCTGCAACACTATTTTTGTCTATTAAGCTGATTGATGCAGGGTTTTCCTGCAACTCCTGCAATCTTTACCAATGTGGAGGCAAGGAAATAGGTATTTGTGGGTGTTTTAGGGAAGCAGGTGTCTGAAATTCAGTGTGTCCTGATGAAATAAAAAAATTAGGGTAATAATGGAAGGGTTGAGGAACATATCTTTAATTGCTTCTCCAGTCAAACCTTCATTTATTAACCAAGATCTTTTTCCACCATATTTGATCCTAGAAGTAAAAGAAATTTGGCATCTAATATGATGATGTTAAGAATCCACATGTGATTTCCAGCTTTGTTTTGGACTTGTGTTAAAGGTAATGCCCAGCTGAACCAGCATAGCTACCTGGTTATTTAGTTTAGGGAACAAAAGGTGGCCTAATGCATTAGTAGCTACATCATTTCTCTGGCTATAGAAACTGATAGGCCTTAATGCCCCTTGCAAAGATTCATATAATGATGTACATGTCAGACATACAATATGGAACATCTTTGTGGCTTATCATTCTATGGTGCCAAGAACTAACTGAATATGAGGCATGTTGCAATCTATGGCACAATTAACACATTAAACATGCCATAAATATAACATCTGCCAGGGCCCTAACTATGCTACCTTGATGGACTATCTAGGTTCAGGTAGACCTTTGATTGTTTTCAATAGGAGACTGCTGAGAGTTATACCTATTTCTCACTGCTCATTCCTTGAAAATAGAATTATCTTAGGTTTTCTCTGAAATGAAAAAAATCTCTAATAAAACAGGCTTACAGAGTTAATTTACAGACCTTGGACACTAAAAATAAAAAGACTTTCAACTTTTTCCACATAAAAACACCACTTTTAATACCAAAGTGTCCTTCAGGTAGTAGCATGGGCTCTGCTTCTAATTACCCTTGACATTCTTCCTACTTCAACAATACAAGAAGGTGATCGAGGTATCATTTTCTATTTTACAATATAAAGTACCCCCCCTTCCCCTTGAGTATATTTTCTATTAGCATTGAGTCTAATTTGATTGTTTCCAAACCAGAAAGGACAGCTGAGCCACCTCTCAAGAACTCATTCAAAGGCTATAATCAAGAAATCTTCTCCAAGCAGTTGTTTAAAGAAGTGCTTATCCTCCTTCAAAAGACTGGTGAGACAATAAACTAGTCAATTTACTCTAATGGACAGGTGTAATCTGAGTATTTAGTGGCTCATAAATATTGATTTGCAAATCTTCAAACAATTTGAATGTCATGGATGTCAGCTGCTAGGCTGACACTAATTGAAACAATGTTAGTAAATATTTATACCTACATAAACTAATAATTCTAGTTTATTTCTCCAGGATTTGAGATAACTATTCAAACAAACAATAGCATTCTTGAAATGTGCACATTGCCTGACAGTTCAGGTTTCCCTATGGGAAAAAAATCACCATGACTATCAGATCCAGTCATGAATGCATTTTTATGAACCTGGATAGAATTATTGCCTATACAAATGACATTTTCACCATTTAAAGCATTATAAAGCCATCTCTTAATACACATGGGTCATTATAGAACATTTTTAAATGGCAGAAGTTGTTTTAATTAAATCTTGTTGTGTGTGTTTTAAATGTAAGGTGAACTCTGGTAGTGAATCTCAGCCTACCTAGTTTGCCTTTATTGTACGTGTATTTAACTGGAGCTTTTCAAAGTGGTACTTACTAATTGCTACCACCAGGTGTAGCTAGATCTGGAGCCCTGTATCACCATGGCTCAAAAAAATCTCCTTTGTATAATTAAAAAAAATAAAAAATAAAAATGATCATCTTTGTCTATGTCATTCATTATTTACTCAACACTCACCTTTGCTGGTGGAAGAGGGGGTGCAGATTGTATTTCAATGCCCTCCCCCCACCAGTCTGGGAAACCATGGAAACTCCAAATCAGGCAGTGATGAGCTAGCAAGGAGACTGTCCACCAAAGCTCAAATGCCAGCTTCCAACAGCACCCCCCTCCATCCCAGGCCAGGACACCGCCAGGGACCTTTTGGACTGGGAGGTCCAAGGGGGAGTTCCAGCACCCCACCCCCACCCTAGTCCAGCATCCGGTACCCCCTGCTTCCTATTCTACAGAACTATAACAAGGCACAACATTCACATAAAGTTTTAAGGCACTGTACCTAAAGTGCTTTCAGTAAAGCACAAAAGTTACAGCACCTTTGTAAATGCCTGCCCTGCATGTTGGGCTCTGTGAGATTCTGGTTTCTCTACAAATCATATAAATCTTTCCCCCCTCCCCCCCATAAGGCAGGACTCCAGGATCCCTGGAGGAAGCAAGGAAGAGGCCAAGGTCCTGGCCTACATGAATGACCTGAACATCCTGTGCCAGAATAAGCATGCTGTAGAGACAACCCTGTGGCAGACACAAGTTTATGAGGTGGCAGCAGGGGACAAGCTCAATGTGAGCAAAAGCACCTGCCTAGCTGTGGGTGAGCTCGGAGACCTGGAGTCCCTTTGGGGTCTCAGTCCCCCATGAAGGGGTTGATTTCAGCCCTTAGATAAATGGAAGCATAGCATGGGAGAAGGAAGTGAAGGTAAAGCAGAGATTGGGTCTGTGGCATGCACACCACCTCTCCATGTGGGGATGCATGGTGCTCATGAAGGCAGTGTTGCTTCTGTACACTGCAGAGGTTTAGCCCTTCCAAGGTGTAGCACCCACAGAATCCAGAGAGCCATGTGCATTTTCTTCCAGGGATCTAGAATGGAGAAGGTGGCAAGGAAGAACCTAAACAAGAAGAAATGAACTAGGGGCAGGGGTATGCCAGGTATCCTCCTGTTCCTGTGGGCAAAGTACACAAGCCAGATTTGCAAGCTGGCAACCAGACCAGAAACCAAAACAGCCTGTCCTGTCAAGTATTTTGCAAGTTACCTCCTAAGACTACGGGGAGCATATGCACCAGCCAGAGGGAAACCATATATCGTAGACGACCCCTGGTTCTACAGTCCACTGCTGAATGAGTTCTGGAATGAGTACAGGCCACAGAAGGAAAGCCCAGCTACTACATGGCCAACACAGAAAGCTACAGAAGGCAGTTAGAGACAGGAACAGGCTCTTGACCGTGGAGCTTCTCCCCAAAGACAAGTGCCAAGCCATCTGGGACTGGATCTTCCACAAGGACCTACAAATAGACCACAGAGACTTGAACCTCCTGTTATACAGACACACTGAGCTCAAGGAAACAGACTGTTAGAGTGTTTCTGAGGGAACTCCAGTCCTACTATCATGAGTTAGTGGGAGAGGACAGAGAAGATGCAGGCAACTCCACCTGGAAAAGTGACACTTGGTACAGATTGTTCAAAGCTCCCCCTCCCCCCCCAGGAGCAGTAGCAGACAGGAAGAAAAAAGAAGACAGAGATGAAACTAGACCTAGAGACAGCAAGAACTACAGAAGATCAGCAGCAGCAGAGTTACAGCAGCATTGATAGCAACAAGGACAGTAAATGAACTGAGAATGTAAACTCCAAATCAGAGCTTGGACTAAGGAACTGTTTGGCTTAGGGAAGGGCAGTGGGCGAGGGGCGCAGGGGAGCAGGTGCATTTATTGTAATAGGAGTGCAGGTTTCTTAATGTGGTTTAAGATGTGTGATAGAAAGTTTATGATAAAGAATATATATATATGTATATGTATATGTATATGTATATGTATATGTATATATTTTTTTTTTTAAGGTCTGTGAGAATTGTCCCCTTTCCTGTGCCTGAGCCCAGATCAGCCCTGCACTAGCTAGGTGTGCAGAGTCCAGTTAGCGGAGGACCAGTGAGAGCAGCTGCAGTCCATGGGGCCACCCGACCTGTCTGCTCCTCCCCAGGGGAAGTGTCCCTGCTATGCCACACAGTTAGATGGCTCCAACCCCCACCCTTGCAGCACATGTAGATGCAAAATTCTTTACTACTAATTAAATTAGTCTAATGAACAGTAATATATCTTGTAGATGCACCCAGAGAGAATGAAACCAAGGACCTTAAACACCTAACTCCCATTAATATGCTGGCTTCAGGGCCAGGTGAAGCAAATTTGCAAATGTGAAACATTTACTATTTATTCACAGTAATCACTCTCTGTTAAAATTAGCAAATTGGCAATGTTGTGGCACTTGCTGTTGGAAAGTAGTTACAGACAGGCAGTACTTTCTGTTTGGAGGGGCAAGTTTATATTTGGTTGCTTAGAAGTTCCAGGATTAGCTCCAAGATTGCCTCTGTGTAGACATGAAGCCAGCAAGCAATCTTTAGTGATAGCAGAAATCACCTTAGTCAAAAGAAGCAAGAGCAAGATTTTTTTTAAATGGAAACATCTTTCTGGAGTAGAATATTGCAGAATAAAATTTAAGAGAGCTCAACAGTGCAAACCAAAGTAAAGCACTCTTAACATTTCTTAAGTCAGCTGTTTCATTTCTAACAGATTCATATGAATCTTCTAGTCATGAATGTTCAGCCAACCAAAATGTCAGTGTTGCCAAATTAATCTATCCTTCTTTATGAAACAGTTTTATTTCTGTGACTGACAACTGCTACTCCCCTCTCCGGCTGCAATGTAGCACTCTTAGTTCCTGCACCTGGAAGGTCCTCCTCTCATGCCTCGTTTTCCCATTTTACTTGCCAGCTATGCCTTGATGTCAGTGAGCAGGTCACTGGGGCAAGAGGGCTTTGCTATTCAGGTGTAGCACATTTCACCACTGAGACCCCTCTCTCCTTATATAAGATCTCTTACCAACAGTCCTCACCTCTGTGAAATAGCCTTTAGTCCAGCGGTTCCCAAACTTTTTAGTGTTGCCTACCACTTTCCAGATTTACCAGCTGCCCACATAACCCTACTAGCAAATGTTTCATATTTTAACCCTGTAATGGGGGGGCCTGATCAGGGTTGACTTCCCAGTGGCCTGCCCACCTGTTTCTGGGCTAACCGCCTGCTTTCTCTCCTGCCATGCCTTGTTGGAATTAATTAGTTCTTCAATGTAATTAAGTGGGAGGCTGCCCATTTCCTGCCCCAATGCCAGGGGGCAATATCTGTGGCTCCATTCCTCCCCTACACTGCAGCCCAAGCCTTGCAGATGGCATCTATAGTTCTCACCATCACTGGCCCCTCACTGGGCCCCAGAATCCTACTGTTAGACCCCTCTAGGATCCCTCCATTCTGGCAGCCTAATCCTCCTTCATTATGGCTCCCCTCATGGGTGTGGTCCCCCGGGACGGTGGGCTACCAGCCCAGGCCCACCCCCAGCTCAGTCAGAACCCCAGGCCCTCAGCTCCTGGGCATCCCTCGCAGTGGGCCCCCAGCCCTGCAACCCTTCTGGTTCTGGCCCCACCATAGGCCAGTCAGGGGAAATGTCAGACAGGTTCATGAGTCCACGGCCTCACACTTTCTCAAGGTTCCACCTTCCCAACCCTCCAAACAAAGAGTAACCCACCCAGTTGTGGAGGCTAGGGGTTAAGGCACCCCAACCCACCTTCCACCAGAGTGGTAACTGGCCTGGCATTTCCTGGGGGCTCCCACACCACTGAGAGACCCACCAGGCCACCCACTCCTGGCAGAGCGCAGTTTTAGGTTGTACCCAGGACCAGGAGCCTCCTTACCATCCCCTACAGCTCCTGCACTTACCTCCAGATGGTACAAACAGTCCTCTGGCCAAGCAATGTTGTTGCCCTGTTTATATGGGCAGCCCCAGATTTGAAATGGCTGCCCTCATCAGGAACCTGGCAGCTGCCAGCTCCAGGCCATTAAAGTGGCAGGCACACACAGTGCCCTGCCACAAACCCCTGCTTTCATCTAAACCCTGACTGGTCCCTGACAGTCTAAACCCTTCCTACTGTCCTATTTAAGGCTAGTCCAGTACCCCCTTATTTTGGACTTCCTTCCTATCTGCTCACTGTACCAACTTCTTTGCTCATGCCTCCTCTGTCAAGATATCTGTTCTTCTCAGCTGTTGGAATGCTTCTGCCCCAAATTTTATAGTCTTCTAAGAGCAGGACTTCAGCCTGTTCTCATTCCTCTGAAAGGGCCCTTCTCTTCCTCATACTGGGACCGTATTACGGTTTCTTCTGTTAGTTCCAAGAGGTCCTGAAAGAAGAACATAAGAAAATGTCACCTGTCAGGCCAGTCACCAGTCAGACAAGTCATTATTCTTCACGTACTTTTGAAGAGTAATGCAACTACAGTTATTCTATGAACTTGGAAGAAGCTAGGGAGGAAGAAAGTCTGAGCCATGATGTTCTTAAAGATCAGGTCAACTGCATAGTAATCAACAACAGTTTGTCTTTTGCTAATGAATGCTTAGCCAGTGCAAACAAATAGCATGAACTTCCTCTTGATAGTTTTTCTCTTCCATTTTTCATGTACATTTTCAAATAGAAAATGCACAAAGCAAGATTGATAAGTTCTATTCCACTTCAACTGACTTCATTGCCACAGAGCCCCCCAGCCCTGCCAGTGCCCCTCACTCCAGATCCACAGCCCTCCAGTTTGTGAGGAAGGGTGTGGGCATGTGGAAATAGGGCAGGTGTGTGGGGAAAGCAGGGAACAGGTGACATTTTGGTGGGGGTAAGGGGCACTCCTCCAATGTGTCACCTGGCTACCCTGCTCCCTCCAACATGCATCCTTTGGCCACCCCACATAGACTTACCTGCAGGGAGGTGTGGGAGCTGCTCTTCACTGCTGCCTTGCTGCCACACGTATGTATGCATGCACACTTGCATGTGGCAGCCCCTGCTTGATCTCCCTCCTCCTGCTTCCTGCAGCCTCTTGCACGCTGGAACTCTGTGGTTTCCTGCATTTTTCTCCTTTAAGGGGGAAAATCCATGATTTTCTCCTTTAAAGGAAAAATTTCATGTTTTTCTCCATTAAAAAAATCTGCTTTCTTCCACAGCAAACGGAAAATTCAGATCCCTGGTGATAAAGCTATGACAGGAAACATGGCAATGATTATGACATAAGCCAAGGCTATGACAATGGGGCAAATAGGAATAGTACAAACAGAGAAGGATAGAAGAGAATTTGGGACTTTAAAAAGAGTGGTTTTGTCCTGTGTTCTTTGAATCTCTTATTTAATGATGCCATGTGTTGTTGCACTGAAGTAGTAACTTTTGATACAGTTCAGTATTCACATTTTTTGTGGTCTTATATCCCACTACTGCAGTAATATACCAGTATATTTCCAAAACCCAGAAGTGAAACAAGATGTGTTAATTGAATTGCTATAATCCATATATTTTGGTACCAAGTCCTAGGAATCTCTTACAGTGCTTTTGTTTCAATCGCCAAAGGATCTGACCTAAAGGGACCTGCAGGAATTCAAACAAAAAGTCATGCCAAGCTGCTGCATCGCAAAATCTGCAGCTACAAAGTCTTGTACAGGGTGATATTTTGGCATGATATGCTTTATGCAGTGAACAGCACATGTGAAATGCTTGAAGAAGTTTGCATAAATATTGAACAAATTATGCATCAGCTAATAACCCTCAGAGGATATCTTTGAAATTAGCACTCTGATAAGGGATTTGCATTCTGATGGATTATATGAAACTGGCTGATGAACTAGAAATTGACAGTAGTTCCCCACAAGAAAAAGCAATTTATACAGTATGATTCAAAAAGAGAATATTTGATTATGAGATTAGAGTAAAACCACTAACTAATCCAAAAAATACCTTATAGGACTTAAATATTGTTTCCATTATGTTTGGCTATTTCCATGCAGTCAATTGATTTTTCCAACTTGAGGACTGAAGTGTTTTTGTTTTTGTTTTTTCTGGTATCTCTGAAAATTCAAAGATGCCCTGCAAAAATTACAACCAAGCAAAGCATTAGATATTGGACCGGCTTGTAGAAGACATAAATGTTGTGGATCTTTGCTGGGGGTGCCAGGTTTTTGGAAGAGAATTAAAACCTGGAATGTACCCCAAAGCCACAGTGAAGTGTCTATACACAAATAAATGTTATCCTTGTTTCCAGATTGTGCTCAGGGTTCTGTTGGCTTTACTTGGATGTGTTACAAATAGTGATTGCAGTTTTTCAAAATGTAAGCTTATAAAGACATGCTTCCATTCAACCATGACTCAGTTCTAGTTGATGGGTCTTGCTTTAATTTCAATTAAAAACCAAATTAGGTAGGTGCCTGCCACTTGTATAGATCACAGCAGGGCACTAGGGGTGCCTGCTCTGCTCCCAGGGAAGGGAAAAGCCCTGGGGGTAAAGCCCAGCAGAGATAATGAGCTCAGCTGCAAGTTGGCAGGGCAACTAACAGGAGGCAGCTGATCCTAAGGAGCCAGGCCTGGCTCTTATAAAGCCCAGAGCCAGGGCCAGGGGGAAGTTCACCTTAGGTTTAGTTACAGCCAGTAGGCTTATGTTGCGTTGC
>JAGPOW010003447.1:16919981-16940165 GCA_030014935.1 Caiman crocodilus
CCCAGCACTTGTTTCCTGCCATTGGCAGGGGGTCAGACTAGATGGCCTGCTCTAGGCCCCTTCTGACCCTAGTTACTATGAAACTATGAAACTATAATTGAACAAGCTTTTGTTAAAACCCCCATGACCATTTTGAAGCATGGGATGCTGAATCCATGAGGGTGTTTTTATGTGGGACACTGAGGATGTCTAATTAAAATATCCCGGCCACCCCAGAGCATGTGTAAAGACACCCAAAGTGACTTGCCCAGTGTTGCAGCAGGGATTTGTGCCTGGATCCCAGCCAAGCATCTAGTTGACTGAAACTACTTTGATGTCCTATAATCAGGAGTCCTATAGCTCAGGTCCTTAACCTGCTGTTCCTCTGTCTTCTGACAGTTTTGTCATGGGCCACACAAACAGAAATTACTTTTTTGATTCTTATCGGACTAGACACTACAGTCAGAATCCTATTTCAGTTTACACACCCACATAGCAATCATGCATCCACATAACTGCCATTTTTGGAACTTGCACAGTTTGCAATCATATTCCATGTGTAGTATAGAGATATAAGCTAAATATAGACAGTCAAAAAGCCCAAGACTGAATCAATTCAATCTTTGTAGGTTAGTCTACACTGCTAGATTGAACCAACAAGCGAGTAAACAGAGATTCACTCTTGATTCCAGAAATGCAGCTACATGCCTGCAGTGGCCCAGGCCAGAGGCCCAGGGAGGAAGAGGTGAAAGGGGAGCAGGAGGGGAGGGCAGCACTAGAGCAAGACTCCCTGCTCGGCTGAAGCAGACAGCTTGAGCCAAGGCTAGCCCACCTGCCTTTCAAGGGGGGATTTGTGCATAGCATCCCGGGATGCTAGAGGACTGTGAGTTACCTTGAATTTGGAGGGGATCTGGGACAGAAGTTCAAGTAACTGATTTAACCTAAATCAATTTAAGTCTGATACTACATCCATCCAAGTTTATCTTAAACTAGTTTGGGCCATTTTGAAAGCAAGTAATATGCATTGAATTTACACTGCATTACAGATTTGCACTGGTTTCTGATCACTTGTACTGTGTAACTTCTGTTCCTAGCCATAAGGTGAAATTTAACCAAGGAAATATATACATATGGGAATAACATCTAATAAGATCCTGACTTGGCATCAGATGGGTATTTTTAGCATGTCAGTTTTTCAGCTAATTCATCTCTTATTTCTGCAAAGTACCTAAAGCCCTGAAATAGTAAGAAACGTAAATAGCTTTAGAACTGCGATAGAGATTTATGTGGGGCTATCAGAGAGGTACCATATCCATGGCTGACATGCCCATTGTGGGGCCAGGAGTGCTGTTCCATGTATTTCTTATTCCAATGTGTTTCTTATGATAACAATTAGGTGCACTACAGGCAGGGTGACTAGTGCCCTCCTCAGGTAGTTAAAATGGCTAAAACCTTGGTCTTGTGCCTAACAAGACCTTTGGAGACCTGGCATAACTGCCGATGTGAGAGAGGCTGGGCACAGCACAAGCAGGGGCTGAGTTGCATGGAGCTCCCTGCAACACATGCCACTTCTCTCAAAGGCAGTGTCCTGACAGCAGGGAAGCCCAGCACATCCTTGGGATAGAGGTAAGTGTTGCAGGGAAACCAGAACTGGGAGCTGGGAGCAGGCACAGCCCCAAACCTGCCCAGGCTGAGCCAAGCAGGGCAGCTCATCCCATGGGGCAAGGAAAGCAGTGCCAGGTGCTGCAGACAGACAATGCAACCCCAGACCTGCCCACGCTGTACTGTCCCCTTCCCCTGCAGGAAGTTGTGGTGGGGCTTTTCCCTGCTGCCAAAACCATGGCTCCAGGGTCGGCAGCAGCACATGCTGTGGCACCCAGCAACAGCGCACCACCCCACACACTGGGCTCCAGCCTCCTCAGCCTACACAGTGTTAAGGTGTCGAATGCAATGTTAATTCTTACATCACTTTAAGGGTGCAGGTGTAGACACACCCAGTGTTACTGCAAAATAAGGTGTCTACACATGCCTTACTGTGCAATAACTAATCGAGCGTAAATTTGATACCTGCATCACGCTTGATGAAGACACCAATTTTATGCCCATCTCAGTGTACATTACCATAGTTACTACACAGTATGGGCATGTATATGTAGATGCTGCCTATACCATGCAATAATTTTTAGGTTACTGAACAGTAACTGTGCATGTGTAGACACACCCAATAATACCTATAGACTTCACTATACTTGACAATAAAACAGCTTTAACATGAAGGCCTTATGGCTTATTGGGTCACTTTTAAAAATCACTTGAATACTTTCTGTGTTCAGAACTATAGAGGAACAATTCCTTTTCCCTTGTTTCCCCAAACTTGTGCTTATGTTACACACACAAATTACTCCACCACAACAAAGTATCAATATACAGATGCTAATATAAAAATAGTATTTCCATTCTAAACTTTGTACTTATTTATTCTTTGGTCATCTGGAAGAACCATTTCAGTCTTTGGATTACTGCAGGTTGAACCAAACATCTAGTAAATCTAAGCATTCTGAGAGGTTGTGAAGAATTTACAAATCCTTAGTAAGCTCTCTAAGTGTTTTCATTATTCCATATTTTGTGTATGGCTGCTTAAGTTGACATATTTTCTATTTTCATTGGATAACTGAAAAAAGCAAAGGAATCCAAAACAGCATATATGAAAAAAGCATAATAATGTACTTCATATAAAAAAAGTTGTGCAACTTTGAGAATTAAAATTAATTAACTGTGTCATGATTTATGGTGGGGCTGTGCTATTCACAAATAGCAAATTATGAATAACCCTATAAAGAGCAGCAAATTGAATCTGAAACATTCATTTGCCAAGGTATATGTGAACTCTTATCTTATTATTGAACTTAGCACCTGAGGAAGTCACCTATGGACTTAGAGTAAGTTTGGGAACCATTTTGAAACAGATCAACAAATTCCAAGCTTCTCTTTCTTCAATTCATGTTCATAATAATGGTATTGCAAAAACAGAAATAAATTACTACTGTAACTTTTCACATATTCCCTCCCTCGCCCCTCTCCAGATAAGATATGTGCCATATTTTGGAGAAGACAGAATTTAATCTAACAGGAAATTTTTTAGTGTGAGTATACCTAACCTTGGTTTTGCTGTGGTATTCCATCTGGTTTCTTCCGGTCCCAAGTTCAGTCTAATATAAGTCAGAAGAATTGCTCTAATGTTTAATGAATACAGATCTAAGCAGTACCCATCATCCTGTGAACAGAAACAGTGACACACACACAAACATAACCAGACCCTCCCATTAAATATCCATATAAATTTTATACCAGAAACATAGGCAGGCAAGGTTCTTTGCGTAGATGTGATATCTTTTATTAGACCAACCAAGTCTAATAAAAGTTGGGCTAATAAAAGATATCACATCTACTCGAAGAACCTTGCCTGCCTATGTCCTTAGATCAACACAGCTACAACCAAAAACCCAGCATACTAGAAACATGCAAAAGAACTATGTTGTGAAAAAGATGCGCTACTTGATATCCCTGTGCCGTTTGTCAATTAGTCTCCTTTTGGTTGCTAGGATATGAGCAGCAGTATCTTGTAATACGTCTCCATGGTTTACAGTCACTCGCTCTCCCCTACCTCTCTTATCCTGGGAACAAAAAAAAAATATTCCAATATCCTGCAGCTGCTCTTCTATCTGCCATTAGCTACATGGAAAATGCTCCGCAGTTTGGAGCCAGATCCACAGCTGATGGAATCCACGCAGCACCATTGACTTCAAAGCATCTTAAAAAAAGCCAAAGATGTGTCTCACTACATGTAACAGTTTTATCTAGTAGCCACTGTTAGGAGCTGCTTTGCTTGAAAGCTACATAATGGGGGTTCTTATATAAATGCAAATAGCTTTACGGAGAGAAAGCTTCCTTCTCTGAGAGATACTACTATTATCTTTTATGAGGCATTTGGGGCCTGATTTCTTTTTAGAAAATAGCCTTCATTTTTTGACGTACAAATACTGGCACCTTCAGTAGAAGTCATTTTGACATCTAAGTGCTCTTGCATTTTAAGTGATACTTCAACAATCACAAAGTCTGGACTAGAGGCTGGAGAAGTAAACTTTAATGCTTTATAAATTATGTTCACAATATTCATAAATTGCTCCTTTCCCAACAGAAGCTATGGATGGAATGAAGCAAATGTAATTAATTCTTTCAAATTCATCACTCTCACCTTGGTGAGACAAGATTAACCACTATATAATTTAACATCACTTGCTGATAGAAAAATCAGAGCATTTGCCCCCTGCATGCTGACATATTACAGCAGTGGAGAACTTTTGCACATTTTAAGCTTATAGTAACAGATGAGATATGAAATGGATTCTGATAGTGCCATGAGCATCTTGGAGATCCTGCCATTTATCATGGTATACAAGGCTTCTCTGGACTCTTAGCATTCTTCTGTAGTTTGTTCCTACACCACAGAAGCAGATGAGAGCTCTTTTATGAATAATGATAGATAGACCTCAGTAGACACAGTGATTAGGTTCATTTTAGATCAGAGCCCACGGTCTGAATACTTATGAAGCTAGAAGAAAATCAGGATTTTGATCTAATTCCCTTAGAAATAAATATAAAAGAGCTACTTTCGTGAGAAACCAAAATGGCTGAAAGTCATCATTTAATGCTGTGTTTGAAGCAAGCATCAAGAGGTCTCCTGGCAAAGTAGCAGGTGTTTTTGAGGAAATCCAGCTTCATGGACAAGCGGGAGTGATGCGCTACAGCATGGAGGAGTCCACGTCTGCCGAGTTCCAGAGAGACTCCGTTAAACAAAGTCCTGAAGTAAGATAACAAGTTGCATCCTTGTATCAACCATACAAGCTCCCACTAGCTCATCATAGTTTGAGGTATGACAGTGTTACCTAGCAACTTTTGCAGGTTGTTCAGGCACTATGGAGCTGAACACTATAGAAAGGTCTATACATGAATTTACAAATCAAGGACATCACATGCGTTACATATGACATTAAGAAACCACCAACCCTGCCTAGGAGAAAAAAAATCAACATTAATTCTCACCCAGTCAAGTTATATGGTGGGAGAATTTAAAAAATCACGAATTACCGAACCCCCCTAGAAATCTTTATTTCCAATATTTCTGCTTATAAATATATTTTATGATTTTTTCCTGAATATTTAGCAATTCCAAAGACTTCACCTATTGAATTCTGTGGGTATTATAATGACCACTAGTAAAGTGTATTTCTTTTAGCTTCCCTGCTGTGCAGTCCATTGATAGATAATTGAAAGACTAATTGATTTGATTAATGCCCTTGTGATATGCATCCTACTTAATGGCTAAGTATTTTGTCCACCTCCAAGACCTGTATGACCACCACTTGGTCAATCATACTCCAACTGTAAATTCTGTGCTTCTGATTCAGTATATAAATTATTTTGCTATGAAGTTTTAATCTAGATAGAACAGGATTCGATTTTTTTCCCCCTTTCTTTGAGCTCTTCTTCAGTGTTGAATCCTCATGAATTCTTATGCTGTTCTGGTTATCCAAAGTATTATTCCTGCTGTGTGTTCATAGGCAGACAGATCAGAGTGGTTAAATGTATATTTCTACAGATAGGTCCAGTTCACAAGTACTACAATGTATTGCAGTGCTTTTCTCTCGAGATATGTATCCCAGCAATAACAAACTTTATCACATAATTCCCTAGTCCAGATCTGCATATAAAAGGCTTTAACCATAACCAGCAGGCATGATGCCTAGACAAATGTATTCCCAGTCAGTTAAGATCATCAGCTTACTATTCTCTCAGTCTTATAGAAACAGGCTGTAATAGAGCCACATGCAGGATGCACAAATTCTAAACAGGTCTACAAGGTTTTGAGTGTTGGAAAGCAACTAAAAGAAAGCCAAAAAAAACTGAGGAGAATTAGCTGAAAGTGGACTGGAAAGATAAGCAGACAGGTATAACAGCTTGTTAATCTGTGCAGGAGAACTGCTGGGAAACGAGAATTCAAAATGGAAATGAAGGGCAAATCTAGGAGCAGGTGAGAGTCTAATATTTTCTTAGCAACAAAGTAAAAGGTGATCTTCCACATTTGAGAAGTGAAAGATGCCTCACTGCTGAGGATCCATGACTTCCACAGAGATTCACTGAACTGAAATGAGTTTTGTATCAGCCTTTGCGCCACAGCCACAACTGCGATCTCTGAACATGACAGTGAAAACTGATTCACAAGCTTCAAAATGCCAGAAAGTCAGAAAAGCGGCTGCATCAAAATGACATTGTGTGGTTTCTTACTGGTTCTCTCAATTTGATCTGTCCCAAGCTCCCCAATTACAAATCAATAGACTGTTTCTATTGTAAATTCCACCTGCAGACTGGAAATCAAACTGTGCTGTTTTCGCAGAATCAGCAATTCTACAGAAGGGTGGGTTGAAATTTCTCAGTATGTTAGTCAAATTGACTTTGCTTGAGAAGAGGGAGCTCAAATGTTTATGGCTGAAATTATGCCATCTTGCAAATAAGGAGGATTTTATGTCCCCAGCTCTGGGTTGTGTTATAATGGCTTCCTCTTGAGGCAAACGTTATGAGTAATTCATCCCAAACTATTGAAGAAAAACCAATAATGTGGATGCAATGACCATTGCATTCAAAGCACTGTCAAACTCACAGGGATACTTTGAAGATATTGAAATAGATGTTATGCAAAAATACTATATTTTGCTAACCAATCTGATTTGCAAACCTGGGGGCAGTAGGACCAGGAGAAGGATATATGCTAGAAAGGAGTGTTATAGCAGTTATGATGCTAACACATGCTGGGAAGTTCAGGAAAGTATGAGCATGTTAAGAATAGTCTAGCCACTCATTGGTTCTGCCCTGCTAATAGGAGTGAAGACACATCAGAACAGATGCACCTGACTGAAAATGTCACTTACCTGACAGGACAACATTCGGTCATTCCACGAGCAATACAGCTCAAGTAAACAGGAATTGTAGCAAAGCTGAATTGGACTCCATACCCAACAGTATTTCCACCTTTAAACATATTCATTGTCTTGGAGAATGCTTAACTTCTGATCTCTTCTTAGCTTTAGGTGGTAGAAGTGTTGCTGACACTATTACCATATTTACTTGATTGCAAGATGAGGTGTCCTGTACCCCCCTCCACTTAGCAAGGCACTGGGGGAGTGGGGGTAGGGGAAAGGCAGGATCTTTTATGCCTCAGCCTCTGCCGCTGGCACTGGCCCCAACCCCATGCTGGGGGCAGGGAGCAACTAAGGACACCCTGAGTGCCATCAAAATTGTAAGACTAGCTCGGGGCATCTGATTAAAAAAATAAAGTGAACAGAAGTAGTAAATATTCTCCAAAAACAAGGAAGAGCATGCACATCAACATTTCAACCTCAAAAGAGCCCATTAGACCCAGTAACACTGTTTCAACTTCACTTTCTAGATAGGTGTGCGCCCTGGAATATTTTTCCTCCCTGTTCAAATCAATTGCTCTTTGAACGTGTGTATTCTGTTGCAACTGCTATTGCCACCTGCAGTGGTTGGTTCCAGATGCTAATTATCCTCCAGGACATCAAACTCAGGAAGAAATTTCACAAATATAGGGGAAAGAACGGGTGCTAATGGGATCTGCATCTGGACATGTCTAAACAGGCAAATCCATTCCAGTTATAAGTAAGCCAACACTTCTTAAATCAAATGCAAGTCTGAGAAAAATGAACCAGGATGAGTGCAAAAGACAAAACTGCTCTAACTGCAGAAAGAATGAAAAAATATTCCACAGAAATTCAATAGCAGCTCAATCCCCAAAGCCCTTCCTTTTCTCCGATATTAATTGATCCTAAAGCTTATTTTAATATGGACTTACAATCAATTGGCCAGATTGTCAGCTGCTGTAAATCAACATAGCTCCTTTGAGGTCACTGGAGTCAAGGATTTCTACCAGCTGCAAATCTGCCTCAGTTTTGCTTCCTGGGTACTTTGGCTCTATTTTTAAAGGGGCATCATTGTCTGTTGCGGTGAGTAAACAACTTTTGCTTCCTTAGATACATGAGGTGGTGCGTCAATAATCAAAATTAAAATATTTAAAAATATTCAGGAAAGTTCCAAGTCCTTATTTCTTGAGATAGATTACCATATTTTTTGCATACTACATACTTTTTTCCCCAAAAAAATCAGCTCCTGAAAATTTGGGGGGTGGGGGGGAGCGGAGGTAAGCAAGAAAATATAGCCAGGCCTGAGAGACACCCCCCACTGCTGCCAAGGCAAAGGCTCCTACTGATCATTAGCATCTTGAAGGTATGCCTGCATTGTATTTCCTCTCTTAACGCCCACAAATACACACACACACACACACACACATAAATACACACACACACAATTGTAGTGGAAGAGATCAACACTTGGAAACAAAGGCACACATCACCACCCACCCAAGACAAAAATAAGACTGTTCAGGAATTTGAACTAGGTAGTTGGAAAGGCCAGGGGCACCGCTATGACCCCCTCCAATTCCCTCAGTACCCTCAGGTGAAGAGCATCTGGTCCTACTGATTTAAATACATCCAGCCCCTCCAAAAGTTCCCTAACTAGGTTGTCCCTGACCCTAGGTATGGCAGTGCCTCTCCTGGATCCATCTGCAATTCTAGTGGAGGAGATGGCCCGGTCCTTGTTCAGGAATATGGAGGCAAAGAATTCTTTAAAGAGGTCATCTTATTCATTTGCTGCAATCACCAGATTGCCAAACCAATCCTGTAAGGGCTCTGCATTACCCGGTGCCTTCTTCTTACTTCCTATGTATTTGAAAAAGGACTTTTTATTATCCTTAATTCTGGTCACTAGCCCTAGCTCCATCTCTGCCTTGGCCTTCCTAACAACCTTCCTGCAGCCCCGAGCAATGGAGGTGTAACCCTCCTTGGTGATAGCCCCTTGCTTCCACTATTTGTATGCCTCCTTTTTCCCTCAGGCATCCCTCTATGCCTTTGCTGAGCCATGGGGGCTTCTTAGCACTCCTGCCCCCTTGAAGATCATTGGGACTGACTCCCTTTGAGCTTGGAGGATCGTCTCCTTGAGAAACAACCACCCATCTTATCTTATAGAAGTTGGCCCTCCTGAAGTCAAGTACCTCTGCCTTGCTGCTTGCTTTCACCACCCTGCACTGGATAGTAAATTCCAGCAGGCAATGATCACTGTTACCCAGGTGGTCAAGTACCTGCAAACCCCTCACCAGGTCATCACCTGTGGCAAGGATCAAGTCCAGCAAGGCATTTCCCCTGATGGGACTATGCACCTCCTGGGTTAGGTGGAGGTCCTGTATCTTGGCTAGGAACCTATGTGAGCGGTCAGACCTGGCTGACTGCTCCTCCCAGCAGATGTCTGGGTAGTTTAGGTCACCAATGACAACCACATCCCTTGACTTTACTGCCTCCATGAGCTGACCTGAGAATTTCAGGGCCAGCTCATCCCCCTGGTGAGGCGGTCTGTAGTAGATGCCCACTATCAAGTCCCTTTCTCCACTCCCCACCTTGCATTCTTACCCAGAGTGCCTCATTTTGCCCCTCCTCTGACCCCATCCTGATGATTGAGGACACGTATTGCTCTTTGACATGTAGCACCACACCACCCCCTTTTCCCTGCTCTGTCTTGCCTATACAGATCGATCCTGTATCCCTCAATGTCCACTACCCAGTCATGGGTAGAATCCCACCAGGTTTCTGTGAGCCCCACTAGGCCTGGGTTTTTGCTAGCTAACAGGAAGAAGAGTTTCTCCTGCTTTTTCCTCATGCTTTGAGCATTTGTGTAGAGGCATTTGAGGCCTCCTGTAGGTGCCCATGCCGCCGCCTTGTTCCTAAGCCTGCCCCTGTCACTTACCTGGGCACTACCCATGTGCATCACCTAGCTTGACAGCAAATTCTCCTCATGTTCCTCTGCATCCCCGTCCCCCAGCAAACCTAGTTTGAAGCTTACCGTATGAGATCAGCCAGCCAGGAAGAAAAAGCACACTTACCTTTTGGGGATATTTGAAGCCTACCCCACTCAAGCATGTCCTCTGTGTGGAAATGCGGGTCATGGTCCAAGAACCCAAGGCCTGCCTGGTAACACCAGCTCTGAAGCCACAGGTTGATCTCGCCAATGCATGTCTCGTGGCACTGTTCACATCTGCTCACTAGAAGGATAGAAGAAAAAACCACCTGTGCCACACTGTCCTTGAGCTTTGCCCCTCAAGCCTTGTAGTTACTCATGACGCGGTCTGGGTTGCTCCTGGCCAGGTCATTCATTCCCACATGGATGAGGACGTTGGTTAAAGCATGTGAACTATATGAGTGATGACCAAATCCCCAGGGACATACTCTACGGTGAGCTGGCCACTGGCAAACATCAATTTGGACACCCCAAATTCCATTTTATTGATGTTTGCAAGAAGAACCTTCACGAGCTATTCATCAGTGGTCAAAGCTGGATATCAGTCAATTTGGACCACTGCAAGTGTAAAGCTGCCGTGAAGTTATGGTACTTGAAGATGAGGAGTCAGTGGTGGAATGGAGAAGAGGCATCAGAGGCAGGCAAGACAAGGCAATACTCAGCATGCCAGCACAACCTCAACCGAGTTTGTATGTGCAATTTGCCACAGGGTCTGCTTGTCATGCATTGGACTTCTCATTGGGGGGTTGCCTGTACTCTTTTCCAGTGAAACTACTGTATTAACTCAAATACAAGATAAGGGTTTTTCCCCCCCTCAACTGGCATGGGGCAGAAAGCCCCTCATCTTGTAACTGCATAATAGGAAATCTCACTAAATATGTTGTCTATCATTAAACTGCTGCTAAAAGCAGCAATGGAAACCAGCAGTGGAAAAGGTCAGCAATGGAAACCAACTATGAATCTGTTTAAATGCAACCAACACTGAGCATGATTATAAAATGCATGGCTCACATTGGCTAAATATGCTGATAGGAATCTTTTTGTTTTTTTACAAATTTTATTAAAAACATACTTATCACCTTACTTTTACAAAGTTACACATATTGAGTATCCTTGTTTTACCAAGACTTGTATCACAGAAACAACTACATATTAAAAACATACAACTACATATATTGAACCCTTAAACAACATATATCAACTTCCCACAACAATAAATCCTTACAAAAATATTTTTCTTGACACCGAACCCCATGAAAACCTGTTACCTCAGTAAACACCTGAAAATTTCTGCCCCTCCCATCAGTCCTCTCTGTTGGTTTTGTGAAACAAGTGTGTCCAGTTCTTTTTCTTCCACTTCTTCTCTACCTCTTCCTTGTCCTGATAGATGGAGTATTTCAGTTCACATAGCCCCAGCATCAGGCACTCTCTTTCAAAGCCAACCCCTTATACACCCAAGAGCTTTCTTACTTTCCATAAACTGGTTTTAACACATGCTAATAAAGTCTTTAATAAGGTTTCCCCTGGTCCCTTTGGTATGGGTCCATGTATCATTTTGCATGCTAATGACAGGTTTCTTATAGTGATACTCAGAAAGTGGCAGACCTTTTCCCTCACCTCCTTTGCATATATACACTCCCAAATCACATGTCCGACCATTTCTTCTTCTCCACACCGCTCCCATGGGCACCTTAATGAGCTTGTCAGGCCCCACCTGAGTTGCACTTCTTTCACCAGTAAGATAACTCTTACAACTATCGATGCTAGGTCAGCATGTTTGCCTTTTAGTTGTTTACCCACCACTACTCCCCACACCTTCTTCACTTGGTCTTCTGTGAAGTTTCTCACCAGTGCCATCCTGCCTCTCTCCCTTACCATGTTCATCAATTTCTTATGATACTCCAGCCCTACCTTCCCTATTTTATACCTCTGAGTGAATCCTTTCATCCTGATGTAATGCATTGGTGGTTGCTACACCTCTGGATTCTTTGAAGAGGTCTAACATTCACCCCATTTCCTCAAGATTGCAGCTCTATGAAATCAGGCGATACGTGCTGCTTTCCCCTCTCCCTCTGGACCGGATACAGTGAATTGGTAGGCAACAATCTGCTGGCCAGATGAAATTGCCTGGCAGGCCAGATCCATCCCACAGGCCATATTTTACCTGCCCCTGGCCAATATTATGCAGGAATCAAGGGGATGTTTCTTCTAGAGGTTTATATTCTTCATAGATTTCATAGACATTAGGGCCAGAAGGGACCTAGTAACATCTTCAGGTCCTGCCCCTGGCCAAGGAGCAGGAAGTCAGCTAGGGTCAAAGGATGCCAGCAAGATAAATATCCAACTGTTTCTTGAAAGTGTCCACAGTAGGTGCTTGCACCACTTCTGGGTTATTCCAGACCTTGGGGGCTCAGACAGTAAAGAAGTTTTTCCTTATGTCCAGCCTAAAATGGTCTTGCAGGAGTTTGTGACCATGAACCTTGTTATTCCTTGGGGTGAAAAGACATTTCCCCAGGTCCTGATGCACGCCGTTTATATACTTATAGACTGCCACCAAGTCACCCCTGAGCCTGTGCTTCTTCAAGCTAAAGAGTCCCATGCTTCCAGCTTCTCTTCATAAGGCCTGTTCTCTTGCCCTCTGATCATGTGTGGCTCTCCTTTGGACTCTCTCAAGCTTCTGCACGCCCTTCCTGAATTGTGGAGCCCAGAACTGGATGCAGTACTCCAGTTGCAGCCTCACCAAGGCAGAGTACAGTGGGAGGTTGATATCCTGGATCTTGCTTGAGAAGCATCAGTAGACACAAGCAAGAGTTTTGTTCGCTTTGCTGGCCACAGTTGCTTTACCAGCTGCAACATTGCATTGGTGGCTCATGTTCATCTTGTGGTCAGTCATGACCCCCAAGTCTCTGTCAGCCATGGTGCCAATGAGTGTAGCCCCGCTGAGCCTGTAAGTGTGATGCAGGGTTTTTTCTTCAAGATGAAGCACCTTGCATTTCTCCATATTGAATTGCAAGGTGGACGGATGTAAACCTGATGGAAGTCTATCAAGTTCGGCCTGGATCACCAGCCTATCCTCAAGTGTGGACACTCTTCCCCAAAGTTTGGTGTCGTCAGCTAGTCATAGAAGGAAATGAGATTTGCCAGGCAAGACCTACCCACAACAAATCCATGCTGGCTATCCCTCAGGATGTTGCCTTCTGTTAACAACGTTCTTCTTGGACAAGAATCATAAGTTCTGACCCCAAAGTCAAGTATAGTGTGTTGTTACAGATAACAACAAAGCTTATATGATCGGAGAAATAATGTGCGATTAAGTTTATAAGAAAAAAATCACAAGAAAGATTTTTCATATGCTTGTTATTACAAAACTGCATAATAAAAACTAATACTGACATCATTGCCACATAACAAAAACTGCCCAACTTATCATTTGCATGGACACCAAAATACCTCATATTTCATAAAATGAAACTGGATTTCATGCCTCATAATGACTCTCCCTCTTCATTCCCATCCCCCTTCTTGGTACAAATCTTTTCTATTTTAAAAAGAAATCATGACTAACTCTGTCCCTCTGCCACCAAGAAATGCAGACTGCAATGCAAGCAACTGGGCCGCGGATTGTCTCAATGCTAGAAAACAGTCACATGACAGCTGTCACACTTTTGGTATCTCTTGCTACTCTATGCTAAAGAAAACACCTGAGATTGAAAGGAGGCTGATGGAGCTAAGTGCTTTGGGAAAGCAGAAGGCAGAGGCCACCCCTTGAAACTCTAAGGAACAAAACTGGGGACGCTCCAAAAAAAGTTCAAGCACAGTTCGTTTGTCATATGTGACAAGCTAATTCATCACTGGAAGGAATCTGTCTGTCCGCCATTTGATCTTGCTATCCAGAGATTTCATTTCTGCCTTTTGACTGTAATAGAAACCATTCCTGTCATTTTTGAAAGCCCTTCTTTTGTTGTTTCCATTGATGTAATAAAGCATAATATTCTACAGCATCTCTCTTTTTAATATTAGGTTTCTCCACAGCCACTGGAAAGCTGATTTTGATAATGTGGCTATAGCCCAAATAGATGTTTCATTTTTATAGACAAATTACATTTTCAGTATGAGAAACAAAGGTGTTGCATTCTGAGGGGAAGGGATTTGATTTGTTCCATAAATATGATGTTATAAGATGTTAAATTGATGTGCATTTTTAATGTTTTACCCCAGCTGTCATGTCATGTCATGTCATTTAGTAATTGCATTGTGTTTTATTTCTGAAACCAAATGAAAGAAAAGGGGCAAGAATGGAGGAAAACTCTGTGTACAATGTTGTACTGGTCTGAACATGCCATGTGTCCAGGCAAGGAGTGTTGATAGTAAAGGAGTCTACTGATCTAACAGCACTTGAGTCTATTGACTTTAACAACACATCACAGTTCTCATCTGTTGGCACAAACTTTTGTTTGGGAGAGTGGGGTGGAAGGTAAAAAACCCTTTGAGCCAAAGAATTCTACTGAATCCCCTTACCTGAAATTAGATCAATTTTGAAAGTTATTTAATTAACTTGTTTTGTTTTGGATATCTACTTGGCAATGTTAGAGAAGTGCATTTTACAAGTCTAAAAGTAAACATGTAAATTAAATAATAAATTATATAACACAGATGTTGTCACTAATTGTATTTTTCAGGGAGCAGGGAAGCACACTGCCTAATGTTTAATTAGGTTTATTCCTAGTGAAGGCAAAAATAGGAATTTACTTGTCTTTTAAGTAAATACCATCTGCAGTGTATTTCCATCCCACGATCCTGTGTAAACTAATCTTCAGCCTACAATGCTACTTTTTTTTTTTAATGGTGGAAAATGAATTAGTCGAGTTAAGGCAAAACTCAGTGCAATATTGATTTCAAAGTTGATGTTAAAGTTTGAGCCTACAATAGAGAATGCCTTCTGCTTGTTTCAACAGCCGCTCATCCATGTTCATTATTTATTGCTTTGACCTCATATTGATAAAGGCACAAGTAACAATTTAAAATTAATTGTGTTGAATAATAGTTTACAATAGGTGGGAAGGTGTAGCACAGACTTAAAGAATAAGGAAATCAGCAGAGGCCTTAAAACCCATACGCAAGAGTTTTATTACGGTTTGAGCTGTACAAAAGCAGACAGCACCTACAGGAAACAAGTCAAAAACACCCATTGCCTCTTGAAGGCTAGTGTCACAAAATATGAGAAAACTATCCTATCACTGCAGAATCATGAGGTTTCTTTTTTTTTTGAAAGCCCAGTGGGTGAAAATGTAACACCAAATAACTCTGCAGAATTATTCTTGTTGTCTCTGGCCCCTCCAGAGGAAAAAAATCCTGCTGCAAATGTAGGACTCCGAAGAAATGAGGCCACATTCTTAACATGACATCCTTTGCCATACAGTCAGGTCACATTCATCTTCTAGAAAGTTTTTACAATGAATTTTAAAATGAAAGGTATGGTTCTAACCTGGATCACTGCTGGACCAATTCACTGTAATCCCGTGCTAGCTATTCAACAGTACCACCCTGAGATGCGTGAACCAGAATCAAAGCCACTAAGGAAAACATTTCAATTAGCTATACTGGCCTTTAGATAGGAGCCTAAGATATGGAGCAATATTCATTGAGTAATGAGTATGGGGTAGCCATTTTTATCATTCGGGAAGGCTGTGAGAAACATTTCCTTTGTATTGAGACATTCAGAAAAGCCACATTCAAAAGGGAGCTGAGGGTACTTCAAGAGCAGGATGAGCTTTAAACAGAAGAGTGCTGTCTTGTTGCTACTGTAGGTTTATCTTCTCTGTGAAGTTGGTTTGTCATTCCCAGCAAGTGTTTCTGTGCCCATATGTTTTCCCCAGACTTCCTTCCCTTCAGAATGCAACAAAAGAAAAATGCTGCATTTAATCACTTTCTTATATTTGCAGAACAAAACAGTGTTCTCTTTTCTTTTTAACTTCTATCCCTAGTCAAATAACTGTGGAAGAATCTACATTTCATTACCTCGTGTAAGCAACCTTTTCTCACAGGAAAAATGGATAAAATGCCTCACCTGATTTTGTTGTTGGTTGGTTTGTTTGTTTGGGGTACGATTTTTGCATTTAAACTCCACTCCCTGCTGTTCCTGCTAGGGCCCTCTACTGAAATATCTGCAGACATGAAACAATAAAGATTTGCATTAACAGCTTCAGCTGGAGACAACACTATTTAAGCAATCATTTGGCTCCTATCTTGGTGCTTGTGAAATTCACTCTTGTGTGTGGCATTATCATCCTCTCTTCCCTCTGTATTACTTCTTTCGCTTCTAAAAACTATCACAACTGGAGTCTGGAACCAAACCAGGGAAAAAAAATGCTAACTGAATCCTTCCTTTTGTTGATGGTGGTTTATTTTCTTTCATTACAAAGAAAAGCCTCACTGCGATACTAAATAAATGAAATCGTTTTACTACATTTTGTTCAATTGCCTTAGAAATCTTAGGCATTAATCACATCTTACCGCACCTGTTCTGCTGTAGAGCACATGTAAATACTGGATCAATCTTGTTAAATGCTGTCAACCGTAAGCTTTCTGTGTAGGTGCTGGAAAGAATCACAGCTACACACAGGCAAACTCTATTCCAAACGTAGTATTTTAGCTGACCGCTCTTCAGCTGTCATGTGCCTGTGTTGGTCACTACCTCCCATTGCTGCCAACTGCCACACTGTGTGAAGCAGAGGGATGTCTTGTTCCTGTTTAGCCAACTCCTACACTTCCCAGGGGCTCACTGAACTGATGAGGCTGAGAGAAGGGAGCTGGGAGGTTGCCTTTCTGACTCATGAAGCAATGTTGTTGGGAATCTAACGTTTGTGATGCTAGGGCGGGGATTGCAACTCCTGCAGTAGACACTGGTCACAGGAGGCCTCCGATTATTAAGACTCTGGCAGGCTGTCTTGCGAGAGACTAGCCCAGATCATCAGAGAGAAGAATTAATGGCTATCAGGCCTCTTTGAAGTACCTATCAGGGATAGAAGGCATGACAGCTGATTGTAGTGTAGTCTGAGATTCATAAAGAATAAATGACTGAAAAGTCACACAGCAGATACCATACTCCCCTCTTCTGTAAAACCCTACACTCCTACCTAAAGGAGTACCTGCAAAATCTGCTCCACAAATAACGCTTCATCATGGCAGCAGCTGCCACAGAGCCACTAGCTATGATCCCTGCCCTATTCTACCCAACATCTTCCCATGCTGCTTTTGACACAGCTAACAGGGTAGAGGGGTTCAGAACAAGGCACATCTTTCCTGGCAGCTGTCTCCACACAAAAGATCTGTGGTGATCCCTCACTATTTTGGGGCCTTAAGCACTCATGCAAGATAGGGGTTATTAGGACAGGTTTCTCCCAGTGTACAGGGTCTGTGAGTCTAAACAAGTGGGCTGATTTTCAGAGGTGTTAAGCTCCCACTGAGGTCATTGGAAACCAATCAAAAAACCAGCAGGCGCCTGCAACGTGACTGACTTTTAAATCATATTTTGATTTTTCAAGGGCCAGAATTGTTCTATTGGCCTTAGTGCCATTACATGGATTTATTAAGAGCAGTGATTCTCAACCAGGGTACCATGAGATCTTTTTAAAGGTGCTGTGTCATATTAGCATGGTTAGATATACAAATACCTACCCATGATTCACAAGAAAGTTCAAACAGGGACCCACAGTGTCAGAACATCCTGACCTGTAATGGTCTTTCTGAATCCTGTGCAACAGAATAATTGCTCTACTATTTTTCTGTAGTCAAAAAATGAGTTGGCATTTTACAAGAGATGCCTCACGTCTAAGGGGTGCCGCCGGTCTAAAAAGGTTAAAAAGCAGTGCCTTAGAGTATAGCCCTCATGAACCATGAAGGAAAATTAAATACAAAATAATTGGGCTAATGGCTGTTTGTCTTTACAAGCTTATCTTCAAAAAAGAAATAATGTATGAACTTAGATAGCCCCTAGTTTCTCCAATTATTTAATTTTACTCTTGTTTAACGAAAGCTGGTAAATAGAGACTGTTGCAGAACCATAGAAAATTGGATTATGTAACGTGCTTTTTTATTTATTTAGCAATATATCACAGTTGTTTCTTATCATTCTTCAGGTACATTGTGCTCAGGAATAAATTAAACTGTCTGTTCAACAAAAAGAAGCTGATTTTTCTACTGCTAATTTTTTAGCTCTCCATTCTCACTCTATTATTAGGGAAAATAACAAGCTTAGCAGGGAGAGGAGCACTTCCAGCTCCGCACATCAACCATTAGTCCTGTTAGGTTGCACAGTCCAAGTGGTCCATCTATTGGTCAATTATTGACATGGCAAGAGACAAAGTCAAAAGTACAGTGATGTTTTCTTTACATAATTACTTGCTGATGTTGACAAATGGAGTGACAGCTGTGCCCTTTAAGGGCAAGATTTGTGCAGAAATCAAAGTCATGTAAATCATTTCTCTGAATATATTTTCCCTGCATTTCCTCTGCTCCACACTCAAGCTGGCAAGTCCAATGACTAGAAGGCAGCCCTAGTGCTGCCTGATGATGAACATGTTTTGGGATAAGCAGGTAAACAGCACTTGAGAATACAGCTGCAGATGGTCTCCCTTTGCTGACTCCTGCTCTGCAGATTTGCCGCTGTTCTTATCGCTGAGTTCCCTGCAGATTTTTCCATGTGGATAAATCTCACACAAGTGCTCATGCTCTAAAACCTAAGGGAGTTTTATGTGAGCAGGGCGGGGGGGCAGTGAGGGGTGAGGAGGAAAGGGGGAGAGGTGAATTAACTCATCGTGCTTTTGGTGACAAAATGTTAAATTACAATTTATTTTTGCAGCTTATTTTCTCCCAAAATTGGCCGTTGAATTTGTATTCTGTCCAGTCTTGGAGGGCTGGGATAAATGCCATACAGCCATCTCTACAGATTACTCATATCAAACGCACAGGTCTGCTGTGGGAAGCCACTTAGCACTAAGCATCTGTACACCATGAACTATGTGATCTGTGGGGAGCTGGGAAAAGGATACAGCAGTAGGCCACATGGCCTGCATCTTGTATCAGCCTAATGATGTGACCCTCACCACTCTAGGATGATAGCACCTTGTCAATTGTGATGAATTTTAAATGGGGCTGTTTTTATTCCCATTTTAGAGGTGGGGAGCCATAGCACAGCAACACAAAGGAGATTTCTGAAAAGCTCATGGGCAGATTTTTCAAGTGCTCAGTGCATAGACTTGGAGCCAAATTTCCAGGAGCTCAACATCTCCTATGCAGTTTTGCAAAACAGACTCCAAGGTTGCACTAGCAGTAGGTACTTCACCAGAAAATAAACCTAGCTGTATTAACCATATCCACAATAATAACAATTAAATACCCAACTAATGTGCAAGGCAGTCATAGAACACATGCACACTGTAGTGAGGTGGCATTATCTCTGATTTGCAGGTGAGGCAAGTGAAATCACCCATATCATCCAAGTGTCCAGGCTATTTACAAAGAAGTCAGGACTAGAACAAGTTCCCCCAATATTAGGCTAGGGTTGTGTTTCCCAGACTGCATGTTTCTTACCATCTATTTCTGGTGTTTTTTGGCCAACACCAGGCTTCTTTGAGACCTCCAGAACTAAAAATTATGAGTCTACAAATAAAGCTATCCAGTTTGACTCTGTAATGGCACCCTATAACAGACATAGCTCCTCTGTAGGTCAGTGAGGTACATGTATACCTGTTAGGGTCAGAATTGGTATTAAGCATTTATAGTTCATTATATTAAGGTACCCACATTTAAGTGTAAAAAAGTAACAGCCTGAGTCTGCAAAATGTAGTGTATTTATGAAAAGACAGGGGACTCAGGCTCAATTGCAGTAAGTCATAACAATGAATGTGCATACATCAAATCTCAGACAAAATTCTACCTATATTAATCTGTTGCCCTGTGGGATCAGACCAACTCTCAGGATCTCAATATTGCAGTTAGACAGGAGGGTGTGACACAATTGCACATATACAAACACACAAATCAATTACATGCATACACACACACTACCAGCTCAGAAATTAGAGGGGGGAGGAGCAGAGAATGGGGCAGGGCCAAACCATAGTAAAGTAAAACCCAACTTAGGGGTCCAAATAACAGTTTTATTAAACAGAAAACACACTACACAGCCTCATGAAGTTATTGGTTCACACACACACACACACA
>JAGPOW010003447.1:16940265-16956921 GCA_030014935.1 Caiman crocodilus
CACACACACACACACACAAGCACTCACAATGGCAGCAGGTAGGGAAGAGAAGCAGAGTCCAAGTCCTTGGTTGAAGAGGGGGTGGGGGGTGATAGCTACCTATCCAGGCTGGAAAGGGGTCCTTGTCCAGGAATTGTTGTCCAGAGGGAGGTCACCAGCAGGGCTTCTGGGGGGATAGGTGGTGTGGCATAGTACTGGTCCAGATGGAAAGGACATCCCAAGGAGTCGGTCTTCACTGCCCCTTTTATGGGGCAGACTACCTCTGATCTCCTATGGGGAGGGCCTGTCCAGGCAATGTCAGTCCTGTCCCAGAGGGTTCCAAGTGTTCATACTGACCATGTGCAGCCTGGCACAATGGTGGGTTGCCTCATCTTTTGTTTCTTAAATGCTGAGGGTGGTTCCAAGGGCTGGGTTGTTGGTCCAGGTATTCGTGTTGATGGTTCAGTCATTCAGAGGGAGTGTGGCAGGGCACTTGGTGTGCCTGCCACTTTAAGGCCCTGGAGCTGGCAGCCTCCAGGTGTCTGATGAGGGCAGCCATTTTGAGGCCTATATAAACTCAGGCAGTTTGGCTGCTGGAGGCTGAGCAGCAGTATTGCCTGGTTGGAGAGCTGTCAGGGAGAACACTGGAGGTATGGGGGTCCTGGTCCTGGTCCTGGTCCTGGTCCTGGTCCCTGGTCCTGGTCCTGGTCCTGGTCCTGGTCCTGGTCCTGGTCCTGGTCCTGGTCCTGGTCCTGGTCCTGGTCCTGGTCCTGGTCCTGGTCCTGGTCCTGAAAACTGCACCCTGCTGGGAGTGGGTGGCCTGGTGGGGCTCCCAGTGGTGTGGGAGCCCCCAGGAAATGCCAGGCCAGTTACCACCCTGGTGGAAGGTGAGTCAGGGTGCCTTAACCCCTTGCTCCCACTGCTGGGTGGGTTACCCTGACAGTGTTTGGAAGATCCAGAGGGGGACCTGAGAATGAGTGAGGGGCTAGAGACCCAGCCTGACCAGGTGAGTACCCTTGACTGGCCCAAGTTGTGGCCAGGACCCAGAGATGGATCAAAAGGGCCAGGGGGGCCCACCGTGAGGGATGCCCAGAGCTGGAGGCCTGGGGTCCTGACTGGCTTGGAGGTGGGCCAAGGCAAGTTGCCATAGGTCCAGGAGGGACCACACCTGAGAGGGGAAGATGGGTTTGGGGGGGCTAGGTACCCTGGATGACAGTGGAGAGGCTGCCTGATTGAGGGTAGGACCCCTGTCACAGGGAGCTGTTTTTAGACCTACTGCCATTGTCTCAAGTGCCCTTATTCATCCCCATTCATTCAGGAACCATGTTGTGTAGGAGGGGTGGGTGTGAGTCATGGGTTACACAGCTGGGTCTGGGGACAGGATGGAGACTTGACAAACAAAATGGAAACTTGACATGACTTATGCTAACTTACAATATGTAGGCCTAAATCATATAGTACCAGTAAAACAGTAATATAGAACAGTAAAAATCAATATAAACATAATACAATATAAAGAAGGAGAAAAAACAAAACAAATACAACTTGCTACCACAATAAAATGCTGAAGCTTATCCTGTGTCTTAGTCACTTATACTTATCTATAGGGAATAGAGAGGGAAAGAAAGTCAGAAATGGTTGGGGAAGAGGAGGGAATGTGTTTTAAAAGAAAAACTGGGGCTTTTGCTACAAACCCTGTCATTTTTAATCTGTAGTAATTATAGTAGTAGTAACAGATGAGAATAACTAGATCATTGGGATATCACTGAGCAGAAAGGAAGACCAATGGAAAAACCATTATGAGGAATGAACTTTTTTTTTTTTTTGCCAGCAAGGCATTACTATTCATGATACAAGAGAATGTTTCTTTCAATTCTATTTGCAATTACATTTAAACTCTGAGGTATGAGGTGCATTTCCAAAAAAAGAAACAAATAGCACTTAGGAGCTCAATAGATTTCTTACTGACCTATCACCCCCAGGAGTCCAGTCCTAGCTCTAAAGCAGAGTGAAGATTACATGCCTTGCTTCATTCCAATAGATTTGGCACTGATCTGAAGGCAGATACTGGTGGCATTTGCATATGGAGGTGACCTAACAAACACAACCAGATGGAGCACTTATATGAGCAAGATAATTGACACTCCTGTCCAGCAAAGCCCTTAACCATACTCATAACTTTAAACTTGTAACTAGTCCCACTAAAATGAATGGACTAATAGATCAAGCCCTTTTGTTCTACAGTATAGCAACTATTTTTCTGCAGTAGTAGATGTTTATGTAAGGAATGGCCCATGGTTTTCAGATATCTAAATGAATTGTGTATCTAAGTGCCATTGAAATTTAGCTTATAATTGTCTGATTATGTAAGTGTCTAATTTACTTAGGATTAAGGCTTTTAAGCCACTGACCTGTTGCTGAAACTTTTGCCCTGCAATTGTCTGATGCTTTGTGCCCTCCACTAAACATTAGATCAACAATACATCTTAGGTTAAGTCCCCTGTGGTTCAGTGGCAGAATCTTTATCTACCACCTGGGTTTGATTCCCTGACACTTATACAACTACAGCCATGGAGGCAACAAACATCTGGACTCAGTCTGGTCCTTGGATCCTGTCTCAGTGGCCTAAAGGGAGGATGGAAGGTCTGGATAGCCTCCACTCCTCCAAAAAGATTCCTTCCCACACATACACATTGAAGGCCTGGTGGCCCTCATGCATACAACCATGATCCAGGAGGATTGATGGTTGTCACTGCTTAGACAGAAGGGTGAGAAGGAAGTGAAGAGCTGACACAAATCATGCTGACAACTGGATTATGAAACATGGGGGCACATCTAGTGTTGGGACCAGGTGGCAGCAAGAGCAGATTGTGTTGGAGTATATACACAGAACCACTAACTAATGAAGAATAGTGGGTCGATATTGAAGGGAGGCAATTACTTGAAGCCAGACAGCTTTTAACACGAATTATATAGCTTCTGCTGAAATACACAGACAACATCTAGACAGAAAAGTCATATGACAATTACATTTCCAAAAATAATTGAAAGTGTGCATGCACATGAGCGCGAACACACACACATACATCCCTTCCCCATTATTTTCTCTGCATCACAGGCTCCATATGCACCATAGCTCTTTCTCCCTGCCTGCCAGCCAGGAAATGGTAGCTTCTAGGCACATTTCATCTTTGTATTTGTTCACTATAACATTGGCTTTTAAGTTTTTATTGTTGAAGGGAAAAGCTTTGTTAATTCTTCTATTAAAAACAAAGCAAAACACTGTTTTTTTTCCCTTCCAGTGACAATAAAGCTGTGAAGTTGGGTAGAAAAATAGTAGGGTCATTCTAAGAAATTGCAGGTGTGAGTAATGCTCTAGACTAAACAATCCTTGTAAGTCCATAGAGCTTGTTAGGAGAGTAACCTAGGAGGGCCAGCACAGCACAATAAATACCAGTACAATAAAGAAATCAAGGTATGATGTTTCTGAACAAATACTGTGTTGGGTTTGTTTTTTTTCCAGAAAACACTACTGCCCCATGTAATGCTAAACAAATGTCATCCTGACCTGATCCCTTCTGGCCAAGGACTAGACTGAACCAGTAAGCACCTAAACAAGATATAAACCATTTATGTGTCTATGTCTCAAAAACTAATGTAGAGAGAGTCAAGACTTTTTCAAGACAGCATCTTCTTTTTGTTAAAAATGGAAATATTCTGCTCAGCACTACCATATGTCTTACAAATATTTGTACATTCCCAGCAGTCTTCACAGAGGCTTACATATGAAAATTTCATCTTCAGAGCTATAGAATCATTTTTATTAGAAAACTCTTGTTAAAAATTCTGATGGAAAGCTTAGAACTAGCCTCATTTATTCCTCATTAAATAAAATAAACGTTATTTCTATTCTGTTCACATACTATCACTTATTACAACTATTAATAGTTCATAGATGGTTCCTTGGTTCCAGAATGTAACTAATAAAGCTACAAAGCTCAGCGAATGAAAAACAACTTACAACTACTGCTAATGACAGGCACTTCATCTATTTTATGTTTGCTAATTTTTCTGTAAATGGAACACAGGATCTTTGCATTGTTTACACTAATAGAGAACTAAAAACAGTTTAAAATATCACATACAGTTTATGAGTAAAAAAGTCATTTTTGGTCATTCCAATATCATTTAAAAAATATTTACAAATTAAAATGATAGAAAGCAATGGAGAGGATGACAAAGGCCTTAACATTTCATGATGGCAGTAAGAAAGTAGTGCCTCCTATCTCTCTCACCTCCTATTTTGTTTCTCGGACAAATATTATTAAAAACTATCAGAAAAACTATTAAGCATGTGTAGATAATGTGCACATCATTGCTGAACACATTCATTTTCAACCTAGTTTTCTCCATCAATGGCCTTTTTCCACTGACGAATAAAAGTATGCATCCTAGCACTGTATGGCAGTCAGTCAGGAAGTAATGTTTCCTAATTTTTGGTCTCCTAAATAAGCCATTGACATGGAGCTCTGTACTACTTTTTACTTTTTGCTTAAGGAAGCCACAGTAAACCCAGAGGTCTATGAAGCTCCTGAACAAATTGAAGCGGCACAAAGGGCATCTTTACATATGCTCCGGGGTGAGGGGGAAGAGAGGGCCTTTAATCAGAGTGGCTTTCAGGAGCTGCTCTAATTAAATCACCTGTAGCATCTTGTGTATTCAGCATCCCACACTCCAAAATGGTCTTGGGGCACGTTAAGTAAAGCTCGTTCAATTTAGGTAAAGTGCCCTCACCACCATTTAGAGTTGCAGGGACACTTGAATATACATGACATTGAGGCTGCTTGAGCATGTTAATAAGTGCACTCCAGCAAACTTGATTCATTAGCATGTGTCAAAGCAGGAGTTAGGCATGTGTATAGGTGCCCAAGAAGCCCATTCTGACAGAGACATGTCTGAGGTGCTGCTTCTGCATGAGAATGCTCGCCCACACCCGCCCTGCATATCACAGAAAGAATCCCATCATTTAGCTGGACTATGCTGCCCCATCCTCTGTACATCCTGGGGAATGAAGGAAAGGCTGTGAGGGTGACATTTTTGGAATGACAACAAAAAGATGTAGGCTGTGTAACAAAGGCAAGGACTTTCACAATGTTAGGATGTAGTCCCTTGCTCACTAGTGGAAAAAAGCCACTGGTTGTATGTGCAGCAACATTGTACAGATTTTCTATGCATGTTTAATATTTTTTCAATAATATTTGGCAGAGAAATACATAGACTATCCCAACCATGGGTTGCTTTTAAGTTAAAAGTTATCATGCTTACAAGAATAGCTACAGGTTATTGCAGCAAAACAGAAGAGGGCCTGCCTCTTCCTAACACACACTAGGCATATGAGTTTTTGTCAGATACAGTTTCATGATTATATCACCATGCATTTTCCTAAGCCTATCAAGGATATTTGCTAACAGCATAGGAATAATAAGCCTCTTGAATCCTGAGTGCGGTTGCAGGTTCTGCAAGTGAGTATCATTTGATTTGTTCAGTCAAATGAAAAAGAAGAATGATAATTGGATAACTGTGGTGCACCATGTCAATATTTGCAACCTTTTGCCCTATACCGAATGGTGTGGTATTCCAAATAAATCCATCAGCCCCAAAGGCAGAGGTGGATGTTTCTAGAAGCTGAAGAAGGATAGTATATCTGAAAGAGTAACATCTGGCCAGGCATCTCCTCTGCTGAGCAGCAATGTTGTTGGTCTCCCTTGTTGATGAGCAGCGGAAATAGTCTAATTGATACCATTCATCTATCATATTCTAGAGGGCAATGATCAGTCTTTTGAACATTGCTTCCCAGGTTCTCTTGGATGTGTGTGTGCAGTTTGCTCCAAATATCATAGCTTGTAGAAGACTTCATGTACATAAGACAGTAAGCATGGCTAGGGACAGACAGTCAAAAACCCTGAGCCTGAATGATTCAATCTTTGAAGGTTACTCTAACCTGTCCAGGCTGAACCAGTTTGCAACTACACAGACATTCCCTCTGGACTGAAGAAATGTCTGCACATGCCTGAAGTGACTCAGGCTAGAAACTGGGGGGCGCTAGAGCAGCCCTCCCTTCCTTTTGATAGTGCTGAGCTGAGGGAGGGCATGGCCAGGAAATGGCAGGATGTTGTGACTGGGGAAGGATTTGAACCCCCACTCTGCCTGCACAGTTCCAGGCTTTTCCCCACTCATTGCTCAAGGGTTGGGAGTGTTGCCAGATCCTGGCCCCAGGCTAGTACTCTGACGCAAAGGTGGGAGGGAAGGAGGACTGACTACTTGTGTGCAGTGCATGCATCTCTATTGATGATACTGAGCTTTTCAATCCCCCTCTCCCTGGCTCCTTCATACTGTCTGCAGCAAAGCTGACAGGCAAAGAAGCCAACAGGGAGTTGATAACACAGCGTTTAGCAACCCATCAAGAAAACAAAAGCTGCATTAGTTCAAGCTCTTATTAAACAGCTTTTTCAAAGGAAGGAATGAAGGGACATTACCAGTTAGCTGTTGATTAGCTACAAAAAGCTCTAAGCAGACACTGCCTTTGTCCTGTCCCAGTGAAATTGGACATACACACACAGAGACATCTGTCAGCATTAGCTAGCATGTGGTAACATGTCTATGGCTCATGGGACTGGGGCCTCTGCTGTGGGAGATTTCACAGAGGGAGGGAGGGGATCCCTGCTTGAGTAGTGAGGGGGGGAAGGCAGGCAGACTCTGCTGTGCTTGCAGTCTCCTCCCCTCCCCAGTTCTGGCTAGGGAGCAGAGGGGTGGGGACAGCCCTTCTCTCTGGAGCAGACGGACCAGCCCAGCCCAGCCCAGGGCTGCTAAGCATCTGGGATGCTGCAGGACTCTGGTTTAACTTCAACCAGGAAGGGGTCTGGGACAGACAGTGCATAAAGTAGTTTGACCCAAATCAATTAAGTCTGATACTATATTCAACCAGGTTTCTCTTAAACCAGTTTCAGCCATTTTGAAACTGGTTTATGTGCACTGAACTTATGTTCTGTTACAGGTTTAAACCAGTTTCTGATTCACTAAGCCAGTTTATGTGTAATGTCTGTCCTTAGCCCATGAGAATAACTGTGATAAGGGCACTAAGGCTACCTGACTATATCTCTAGGGGTGCATCTAGCCAAGATGTTTACCTTACAGTTAACTAATTAGCTGTGCAGTAAACATCTCGGTGCCTAGATGTGCACCCTATGAAGCTAAAGTAAACTAATTTACTCCACAGCAGGATAGCACTGACTCCGCTGGCCAGGCTCTGGTTTTGAGCAACGTGCACTGCTGCCATGTGCATCTCCTTGCTTTTTTCCCACATAGACTTTTTGACCCCTGGATCTCTCGAGGTCAGTAAAAAAAAATACCCCATGCTGCAAAGTAGCAGCATGGAAAATACCTGAATGTGCAGTGTGTGGTGCCACAAATGGGTCTACAGTGCTACATACTGCTCAGCCACACTTATCTGGACATGGCCAGTGTGTCTATAATCTTTGTAGCCAGTGACACCGATATGCTATCTGCAAAGAATCACTGGGAAAAATCATATGCTAGGTACAAAGAGTCTCAGCTCTTATTTGTCTTCCCATAACGTTATAGATCCCCCAAACTACATATTTTCTAATTTTGTAAAACCAGCTTTATTTCCCATGCTAAGACTTTGTGTAGTCATTTACTGCTTTACATTTTTTCACGAATGTCTTATAAGATCCTGGAAATAAAGGGTTCTTATCAAAGTGCTGACTCAATCTGAGCACCAGTGTAACCGCATGGAATGCACTGCAAGGATGAAAGAAAGGGACTTTAAAAACTCCATCTCTGTGAGTCTGATGAGCATCTCTAGGGAATAACCTGGCAACTTATCTGACAATACCCATCCAGATAAGCTCTCCCTTCACTTGTGTGCTGTGCATGCCAATGAATTCAGGAGTAAACAAGCCACACAGCAAGGTAGCATATTATTTATGCATCATAACATCCATCTGTGCAGAAAGTCACCCCAAATTTCAAGCTGGATAGCAATATTGACTGAATTTTTGTTCCTAGGGAGAAGCTGGAGGGAAAAAGTTAAAAACTTGGTAAAAAAGACTCCTTTCCTCCCAGCAATGTAAACAACCAACTCGTGTCACCAGAGCAGTGTTTATTTTAGCAAATACCCTGAGGTTTTTTACAGAAATCAATCTGTGAAAAAAGCTTCATGAGAAATCAAAATCTAGCAACAAGCAACCTCAAGCACAGGCCTTACCATGCTGCAGGGAGCAGGCTCCCGAGATTTTGCAGAATATTTCTCATACAAACATATTTTCCTGGCCCTAAACACCATACCAGTTACAAGTCTATTCAATCAAAGTCAAGGACAGGGAAAACTTCAGACAGGAAAGCAAATGGAATTGGCTACAAGCTGCAGGAATACGTGTCCGGAGAGAACTTCTGCATTGGAGAAAACTGGGAGGAGAATACCTCTACAAACAACAAATGACTCGGCAGGTATTTTTCCATATCCCACGTTTTGTGACTGAGAGAGAGCTGTATGCAGCTCAGACCCACATATTCCTATGCCACACAGCTAAGCCATTTTTCCAAAGCCTGTAGTGCGATCATAATCCTGGGTTTGTGACATCACATAGCTTCTTGCCCTGTAGGTGACTCTGATATCATAATGCAGCATTATGGTTCCACTATAGAGGAAAAGAAAGGCTGTGACTAATGTGTTAGCTTATTTACTCGAATCTTAGATGAAGATTTTGCCCCCCATCACCAAGTGGGGGGAGGGAAAGCCCCTTGTCCTAGATTCATGTACAAAGTGGGGGGTAGGAGGACAGGTCAGAGTCAGAGGCATAGTAGCCTCCTTGCCTTTTGCAGCTTGCCCTCAGCTACTTGCCCTCTGCAGCTTCTGCCCCTCTAACTTTCAGGCACAGCTCAGCTCTGGCATCAGCTGGATTCCCTCCCAGGTGCCAAGTACATAGAAATGCCTTCCCTTGCCTGGCCAGTCAATAGCTCTGACATTGCTGCATGGCTAGGCAAGGCTGAGCTTCTACATGCTGTGCTCCAAGAGGGAACAGCCTGAGCAGCAACTAACAGTTAGGAAGGGGAGGGAGAGGGGAGGGGAAGAGGCAGAGGCAAAATGGGAGTGCAGGGAGAGAAGAGACTGAAGGAAATTTGGGGGAAAGAGGCAAAGATTGGGGAGAATGGGTGGGAGAGGCAGAGGCTGTGGCAGCTGCTAGTGATGGGGAGGGCAGGAAGGCTACAGGGGGGAAAAGTGAAGGGAGCAAAGAGGAAGGAGCCACCTGATCTCCCCCCGCAGCCACCTCACCAACCCCCTTCCCTCTCTAGCCACTGTTTTCCTTGCTGTAGCAGGGAACAAATTCAAGACAACTCTCCAACAATCAGATTCTATACCTGGACAATTATTACACATTTTATATAATGATCCATGTATAAAATCCAATTGGGGGAAGAGGGGTGGCTTAGATTTGAGTAAATATGGTACTATTGTAACAATGTGATTATGATAATATGCATCTCTATTTTGCTTATCAATCTTTGGCAGTGATGTCTTTAAAAGCATGTCAAGGGCTAAACTGGGTGTAATTCTGATCTCCAAATAAACTAAAGCTTCTATTTCTCACCTGTAAGACTTAATACAGGCCCCAATCCTAACCTAATTTTCTTCTACATAACCTAAAAGTCCTTAAACTAATCCATATCCTCTCTGCTCACAATCTTTTTCTTCTACTTGTAGTTTTGTACCTTCTGTAGATTCATAGATTGTAGGGGCTGGAAGATACCTTGCATGATCATCAGGTCTAGCCCCCCAGCTTTAGTCAGGAAGACTACTGGGGTTAGGTAACCCCAGAGAGGTGACTGTCTAGTTTCCTCTTGAAAACCTCCAGGGTCGGTGACTGCACCACCTCCGGAGGGAATTTATTCCACAGTCTGGACACCCCAACTGTGAAGGAGCTTTTCCTGGCATTAAGCCTGAACGGCGTTCCAGGAGTTTGTATCCATTGGTCGTGGTCTTACCCAGGGGTGCCCTAGTGGACAGCTGTTCACCAAGTTCTTGATGTACTCCTCTGAAATAGAGGTAAGCTGCTATCAAGTCCCCTCTCAACCTTCTCTTCTTTAGGCTAAAGAGGCCCAGGTCCCTCAGCCTTTCCTCGTGTGGCTTGCCTTGCTAGTCCTTGATCATATGGGTGGCTCTTTTCTGGACTCTCTCAAGTTTTTACATGACCTTGTTGAAGTGTGATGCCCAGAACTGGATGCAGTACTTCAACTGCAGTCTCACCAGTGCTGAGTACCTTGGGAATATCACTGCCTTAGATTTATACAAGGTGCATCGGTTGATGCATGCCAGCATCTTGTTTACCCTGCTGACCACCGCTTTGGACTGATGGCTCATATTCATGTAGTGGCCAGTCATTATTCCTAGGTCCCTTTCAGTCGTAGTGCAAGTCAAGCTGTCACCACTGAGCCTGTATGTATGTTGAGGATTGTTTGCCCCCAGATGGAGTACCTTACACCTGGAAGTGTTAAACTGCATCTGGTTCCGGTCTGCCCCACTCTCGAGCCTGTTCAGGTCCGCCTGTATCTGCAACCTATCTTCTGATGTGACCATACTGCCCCATAACTTGGTGTCATCCATGAACTTGGCCAGCGAGCTTTTCACTCCCCCATCCAAATCATTGATAAAAATGTTAAAAAGCACTGGTCCAAGCACAGACTCCTGAGGGACACCACTGGCCACTTGGCGCCAGGATGACAATTATCTGTTCACAAGAACTCTCTGGATCCTACCCTGTAGCCAGTTTCCCACCCACTGAACCATCAAGCAACTGAGCCCACAGTCTTCCAGTTTTCCCCCAAGGATATCATGAGATTCTAGATCAAAAGCTGTTTGGAAGTCTAGGTATATAACGTCCACCATGTCTCCCATGTCCAACTGGCGAGAGTTCCTGGGCATAGAAGGAAATGAGATTGGTAAGACAAAACCTACCCGTGACAAAAGCCATGCTGGCCATCATTCAGAAGCTGACCTTCTGTGAGAGTATCGCACATAGATTCTTTAATGAGATTTTCCAGGATTTTCCCTGGGCTTGCCTAGCCATGCAGGTTAGGCTGACTGCCCTATATTTGCTCGGGTCCTCCCTCTTCCCCTTCTTAAAGATGGGCACAATGTTGGCTGTCTTCCAATCCTCAGGGATTTATTTCCTCTGTGCGCCACGAATTCTGAAAGAAAAGGTTAGTGGTCACAGAACAGGACTGGGAATCCGGAAACTTGTTTTCAGTTTTTGACTTACTGTAGGACTTGCCTAGAATCATACAGCAAAGCTTGGAAAGGATCCAAATCTCCTCAAAAATAACTGCAAAGATATATATCTACCTGACAGGAGTGGTGAGAACATTAATTAAACAAACCATATAAACTGCTTTGAGGTGTCCAGATGGAAGGCACTGTAGCCATTACAATTATTTCATGCTGCCTTCAGGTTAGGTAGGAGCTCTTACTTCCCATGTGCTGCCCTGCATCCTTGGTCTCCATCTCTGTGTTCTTTTGTTACAAAGCTTCTAAACATTGATCTTGTCACTTAGGATGCCTACAAACTTCCTAACCCTGAATATTTGTCTGGTATGTCTTAACGGACCCGGACTGGTGTTGAAGTGATATTCTGTCACAGACCAGGAAGTACCCAAGAGAGAAGGATTTTTGTGGGTAATATTTTTATTGGACCAATTCAATGTTTGGAATAGACCTAAACAAGATTTCAAATCCAGTTGATCTAATAAAAGGTATAATTTTGGAACAAAGAGTTCTAGTTTTTTGTATGCATTTTCTCACATTCAATAGCTCATCTAGGTCTATCCCAACCACATCATTGCTCCAATAAAAGATATTACCCACAGAAATCCTTGCCTGGAGATTGAGTACATATTAGTTGGGTCCTGGTATTATCAACGTCTTTGACACTCAGTGAAACTAAGTAGAATTTAAAGTGAGCAGGAAAATATAAATTCTGAAGTATGAGGGAAATGCCATTTTGACTAAGAAATAGGTGAACTGCAGAAGATCTGAAGGTTTATAATTTTTCAGTCTCTAAAACTTGGTGATAACGTATTTGTTCATAGGAGTGCTATGCCAGAAATACCACAACCACAGGCTCTCATGATATTTTACCTGGGCCATTCTTGCTTCTGGGCCTTGTCAAAAGTCAGATGTACAAATACAAAGGAAAAGTAGGAAGGGGAAAAAACAAACGTTACAGCAGTTTCTCCTCAAACTCCAACTTTCTGTTTCCAATAAGTGAAAGTTAAAGCTGGCTTTGTTTTATTGAGTGAAAATGGAAAGAGGGGTAGATTTCATAGTAGAAAGGATGTGAGATTTTTGCAGAGGTTTCTTGATGATCGATCCATGCCACTGAGATTTAGAAGGCTAAAGGAAATCCATGCCAAGGATGTGGAGGGTTCTCCAGGTTTCAGAAACCATCAAGCTCCTCTTTTCAAAAGTAAAAAATAGGACATTTTAGTAGCCCTGATAATTCCAGTGTATTATTTTAATTAAAAAAGTAAACAGTTTTTACCACAAGCTTTAGATTCTGGTTACCAATATTTGTTTCATATTTGGTCATTTTTTTTAGTAATACTTGTAGGTATTAGCAAGTAGGAGAAGCTCAGAAATGACAGTCCTGCAGTGCCTCACTATTTGCTGAATAATGGGGATTAATTAATATATGTATGTAAATATAAACATTTGGAAAGAAATATATGGTGGGCAAAAAATTAAACTATACAATCTCTTCTGCCATTTAAGTCTATGATCAAACCAGGTAAGTACACTGAAATGACCCAGAGAAATTCCTTTCATCCTAATGCCAGTCCCTGGAGCCATCCAGTCTCCTTATTGGGGCTAGCTTGCAAGAAATTCAAATGTTCAGGTTGTTATATTTTTCCTGCTATGATACATGTAACTTCTAATTTCACTATAGAAAAAGCAACAAGAGACAATGGGTTGCACATGCCTATCCTGCTGTCTGTACCTCAGTGTACATGCATACATATCAGAAATAGTTCCACCAATATCCATGGAGCTACCAACAATGTAAAAATGGCCCAAACTAAAGAAGAATTCAGCTGACATTATTTGGCAATAGGGGGGATTAGGTACAGAAGAATTCTACCTTAAGTGCTTCTTCCTTGCACAAACTTTGCAGAAAACAGATAATGTTTAGATGCAATTTAATTTTCTGAAAGTATGGTACTTGGCTGGTCTTCCTGACCTTGCCCACCTCTGCCTATGCCCCTCTTATGCCACACTGCTTGCCTTCTCTTACCCATTCAACTATGCGTTAAGGCAAACTGATGCTAGACAGCAAAAAGTGATAGACTGAATCCTAAGCAATTCAACTTCTGTTACCTCTAAAATGTAGAGATTAAACCAACTGTATGGAGTGTTACAATTCATAAGAGGTGAAGAACTATCCAGATGTATCTGGTTCCAGCTATTTTAGACAGCAATCTGCCAAATAATTTCAAATCTGGTCAGATAGATTGTGCAGGGTATTACTTGTGGCATGCAGGAATAATTCCTAGTGGGCTATCTGAGAACTGTAGAATTAGGATTAGAGAGCAAGCAAATGCCACAAGGAGCTATTTTATTTATTACTCATTTTATTGACCGTGTCATAACAGTTTCTCAAATGTCTATAATGCCTTCTACCTCTGACAACCCCAAACCATTTTTAAAGCTTTGCTAACTGGATAAGCAAAATGCTACCACTACTCTGCTCCACTTTCATTTTCACAAAACACAAATCAAGCTACAAAAAGAGAGAGAGAGAGAGAGAGAGAGAGAAAGATTGTAATGCAGCAGTTGTATCATCCACTTGGTAACAGAAAAAGAAACAGTAGCATTCACCATTTATTTTTAGCCACCTACTTAAGCAATTCTCCAGAAGCCTAATTCTAATAGTCCTCAAAGTCAACCCATAACAATTTTTGAAACTGTGTTTCTCAAACAAGAGGTTGAACAAATACTAACAACTCTTTTAAAAGTAGTAAGTCCAGCCTATGACTAAATAGGTGTGGATATTTGTATGGAAAGATTGTATAGGTTAATGATAAAATTAAACTTTGTGAAAAGTATCCTCTTTCCAAAAAAGGATAGTATTTCCTCATCTGTTTCCACACTAAACTAATCTGGGGTACATGGCAAACACTATTTTGTCGAGATTCAATAGCCTGAATCCAACTACAGGTGGACATAGGTACTTCATGCCACTGGAGAATTGGAATTTCTGCCTCTTAGTGGTGAGACTGCTTTTGTTTCTAGGCTTAGGAGACTAAGCTTTTAAACATGCATTCATTATCCTGTACCCTCCCTCCAAGTTATCTATATCAGTGTTGCTCAACCTTTTTTGTGAATTGTGTGAATGGTCCCTCTGCAGGCCAGATGCAGCTGGTGGACCCAATCCAGCCCCCAGGGCATGTCCAGCAAAGCCCTCTATGGACATGCAGAGGGGAATTTTGCAGGGCAGCATGGCCTTATCCAGCCACATGGGGAAAGGGCACTTGGCCCAGTCCCAACCTGGCCCGGGAAGGGAGGGGATGTGGCTCAGCCCAGGCCTGATCCAGCCACAGGAAAAGGTGCCTGGCTTGCCCCGATCTGGTCATGCAAGGCGAGAGTTGTGGCCCAGCTCTGATCGGCTGTGCCAGGCTTGGGATTTTGGCAGCAGGGAGGGGTGTTCGTATTAACTACTGCCAAATTTCCCACCCCTTGGGGAGCCCTGCAAGCCAGATTCCTGGGCCACAAGTGGGAGATTAAGCACACCTGGTCTATATAATGCTAAGGCAAGCCTGTTTTCACAGGTAAGACTATAGGGAGAATAATTCCAATAAAAAAAATTTAAATTTCTCGCAAACCTTTATCATGTTTTTATATTTCTGTCACTTGGGGATTTGAAATAAAGGCATTCTGGGCCTTTGAGGGGCTGCGGTTGATGGGTAAGCAGGAAGTCTGGAGTCGAGGAAAGTAGGATTGGACATAGGAAAGTCAATTCTGAGAGAAAACAGAAGAGTAGGGAACTTAAAATTCAGGATCGGTATGAAGAAAGGGCAGGAGAGAATAAAGCTGAGGAAAAAAAAATAAAGACAGTTCCACGCAGGGATGTGGGGGGTGTTATCATTTGTTTCCTGTTTTCAGCATTTCTTTGTCTTCTCTCCATTCCCACACTGAAAGTGGAAGTGAATGGGATGTGGCCAGTCACTGCATAACTTTTCTGGCCCAAGAACCAATGCCAACATGCAGCTGGAAAGAAATCATGCGGCACCAACGCTCCAAAATAATGCCCCCTCCAACTTTGTTTTGCAAGGGAAGCACTACCCCAGCTCCTGCTACAGGAGAAGCCCTACAGCTGGTCCAATATTCCCAGGTGTTGGCAACCCTTTCTGTCTGCTCCGTCTGTTTTCATAGTAATAATAATGGCTGTATAACGTACACTAGTCCTGACTATTTATAAAGAGATCAGAGATTTTTTTGCTGGGGAAATCTAAATACAGAAGCTATTTTATGTAAACTCTTTCCCTTTATCACAGCTTCGGTAGAAAGAAAAAGCCTTTCCTTTTTTTAGATTTGGCAAGAAACAAGCAGTTAAATAAGTGAATGCTATGAAATGAAAATCTTAAAGTGATTACAAATATGAAAGGAGAGAACACTAAATTGGAACAGCCTTTTAATCAAGATAAAGCACAGAAATCCAGCGATTGGCCACTTTCCATGAGCTGGTGGAGCTGTATGAAGAAGGCTGCTTACCACAGCATTAGCAATAGGAATCGCACGCAGAGGAATGTCAATGCCCCCTACAGTTACCAAACTTCATAGTATTTAACATGCAAAATACCTTCATTTATGGCTCACACTTAATATAAAGTGCCTTTAATTACACTTCAACTGACATAAAAATGAAAAAGTAACTGTATTTTAATTGTTCCAGTAATAGCAAGGAGTTCCACAGTGACTTAAGTAATGCAAAATGAACAGCAAGACTAAGATTGGTAAGAGTACTTTCCTCTAAATATGCTTTTTTCTTTCTTCACTTTTTTTACCCACTGTACTAGCCATACCAACACGTACCAGGTTCATTCCTAAGCCCATGAGACTGTTTGGTTTTATTAGATAGTGACATGTTCAAATTGAAGCATTTTAGCCATAAGCAATTTTAAGGTTGAAGGATTTTCTTGTAATTTACTGATATCAAATTTAAGTGCAGTTTATCAACTTGAGATGTTCGCTTACCCTAAGTGCCCGTGGAATATGCAATAATAATCCTTCCAAGACAGGCTTTGAGAGATTCCCACAATGCAATGGGAGGTTTTACAGAGAGGGAAAATTACACTGTTTAACAGGCATCACCTGCTGGCTGACATGCAGCACAGCACAGGCTGCCACCTCTCCGAAGGAGAAAACTGGATTTTGTTTCCTCATCACATTTAATCAGCTTGCTTTATTTTCACCCATTTGGGCTAATAATAGGAAGTACCATGCTGAAGCTTTTAAACATGCATTCATTATCCTGTACCCTCCCTCCAAGTTATCTATATCAGTGTTGCTCAACCTTTTTTGTGAATTGTGTGAATGGTCCCTCT
>JAGPOW010003447.1:16957021-16970666 GCA_030014935.1 Caiman crocodilus
CCCGGTGCTCTTTCCTGCCAAGGCAGGGGGTCGGACTAGATGATCTGCCCAGGTCCCTTCCGACTCTAACTACTATGATACTATGATACTATGAAGATGGGGCAATTGGAATAACTTCTTTTTTCACTGCATTTAATGTGTTCATTGTTGGCCTGAATAGGTGGGAGGTGTTCACTTCAGCTGGCATTGGCAGTAGTAAGCAATGACACTGTGCAATCATTTTTAACTAAAGAAAGCTTCACAATGTTAAAGAGACCGACATTAATGGCACTTGGGAAATTATAATGAAACCCACTACTACATCTCAAATGTATCACCTCTGCAATTCTCAATTATCACAGCAATGGTCTTTGTACTTTAATTTGCTACACGAATGGATTCACATTGTGCTATTTTCAGTTTCTGTTACCATCTCTGTCACAATGGGGGGTTTAATCCCTCACATATACAATACGCCACAAAATAAGATTAAATGCTTTCTCAACTTGCCTGCAATCCCTCATGTTACTGTACTATCCAACAGCATAAAAGTCAGGAGGGATAAGCCACGAAAAGAAAAGGATGCAACAGGAATACAGAATGAGTTAACTATTGACTCAACATTTCAGCCATCAGGCTGGAGTCAATTCGAGATGTGACAAGAACAATAACTAAGAGATTGTGCTTTATAGCCCTTTACTGCATACATTGGCTTGTCCAAACAATTGCTTTTTGCCAAATGATTTCAGGCAGTCATTAGACTCATAGAGAGATAGTAACACACATAAATACACGGGTGTCCCTATTGTGAGCAGATAAACATCATCAGAACATTTTTTTAAAATCAGTTGAGTATTTGAAGGGAAGAAAATCTCTCTCACTCTCTGGATGAGAGCAAAACAGCAGGATGGTGCTTATACAGCATTTTCTCAAGATGGCCAAAGGCAGACCTTGGGATTATGAAAACCTGAGACAGTACTAGAATCAGCAGTAAAATAAAATGCTAATTACAGGTCCAAATACAACAGAACCCATCCATTCCTTTTAAGATTAGATTCACACTTTTTAAATTCAAACAAAAAGATTTGCTGGAGCTGTCAAGGAAATTGCTGGCTGTAGTTGTATGGTCTACATTACTGTAGCTACCTACAGATTCTTCAGGCCTCAAGTCAAGACTATACCATGCTTGTTAACATAGATTGTGACATCGACTCTAAGGATCGCAGAAGGATCCCAATCTTGCTTCAGAGTCACTGAGGTTGAGGTTCCAACCTTGCCCACTCACTTTACTGGGAGGAGAATAGCAATTTAGGCAAAACTGCTCTGCATTTGGTGCAGTGATCTGTGATGCATCTCCCTGCCCAGGTAAGACATACATCCTTTTCCAACACTGTGCTGTTGAGGATGGTTACAAAGGATTGTTAGAAAAAAAGACATCAAGGAAAGTGTAGCCAGTCAGATCACTCAGAAGTCAGCTCTTCATCCCACGCTATAGACATCACATCAGAAAGGCAGCTTCTCTCAGTCTCAGGGTGGTAATTAATTAACAGGTACATAGCTTACACAGTGAAAGCAGGAAAACTGTAACTAATCGTCTCTTTATGTCTCTGCTACTGTCAAGGTGCGATTGCAACACTATCTAGCTTGGATACCAATAAAAGTAACAGTAATGGTGATACAGAGTTCAAGGTGGGCTTCAAGACTCATCTGAGAAGGCGAGTAAATACTCAGGCAGTTTAGCCCGCACTGATGTCCATGCCTTTGTGTTAACCCTGCTATCAGTATCCAAGCTAACTGGTGTAGATCTAGTCTGGTGCCTACCTGGGTAGAAGTCATACCTTTGATGTCAGTGTAGATATAAATGTCATGAGCACCACACAGAGGAGAAAGTGTTCTTAAGGCTGCATTCAAATAGCCAGATCAATGAAGACCTCAGTCTGTACCTCAGAAGGCTAAGGGTCGAACTACTGCTGTCAAGACTGGAATCTGTCTGTAAGGTGAAAATAGCTTAGCCAACCGTTCTTGGTGTGTAGGAACCTGAACCACATCCCCTTGCTGACAGAACAATCTGGCCCTTTTGTTCAGAAAAGGGATTTTATTCACAACCCAACAGGATGCTCCACTGCCACAGGTGAGATACACTGGGGGAAAATATCTGATATAAAAACAAAAGAGAAAAATTTTGGCAGAATTCTTTTGCTTTGTACAATGGAAGCATCTGCAGCATGTCCATAGAAAAATTAAGCTGGGAGATATATGTAAAGTGGGAATAAAATCCCTCTGTTTGCCTTTCTAATGATTGAATGTCATCCCTAAAAGTGGCATGAAATGTGAGATAATTATCCATTTTAGGGGCAACTGGATCTTGGATGTGGCTTTTAAAAATATCTTTACTAGCTTTTACGGGGAGAATGGTTTCAAATGTTCCCTTTTGGAAACTTGATTCACTTCCATAAATTGTGGGGGATCCTCCAGGTAAACAGCCAAACAATAAACAGTCCCCACAAATTCCAGATTTCTCTCTCAAACACAAATTCTTATAGTATCTCTGTGACTAACATACCTCTAGTAAACCCCAAAGCAAGGCAGTGGAGGTATCAGGAGATATGAGAGCCACCTTTTTGGGGAGAGATGGGGGTCTGAGGAGCTATGTGGAGAGTTAAAGACAGACAACACAGAGGTACAACAGGTGAAGCAAGGCTTTGGGACAGAGATAGATGAGCAACAATGCTCATAGATGAGCAACAATGGGTGGGTGTCTTATAAGAAAAGGACTATGAGCTGGTAGATCTGGAGTATGAAGGACTCACTGGGCCTTAGGTTGTACTAGGCTTTCTGTACTTGAATGGCATCCTCAGCACTACTCATTTATCCCCTTCTTATCAACCAGCGACTACACCAAAGTGCTAGTATACTAAAGGGTTCCCATGACCTGCTGCCTCATGCTATTTTACAGAATCAGAATGAGGACAGGGGAAGAGTGAAGTTGAAACTGATAAAAACAGATGAGGGACTTTCAGTAGGTTTGACACTTACTGGCTTTTTTTCATTGTGATGGTTTGTATTAGTGAGCTATGCAATCTACTGGGCTATGCAAACTGAGTGATGTGTTTGAGTTGGGTATAAAGGCTCATATTAAGCAACCTTGTGTCATCACTTTGGGTGAGGAAGGAGCAGGCACAGGACCAGGTCAAACCTCTCTTGGATCTAAATGTCCCAGCCTCTAAGACAAATTCAGATCCAGACTTTGGATATGTCCCCTAGTACCATAAGGAATGAGCCAAAGCCCTGGCCCTGAACACCTGAGAAATCTTTGATGTAGACTCTGTCTATATACACATCTCTAGATAATGCCAAGCATCTTTTTGGTCTCACTATGTTTTTGTGTGGACTGAACAAGTAGTATACAAGGAGTCAGGCAGGGAAATTGTCAGTAATAGCTTTATTATTTTTAATTAAAAACAGCAATGGAATGAACCAATAAACATTAAAAAAGACATGTGACCTAATCTTACTAATATGAGGTTACTCTAAGTTGGCCTGTTGTTATATCAAACTGTAAACATTAATAGGAAATTCAAATTGTCCTCAAACTTCCTCCTTCCCTAATGCCATTTACCACAGACTATTGATCCAATAGTTATACTAACCAGCCAGCAAATGTCATGCTGATTCACACATAACCAACCTTAAAACATCTTCCATTGCAAAACCTTCTTTCCCAGATGAATAGCTTCATGTTGTGGTCCTCATCAAAATAATTACTAGACATTTGATAGCATTGTTTCAGTTTCACTGAGCATGTCTACATGTGCCCCCCACAGCACAGGTGTTACTGCGCCTTTGTTTAGTACTGGCTTTAGGAAGGACTAAATGACGGTGTAGTAACAGCCGTTACTGCGCTGTCCTGGTGGTACATGGTTATCTTTAGTGGCTACATCGTCATAGCGATGTGTTATAGAGAGGTAGCTCTTCACTGTGGTGACATAGCATCTGCATCACAGTTAGTGTCCACCAACATGATGAGCTACATTGACACAGCGCATAGCATGTAGCACCACGTGCAGACATGCCCACAATTACCCAAATGGCCACGGAGCTGAATAATGCTCATTAATACCTGAAGAAAATGTAAGTAGCCCGAGACCATTTCCCCATTAGCTCAAAACTCACACTAGTGAGTTTCTCTCTTACAGTTCGAGTGAAATTTTCATACCAGCCACACACACAGATCTCTGAGACTGATTTAAAGGTGCTTTATGGTCAGACTAATTTATCTAGTTAGAGATTAGAGTCAAGGTGCTACTTTCAGCCTAGGTGTAACCCATGTAAGCACTCAAGTACTGATAGTCCTCCAGTGCCCTTCCAACAGTTTCCAAATGATAGACAAGTTCTCCCACACCAGTTGCATCATTCCACCTAATAATGATGCAACTACAAAAACGAGCATGAGAGTACTGATGTGTGGAGATAAGCATTTAAAGTGTGGAAGCTTTTTTAAATCTTTTAAACCAGAGATTCTAAATGAAGGTTGCAGCACCTTGGGACACTGTGAGATCCTTTTAAGGGAGCAGTGCAATGCTACACAGTAGGTGTAGGTGTGCAGGCACCTCCATGTGATTCACAAGATGAACACAGAGATTTCAAATATGTACATCCATAGTGTTAAAAACATTCTGACCTGTGGTGGTCTTTCTCAGTTCTTTGCAACTGGAAAATTGCTCTCTCATTTTTCTGTAATCAAAAAAATGAGTGAAATCTTGGAGCTGGCATTTTCCAGCAGGTGCCTTGAGTCTGAAAGGTCACAAAGACTGATTTAAACCATTTAATCTGTAAAATCGGGCTTGACATCTCACAAAACAAACTTTCTCGCAAGATGCCAGTGCTTTTTGCTTCCATTCCAAATTTCATTACTTATTGCTACCATCAAAACGTTCAGCATCTATGTTTTTCAAAGCATGAAACCCATTATAAATATATTCTAGAGTAATGATCCAAACACTGGTGCATCTTACAGCAGTGATGTTGTATTGTTCTTGGGTACTATTGTACAATGACATAGTTATATTTGTAACAAGGGACATCACCTTGTTTGAATGTAGCTTCTATAACAGGGAAAATAGCAAATGTATCAAATCTATAATACTATTTGATATTGTGCCTAGGAAAATTCCTTTTTTATGGTCACCAGTCAGAATCTTAAAGGAATAATTGTACTCAGTGCCATCATGGCAGTAAGATCCAAAGGCAATATATACTTAGGGAAAAATTCAAAAGTGTCTGTGGAGAGTTATTCTATGGAGATTTTCCCATCTTCCATATTTGTTGTTTGGGTTCACTTATTCAATGTTAGAATGCCAAAACTGTTATTCAAGAGAAAAATAGCATCACACAGATGCTACTGTGCAAACAGTGACTGGAGGGGGGGAAACATTATCAACAGTGAACATGACAATTTGACTTTCAAGTGAACACACAGGAAAAATGTGACGGAGTGAATAAAGAACGATTTTTACTGGGTGAAGCCATCTGTACAGTACATTGGTAACGCTGGGTAATTTTGCAGACGTTACAAAAGCTCGTGATAGAGACACTGTTAAGTACCATGATCCCTGTCACTTCCAAAGGAAATAATAGTGTGTGACAAAATAGGCCTCAAAGTAGAAGGTAGGATAGATCTGCACCTTATAAACTAAACAAAGAGAAAGTAAGATGCAGCTCATAAAAGCTTTCACTACATGTCTATCTGGTTTGTTTAGTCTATAAGGTGCAAATCTACCCTGCCTTCTACCTGATCTCACACTAACACTGTGTGAACCTATGTCTCTGCAAAATAGACCTCAGGTCAAGATAGATTAAAATTTATACTGGTGACTTAATTGGCTTCTTGATCCAGTATGGGGCTTGGCTGCCATACTGACTGGTCAAGAACTGTACCAATAATGGGCGAAACCCAAATCAGTCAGCTTGGATAAAAATCAAAATGTTTGGATATGTATCCCTTTTGTCTCATATTTTGGGGCTATTCACCAAGCTCGTGATAAGCCCAATGCAACAATTCCACCAACAAGAATTTTTGATCTCTCTCAGACTCTCTACCCCATCCAGATCAGATTCTCCATTGCCACCAGCATCATCTTGTAAAAAGAACCTGGGAAAAGACTTGTCCAAAGTCAGTTCCCATTCTTAAAAGTTGATGAGCTAGCTTTGCCCTGGAACACAATGTTTGGCATTTTCAGGGAATGATTGAAGAGGCCACAAGTGTAACTTTGGAACAGAATATGGAGGAAACAGTCTTAAGGAAAGCGTCAAAAGCTATTTAATGGCCACAATAAGCAACGTAGATTTAAATCTTTAAGGTGTTATTCAAAAGATTTTTGTGTTGTAAATGTTATGGTATTTTGGTTATTAACTTACAAGGATAAAAAAGTGACTCAACTGTGCCATGATTTGGGCCAAGGTCAATTCTGAGATCAGAGACATTTCAAACCAGATGCTTAGGTTTCTAAACTTCTCCTCTGTGTGTTGTTAGTCCAGACTGGTCTAGACTAGGGGCATTTCTCCAAAAGAAGAATCACCTTTGTTACTCATTAAGGCCCAAGTAAGAGCTCTGTTAACCACTGACTTCTCTGGAGTTCCACATGGGCACAAGAGCATGTTTATCTATAACTCATTGTAGAATCACCCTAATTTGCCATATTGAAATAATATTTATATTATATTATGTATACTATAGAAAATAAACATTTAAATTTAAAAATTAATGTATTGTTCCTAATAGGTCTGAGTTACAGCCAGGGGCTGAAGTCTTATTTATCCACAAAAGAATTAGTATATGGAAAATGAATGATGAAACGTTCCTAACCATTATGCCAATGTGCCCATGCCAATATCTATGCTCTGGGTGGTTTGCATCTGACTGTGAAAGGTTAGTTCAGTCACCAGAGCCATTCTTTCTTTTCACCTTTAGACTATCTTTTTATTCTAGCTTATTAAAATTTTCTCTCTCCAGTCCTATGAACAGCTCTCCACTGGAAACTGGACTTGCCACTACTCATGTCCTATTGACTACTCAAGAGTGATATTGGTAATAACTTTTGTCCATGACCAACCCGAGTCCCAGCCCATCCTTCAAACACACAGAAACTTTTTTAACCTTAATGAAGAATTTAGTTCAAGTGAGAAGACTCCCACAAGTGTGTTTTAAATACTGGCAGGAGAGGAGCTCTGGCTTGAATTCATAGCAACCTGGAGGTGAAACACTCTATTGCCAATTAACACTCCCTGATCCATCACCGAGACCTCTTCCAAGGGCTTTGTAATATTGTACCACAGAAAAAAGGCAAGATTAATCTCAGTAATTTAAAATTTGCCACACAGAGTTGTCCATCGCACTTTTCAGAGGCTGAGGGTTTTTAGAAACTTCCAGACAAGTCAGCAATAAACTAGATCAATACTTCAACATTGGATAGCTGTCCCTTACCATCGCTGAAAAAGGTTACAAATCTAGCCTCAGGCAAACAATGATTCCTTTCACAGTGAAAGGGGCTGTGGAGAGGAAGAGGTGAGGAATTCAAATATTAATATGACTAACAAAAACCAATAACAAGAGAGCTGCACAGACAGAGCACTTGCTGGCTTTCATGCAGAGGAGACAGAAAGCTTGCTTTGGAGACTGTCGAATTGGCTGGGAATATGGATGTGATTAACAATGATTTGATTTGGAAATCTATGCAGGGGAGATTGCTTGCTTGCTTGGTCCAATTTATCCCATGAAGTACTTGCTTCAATGCTGAGAGAAATTCAGCTGATGCAGGAAGGTTGGGGAGGGGAGTTGTTTGTTTGTTGTTTTTTCAGACATCCGTCTGGATTCTAGATGGGGAAAACTTGAACATTCAATCAAATGTTTTATGTGTGTCTATAATAATCTGTACAAAGGAACAGCTGACAGCTCATGATCATTTACAGACGGAGCAATTTCTATTTAGCAATCTTGTGACTGCATTTTCTATATCTACGTGCAAAGCCTCCTAATCGGGATGTAGATTTTGTTGCAATTTGGCTGTAAATGAAACACTATGAATTTACAGGAAAAACAACATAAATGCTAACTCTTTACAAAGGGTATTAATTCTGCACTCATGGATTACAGAGCAGAGACTATAGTAGTGAATAAACACACCTATTAGCATAGAAACCTTTTTTTTCCTCTATTAGGCCTTTATTTTATTTTATTTTATTTTCAATCCTGGCCATATTAGGAGGAGTCCTGTGTAATCACAGATGATTCCAGAGAAACCTTGACATTAGGAAGAAGGAAATGTTTTAGAAAGACATTTTAGACTTCAAGTGTAGTAAATTGTCATCTCCATGATTTTAGCCACATTAGTTATGCTCTACTTCAGCCACAAAGTATTGGGATTGATGCAGGAACCGCTGGCTGAAATGCTGTGTATGGTCTGTGATAGGTAGAAGGTCTAACTAAATGATACAATGACCTTCCAGCCCTAATAACCAAGAATCTCCAATTTTAAAATTTATACAAAGTTTAGTGATTAACTCCAATGTGCTAAATTTTGCCATCTTTACTTTAAAGAAATTAACTCCCTAATGCAGGGCTGCATGGGTCTCTCTGCCCACCCATATCATAAGTAGGGACCTACCAAAATCGAAATTTTTCAGATTTCATGAAATCCAGCATTACCCATGAAAGCAGGCAATGCCTGCAAAATCTGTGGGGGGAAAAAAAAGAAAAAAAAACTCACTGCAAATAAAATGCTGGCTCCCCAGAAGGAGTCAGCAAGCCTCAGGGTACTGCAGCAGCCCACCAAGGTGAGAAAGGGGAAAGGGCTGCTGGTAAGATAGCTGCCACCCCTCCCTTCACCACTGATTGGCTGCCAGGGCTACCCATCATTTGGTCTGCCCCACTCCACCAGTTGGCAACAAGAGGTAAGGCTTTATTTCAGCCAGCCTTTTCAGCCAATCAGCAGTAAGGAGTGGGAACACCAAGGCCCCTCACCCAATCAGAGGTATGGAGGGAGGGGGACATACGCCTGTTGTACTCCACTCATGAAATGGCTTCTGGACATGGCAGTCGGCCTCTGAAATAGGTGGGCAGCCACCCTAAATTTGTTAGGTCTCTAATCATAAGACCAAAGCTCTCTCTACATTATAACAACAAGTTTAGATATCGTATGACAAGTCAATGGGGTCAGCAAGGAAACCTTACAAACTGGGATGACAACATAGCAGGGTCTTTTCTGTACCCACTGAGTTGGACTCTATCATGCTGACAAGTCTTGTGACCAAGAAAGTGTTGCTCATTGCAAAGTGAAACTAAGAGGCTGAAATACCATAAAGAGGGAACACATGCTGATTCTTTATCTTCTTAGGAATTTCCACAGCAGCACCCATGTGTAAATATAGGCAATAGATCCAATTCACTCCATTAGTGGAATTTGTGTAAACTATGACTCTTGTTCGGTCAAAAGGCCCGAAATAGGCTCACAGTAGTGCACAAAATGAACAGCAGTGGCTGGGTGGCTTTCTGGAATTGTATAGTCCTTGGGTACCCTCTTGCTGACACAACTTTTCATAACCTCTTACTGAATGTTAGGGCTGCTTTGTCCCTTTGTACGAGTCTGACTTCTTCTAAATAAATAGAACTTCCTCCTAAATAAATAAAAATTATTGTCAAACTTCTCTAAAATTTCCCAACCACTGTGGTCCCTTCATTCATCTGTGGACACGAAAGAGTTTTCTTTTGTACCAAACTATGTACACAGTTTTTAAAAAGTCTCCCACTAAGAATTCTGCTGTGTCTGTTACCAAAGGTACACCCAGGGGCTCTAAGTCACTGAAGTACCCAACTAACCTAATTCCCATTGATTTTAAGAGTCTGATACTTCGAAGATCTGAACCCTAAAATGGCTCTCCGTTTCCTTTAAAAGTCATGGAAGAACTGAAATAGCTACCTAGACCAAAAGACGGTACCAGGCTCTGAGCTTATAGAGATTGCTGCTGCCTAAATAAATGAACACATTGTACATACCAGAGTAGGGACTGAAACATAAGAGTTGTTCTATATTTGGACATAAAGGCTAAATACAGGCAGTCAAAAAGCTGAAGGCAGAATCAATTCAATCTTCACAGGTCAGTCTAGGTTGTGCAGATTGAACTAATAAGCAAGTGAACAGACATTCACTTTCAATTCTGGAAATTCAGCCACATGTCTGCAGTGGCCCAGGCCAGAAGCTGGGGGGTGCTAGAACATGCTTCCCTGCTGGGCTAGAGCAGACAGTGTGGACCAAGGCTAGGCTAGGCTAGGCTAGCCTACCCTCACCCTAACCCACCTACCCCGCGAGGAGGGGTTTACAGGGGTGCAAAGCACACCGGGATGCTGGGGGACTATGAAGTAACTTGAATCAGGAGGGGATCTGGGACAGATGTTCAATAAAGCATTTTAACCTAAATCAGTTAAGTCTGATACTACACTATGAAAAGGTGAGAAAAAAACCTTTTGAGCCCGCAGCTGGAGAAGGAAGAAACTTACCTGCCTCACTAGAGCCGGCAACAACCATGGACTGGCAGCTGCCACGGGAGCCCCGCTTTATTATTAACTGTTCTCTCCAGACTGGCCTTCCCTGCAGCTATGCCGGTGTTTCTGGCCTACCACCGGGACCAGAAGGAGGGCAGGATGGACACAGAGAGGGAGCTCAATGCCAGGAGCGTCAAGATGCCAGAGAGGAGACCCCAGGAGATGGGGAGAAGGCTGATTCCCTCAAAGCCTATATACAATTAAAATTATGGTAGTTCAGTAAATTGTAGCCTTCTCCTTGTATCACTAAAGAAATGTGTTAGGAAGAGAGTGCTGCCTTCATGACTGGAAGAAAAACTGGTCTTCATCACATACAATTATGGCGGGGAGGGGGAAGAGAGGTACTCCCATTCATATGAAGTATGACATTTATGACAACTCAATCATTTTTTATTTGAGTAATTAAATTCTACCTCCAGCTTTGAGTAGAAGGTTTGCATAGTGTTCTGTATTCATGGTCTCTTGTGTATTTGCAATAAAACCCCTTGTTTCATGCAAGAGAGTAAGAGAAACATGGGGAGCTGGGACTGAGCTACTAGTCCTTCAGATCCATAAATAACATTACTACCATTTAACTAGTAACTTCTACTTTGACTCAAAGTTGCTTCAGGGTGCGATATTAACATTGTTAGGCATAAACATGATTCACAAAATAAACCCAGAGATTTCATACAGGAATTTATAGTATCAGAACTGTTCTAAGCTGTTGTGGCTTTTCTGAGTTCTTTGCAACAGAAAAATTGCTCTATTATTTCCCCATTGTCAAAATATGATTGGAGACTCTCAGCTAGCAGTTTCAGGGGGTGCCTTGAGGCTAAATAAGGGGTGTCTCAAGTTTAAAAAAGTTGAGAACCACTGCTTTAACTAATAGCAGTAGGTCCCCTAGAAATCTCTAGAGGGCAACATTACTCTTCCCCTATGCACACAAATTGAGTAAGTTTTCAGTGCCTCCATGCACTGTGAAGTAGTTGCTGTATTCTGTCCCAGGGGTGGCAGTAGTTCAAAGGTGGATTACCATATTTGTTTCTTTGATATTTATAGCAGATTTATAACTACATATATGTAAGCTTCCAAAGTTTTTCCTCCTCCCTTTTCAGTTTCTTAAGTGAATATTGTATATGGTGGTTTGACAGCTTTGCAACCTAGGGAGCTCTAATTAGCTACAGAAAATGGAGAAGGTGGTCTAAAGTCTTGCCATGCTGCCCCTTCAACATGCCCCTCCTTGAAAGGAGCACTGCCAGGGTTGGAAGGGTATTTCAGTCCTTATGTTCTTTCTGCCTTGATTTCTAACACTGGTGCCAATTAGAAAGCTATTTTTTTGCAGGGTCGATACCTGAACCCCTGGGCCTGGACTAGAATCGCAAAGAAGCTTTTGACAGGCCATCACATGGTAATGACTTTCTGCCAACCCCACTGATGGGATCTGAGTTCAAACTACTGACCTAGAGGCAAATAGCTCTGCATTTTATTATTAAGCTTTAAAGCCATCCAAGCCCCTAAGATTTTCCAAATAGTCTGACCAATTTTCACTTGACTCCTTCTCAGTTCACAGCTAACAACATCCCTGCCTGCGGTACAGCAGCTGAGCTATATCAAAACTTTGTGTTTGTGAAGCAGACACTACACAGGCTCTTGGCTTGACTGCTAAGGTGTTCGCCCTGTTGTTCCAACCAACATCAGCACTGCTGAAGTAAAGCAGGTGATGCATTTTAATAAAGCTAGAGTGCTGTGTTTGGCTTCTCAAGTAGCTTTGCAGTCAGCTTTACAAATGTGAACTACATGCTGCTGCAAACCAAGCTACTTCTTGGTGGGAGGATGGGGGAAGGGGGAGAGGCAAAAATGTTAGAGAGATTCAGCTGAGCAATCTTCTGTGCAAACAGCCAATCCCCAAAGCAAAGGCAACTGCAGAGCTGTTTTGATTAAACAAACCCAGAATCTCAGTATGAATTTCTTCTCCTGCTGAGTCCAGGTAGGAAATAAAACAAATTCCCAGTACTGGTCAGTTGAATCAATTGGTTTGACAGCCCCCCTTCCTGTCTATGGCTTAATGCCTCCCATAAATTTACTGCTAAAATGCATACTTTTTTAAAGGGAATAGTTCCACCTACAGAAATCCCGTCTACAGAATAACCTACCAAAGCTTTCAGTCTTTGCTTTGCCCTTAGAATGCTTGTCTGAGTTCAACATCCATCCATTTCCCAACATGTCCCTATTTTGATATACATCCCTTTCCTTTCTTTCTCTTCCTGAAACCCTGTAAGACCTTATTCAAGAAAACAAGAATGCACCAGCATGGATCTGAATCCCGAATATACAGTTTGTACTTTCTGAGCTCAGATCTCTATGATCTATTCTGAACAGGCTGCTGTCATGGTGTTCTGCCCATGCATAATTACCTCTGTTCTGATTTGCATTCGTGTAGGAACTCACCAGCCCTGTTCGGAAGAGTTTTGATGTTACATTTCTGCCCTCTAGTGGAAATGAAGTGTCACTGTTTTTCAGTTTAAGCCAAGAGGAGGAAAAAAACAAAATAGAAAATGGATGGATTAATGCGATTCTGTTAAATCTAAGTTATGCCAAAATTTTGAATGGATACCCCTAAAAATAGATGAGGCCCAAACAGTTTGGAAACAAGCAATTACTTCTGAAAACAAGGGAGCCAGATGGTGATAGATCTTAAAAGACTCAGAGAAATATTTGTTCTGCTCAGATAACTATGCACAATTTCAGATGCTTGGTCAAAAGCAACTGGTTTAGAAATCATTACAAGCAAATGGTTTATCAACAGGTTTCAAAGGGGCTCTTATATGGACTGGAGGTATTTTTCAAGATGTCTGGGGAATATTTTTTTTCTGGAAGACACCAGGCAGCTCACTACCAAGGGGAAAGAAAAGGGCCCTACAGGAAGGAAAAACACAAAACAGTGAAAATCTGGGCCATATCTTTCAACTAGCACAAATCAACCACAGCTGTCAATAGATCAATGTCAATTTACATCAGCAAGGATCCGGCAGTAAAACCTAAGAGGCTAACTGAGAAGATTACGGATGAGATTTTCAAAGACACCCA
>JAGPOW010003447.1:16972599-16986130 GCA_030014935.1 Caiman crocodilus
CTGGAGCGTGCTAATTAGCGTGCTCCAGCAGCCTCTGTATCACATGCATTTAGCATCCCCGCACTTCAAAATGGCAGTGGGGGCACTTTAACTAAAACTCGTCAAACATGGTTTAGTTAAAGCGCCCCTGCCACCATTTGAAATCCAGGATGCTGAATACAAATGACTCTGTAAGCACTTTAATTAGAGCAGCTCTCAGAGCCATTTTTAATTAAAGTGCCTCCCCCACTGCCCCCCAAGCCTGGAGCACACCCATAGAAAAGTAAGGCTAAAAGGGACTTTCATAGGTCATCTAATCCAATCCCCTGCCTGAGGCAAGATCTTTCCCATCCAAACCATCCTATACAAATCCATTGTCTAACCTCTTAGCAAAACTACACAGTAAACCCTGACAAGAAATAACATCCTAATCTGCCACAGGTAAAGCAAGGGAACACAGCAGCCAACATCCTGCTTCTGTAAAGTTGTTAACGTATGCTTGAGGTCCCAGAAAGAGGGTTATGGCCCCCGCTACAGAGGAAGACAAATCCCACCACTGTCCGTACGAATCTAACCACGGGGTAAGATTTCTTCCTGACTCCAAATACAGCAATTGCTCTGACCCCGAGCAGAGCCACGATCCTCTAGCCCGAAACATCCAGCTTTAAGTCTCAACAGCAGCACTGACACCTCCAATCAAAATCCCAAACCTCAGCTGCAGCCAAACACAAAGTGCCTCTTAGGAAGGCTTAAAAAATCAAACAAAAAACCTGATAAACATAGTAGCAGACTTGGTGGGGACTGCTGTCCAACCCCCTTGAGACAATGAGCAAAGCCCAGAAGCATGGGAAATACCCATACTCCAGGCTTTGCTATGCCTAGATCATCCCTGACCAGTGGCCATCCAACCTCTTCTTGAATATCAGCAGCGATGGAAAGTCTACAACTTCCCTAGACAGTCTATTCCACTGCCTCGCTATTCTAACACTTATAGATGAAAAAGGATTTAACCCCTTATGTCAAAAATCACAGGTCAGAACAAGTGTCCTAATCTTAGTTCCTGAAGCCCTAGGTACCTGAAATATGGTGGACTGAGGCAGTAAAATATACTTCTGGGCAATGCTTCTGCATGTTTTGAAAGTGTGAAAGAACAAAAAAGTGGGTGTACTTTAAAAAGTATGAATGATTAAGTGAAAAGCATTGAATCTACACACAGGTTCCATTTGTCCCAGGAGAAATCATTTTATCCCAGGACAATATGCATTCATTCAGGCATCCATGTCTGTTATCTCAGGACAAATCCTACGGTTCACAGGATAAAAAGCACTAACAGTTTGTCCTAGGACATCTCAAAGTGCATCAGTGAGTGGAATTCATTGCCACAGATGGTGGTAGAGACAGACAGTACAGCCAGGTTCAAAAAGAGACTGGATGAATTCATGGATGATAGATCTATTAATAGCTATTGAACAGAATGATTGGAGAGGTTTCCTCTGGCAAATCTAAACCAATAATAGTAGATGTCAGGGAGGATATTGAAAAGGGAATAGATCACTCTAGAGATACCGTGTTTGATGCTCTCACTCTGTAGCATCCGCTTCTGCCACCACTAGAGACAGAATACTGGCCACTGGTCTGACCCAGTATAGCACTCCTTGTGTTCTTATCTGAGCAGTTGTCCCAGGATTGTATCACTGAATCAGTGGCAGAAAAGTGGCAGTGCATTCAGTCGCTCACTAAACCCCAACTGGAAGAGTAATATGTGTACACATCAGTGCTGGGACTTTCCATTCCAAAACAAACACAGATACAGCTTATCCTGGGCTAAATATAGCAACTGTTCCTAGCCTCTCTAAGGCACCAAAATCACTTGAGTTTGCTCCCTCTGAAAAAGCCAAACATCTGGATAACTGCACAGGAAAATGGCCAGATGAGTGCCTACCTTTCCACCTGTGAAATTATCCAGTTTGCATGAGTAAAGGCAAGTTTAGAGGTATGCACAGGAATATGCTTACCACTTTTTCAGGCATGAGGCAGGTCCAATCCAAAGCCCATGGGATCAGGCACATAAGTGTAACCTGGGTGTACCAGAGTGTGCACCCCACTTTCCAATAGAAGGGATGGTCATCAGGGCGTACGTGCTGGAGATGGAAACTGCAGCTTGCTCACAGCTTCTTCTCTGGTGTCTCTATAGAGGAAGACCAGTACACAATATCTGAACTATATACACTGTTTATTCAGAAGCAGAATAAAAGGAGAGGGGATAGAATTATCTGGATGGATGATAAAGATAAATATTTACATATAATATATTCAAGTCAACAAATAGCAGAACAGGTAAGTATAGCAGTCCCCAAGACCCACAAGAGAAACCTTGCCCTTGGATTCTCAGAGGGTATGTCCCAGCAGTTGATGGGTAAGCACCCCCAAAATGTAAAGCACAATAAATACAGGCGGTCCCCAGTTAATGAACGTCCGAGTTATGGACATCCGTACTTACGAACGAGCTGCCACAAGGCCTATTGATTTAGAAGTCCGAGTTACAGACAAACGGTTCATAGTAACGAATGTGGGAACTAGTTTGTTACACTCATGAAAACATTTCGCAGCATCGGTGGTTCGTCGGCTCGAGCGTACCCACGCCATTCTGTTCCGGATCACAGGCCGTTAGCGTTACGTTTTATGGTATTTGGAAGTGTTTCTGAAATGTTTTATGTGCATTGAAAGGTAAAATATACGACTAACTGATGCTAAAGACGAACCGTACGCATGTGTTCCAACTTGCATACAAAATCAACTTAAAGACAGTCTCAGGAATGTAACTCATTCGTAACCCAGAGACCGCCTGTAGTTGAACTCTCCAGAATAGAAAACACAACAAGCAACTAATAAACACTCCAAAATATAAGATGCAGCAAACTATTAATAGACACTGCAAAAAATAAGGTGTGGTAATGCCAAATACCGCCCTCCCCTAGAGGAGTCTCTCTCTCTTAAGCCTAAACCCCCTCTGATGGGGCTATCCACTGTGTCCCTCCCCAGTGGGAAACCCCTTGCTTAAGAACTCATGCTTCCCAGCAAGTAGAGGTCCAGCAAGGGTTCCCGGTGCTTCGTCCCCAGCTAGACAAGTGGTTTCTGCAGCTGGTGCTCTGTCTCCCCCATATGGGGTGTGTCGCTCCTTCACATGCCCAAGTGGCTCGCCCCTCTCAGCAAGTTCTGGGCCTGGGCTGCCTCGTGCACGTGCAGGCCAGGGCTCCAGTATAGGCCTCCTGTGCTATGGAGCCTGTGCTGCCCACAGGCCCTTGTGCCTGGCAGCAGGGAATGAGACCCGAGCCACTCCCTGTCCCTCCAAGGTCCCTAAGTCCCGACAATGACTCACCGTGCAATGAGTCTGCGCCGATGTTAGCCTCATGCCAGGGTTGGAGACCAGAGCAGCTCCCAAGGTACCGGTCCCTCTCAGACTCTCTGTGCAATAACGCCTGCACCATCCAGCCTCATAGTGGAGTTGGAGACCTAAGCCACCTCGAGCAGCTCCCCAGGTCCCGGTCCCTCTCAGACCCTCCATGCAGCAATGCCTGTAGCAGCTCACTGTGCTCTCTCATGGCAAGGAGTTGGTGCAAGGCTGCCTTCCACTCCCATCCAACGGCAGAGTCTTCAAGCTCTTCAGGACAACTGGACGCACCCCCCGAGTAGCTCTTCCCCAGCTCGTCCTCAGCCCTGGCTTTTTTCTTCTCTGTCCCTTGTCATCTCTCTCGGATGCTGTGCATGCAGCTCCTTATATACCCTTTTGGGGCTCAACCCCAAGATTGAAGACTGGCCAATCAGGGGGAAGGGTGGAGGGCAGTCTCGAGTTAGGTCCACTCCTTGCCTCCCCCCGACACTGAGGCAGGGCAGACTCCTCCCGAGGCTCCTCCCCTGCTGGTCTGCGATTGCTGGATTTGCCCCGCCCATGGCTTTGACAATTCCCTAAGCCCAAGGAACCACGCAAAGATAGGCAAGCCAGTCACGTAAGGAAACCTCCTGATAATATGACCCTTACTGGTTAGAAGGGCAAAGAACGTTCTTAGTACAGGTCACCCCAAGCTTATGGAGGTGATAAATTCAGAAGTTTCCTAGAAGGAGCTAGGTCAGGTCAAGCATACTTCAGAGGTAGCAGATGTTTGGCAGGTGCAATCACAGATTCCCAGAGACCAGGCCCTGGTAACTTTAAAAAACAAAACAAAAAAGGCTCACTGGTACCATCTCAGACAATGCATACCGAGCCCAAAAATTAATGATGTTTTGATAACCCCATTTAAGATGGAATATTTTCATTAAAAATGTACGAAGACTAAGAAATTCATAAATATCCTATTAAGAAACTTTTGCTTCTGCTGCTGTTTAAGCGTTCCAATTGAAATACTGTGCATGCAGGTTACTATGGTTACAGGCAAATTTTTAAATAACTGTGTTTCATCAGAACAGCTGCAATATCATATACAAACCAGAGAGGAGTGGGGAGCTGATTGAACAGCTCCAAGCCCCTAATCAAGCGACTAGGCAGCTTCATAAACGTATCTGAGAAGTTATAATACATTGCTTTGAAAAAATACTGGCCTTTGTTCTCTGGCAACCCCCCAGAAATGCCTATGCAGCATGTTGTCTAAAATCAAGTTATTCTGTAGAAGATAAAAATTTCTACTGACAGTTCCCTACCATGGTACAATTGCCCAAAAAGTTACCCACTTGGTGACGTGTTTTGGCTTTAGTTCCCCTCTTCACAGTTATTCTGTCTAAATCTGTTGATTTGCAGCAATGAACTAAAAATATCACAAGGGCAGCCTGTAGCAGTATTCACCTCTCTCTCCTTCCAGCCTGGGCTGGAGCTAAAAAGTGCAGAGACAAGCAAACATGAAGAACAATTTAAGTTGCAAAAAGCTATCTGCAGTTATTTGTGCTAAGACTCTGAACGAAGAGATTGGGGTGCAATTCACTGACTCGTAGGCTTAATCAGCACTGACATTTTTCTTGAGAATCTCCCACCAGCACCTCTGCCATGCTAGATGCAGCAGAAGGAGGACTAGTACAGGCAGGGCACTGACAGCACTGCTGCCAGATGGCCTGCACCTGTTCATGATAGTTAGACAACAGGGTGGTTAAAATGCTGGTGGCCACTCTTCCACCCATGAGAGACAGTGGGAAATTTTAAGAAAAATATGGATGAGGGCACTCTGGCCAAACAATAGACTCTTTTTGCCTTTGCTTCCCAAACTGTAAAATAGAAACAACAATGTTTAGTGGACATACGTACTGACATGTTTAAACACATGTATAAAACGGCTGTAGCAAGCTCTTCTTAGAAGTGAAAAGGGGTTTTTTTTTTGGTTTTTCTACAATAAATTAATCATTGTTGATAACAGCTCAATCCAGTTCAGTTCTTGCCTAAGGCTGATTCATTTGTCCATTACCTACCATTTCTTACCAAAACTGGTGCAAGTAACCTGCTCCACTGCTTCCAGTCATGGTAGGCCTTTCCTCTGTAACAATGTGCTGAACTGAGACCCTCTGCTTTTGACTGCCAATCACCTACCCTGCATCTAGTTTAGCATTTAATAGTATTTACCAGTGAAGTGCCTATCATCATATATTCTAAAGATGAGGATGATCGTTATTATCCTCAGAAAAGGAGAAAATATTTTTGATCACATTTCAACAGCAAATTGCCTTCTCTTCTGAATGAAAGCTTTTTCTTTTCTAAATAATGGAAAAGAACTCATTTTTGAGGAGGAGAGGGGGCAAAATGGGGAGATTTGATAAAAAAAAAAAAAACCTCACAATAGGACCTAGATTTTCATTAGCAACTAGAAATGCCTGAATGTTTCAATGATATGGTGCATCAGGCCAGTTTTAAGGTAAAGAGTAAAAGGGACTAGGAGTTTCCAGACTATGAAGGGACAAGACCAGACTCCAGGGTAGGGACCTACTAAATGTCCCTATGGATGAATATGATTTAGTGTATATTAGAATATTTGCCTTTTCCATTGCAAAAGACAGCACAGCCAGAATGGGATTGTAGCTAGAGAAGGAGCTACATTTCTGTAAATGCCCACCGTCAAACATGAGCAATGCATGCCCCTGGAGCATGGAGGGGCATGGTGGCCCTGGGTGGTGGTGAGAGTGCCACAGCAGCAGGAGCGCAGCACTGGTAAGCGGGAGCTCCTGCAGCAGCTGCCGGTGCTGTCAGCTGTGGAGGGTGGGTGAAGATCACCGACTGCCTGCAGATGCCGCCAGCGGTGTAGGTGGTGGGGGCAGTGACCGCCGGCAGGCGGCCCCTTTCTGTAAGGGGCACATGCACCTGTGTGCACCCCCAACATGTCGCCACTGCCGTCAAACAAAAAGAAACATGGCAACTTCCAGGTGTTCCAGAATTAGTATTTCTGACTTAGGCTGTTTTTCAGAAACAGAACAAAAAACAAGCTCAGCCTTTTCTCTGGCTGGGTTACCAGAAAGATTGTGATTTTGTGATTCACAGAAAGCTGGTGATCTCAGTCTGCAAATTGTGACTCCATAGCCATAAAACCCTGCTGTTCCTTTTCTGAGGCGAATGAGGAAATGTGTCAAAGCTGTGGTTTCTAGGTGTGTGTGTGTGTGCATGTCATATAGAAAATCTGACCCAAAAATAAGCTGAGTATGTGACATGCACAGGCACATGCTAAAGTGCCATTTCTCTTGGTTGAGTGGGCATCAGGATGACTGAACCTATAACCCAAATATGTGGACAACAGGCAAAGGGTTTGCTGCTTTGAAGTGTGAATGAGTAGCAGAAATGCAGCCATTCATTGAAAAAGGCCCATCACAATCATTTACTGAAAAATAACTGCCTGCCTGCACCAAATATTGGCTCATCAGTATTCATTAAGCAACACTGGCACAGCGTCAAGGAGAAAAGGCAGAAGCTTAAGGAGAAAATAACAAAAGGGAAGGAGACATCACTCTCCTGCAGTGCAAAGCCATTCAAGTGTCTGAAAGTCTGCATTACTGCTGCTATAACAGCACCCCTCTACCTTACCGGCTCTGCTCACTCTCCCACTGAACCTTCCTATGTACTTTGTCTGTTTATTGAGCTAAGTACTTTTATAGCCTTTATTGCTGTAGTGCCAAATTCCCTCCAATCTCATGTCAGTTGAGGAAAAGAATTATGGGTTGATGGTGAGAGAAAGAGAAATGGGGCTACAAGACATGGAATGCAAGAAGCAACAGGAGATGGTAAAAGAAGAGGTTCAGCAGAAGGACATAGGGACAGAGGCTCAGAGAAAGGACAGGGAGAGAGGCAAACAAAAAAAAAACCTTCATTTATTTATCATGTACAATAGCCACAAAACCATATATAACAAAAATAGCATGGCACTGATTAATCAAGGCTGCTGCTCCATCATGGGTTTCTAATATCATTTGCTGTGGTCAGACCCTGGCTCACTTACAAGGATTCCTCAATAGATTATCAATCAGTAGCAGATTTGTCCAATAGCAAATAGCTGAGTTTTTCTCCAGACCAAGACATGGACATGATGTTTGACCTTAGGCAACTCACGTAAGCCTTGTCTTTCAGTTTGCCACGGTAAAAAGGAAGAAATCATACTGGCCTGTATGATTAAATCAATTAGGATTAATTACATGATTTTATACATTCAAAACCTTATCTATGTGCACAGACTCTACAACTTTTGTAATTAACAAATGTTACATGAATGACCTGGAGAAAGACGGGTAAGGTTGGTAAAATTTGGGCAAATAAGTTGCTCAAAAAAGAAGTTTGGAATCAACTGGCAGTAGTCACAAATGTGAGATCAGATCAGTGAGCAGATTCAGCCACGGCAAATGACATTTGGAAATGCAAGTTCATGATGACATGAACTAGATTCAAAAGGAAACTACAATGCCAGTCACAAAACTCTTGTATCCTAGTGTGCAGTGGTCACAACACCCCCTGGGATGGGGGAGACCAGGATTCAAACATCCATCTGCCAGACATGGGTGACTGGTGCTTTCCGAGTCTGGAAGGACCCCAGATCACTGACGGTAGTGGGGGTCCCCAGCAAGCAATTGTCAAGCCTTGAACTTTTGCCAGCACTTCCAGTTTTGCGGCTGGTGCTTCCAGGGGGTGCATGGCCAATCTCAGGGGGTGCATGTGCACCTGTGCGCACCCCTACGCATTGCCAGTGCTGCCAGACATAGAACAAGGATTTAAACCAAGCCCCCTTCCCCTCCTCCCATAGGACTTCTCCTACTATTTTGGGGTGGGAATCTTTCCTGGTGAAGCTGTGCCACTTATTACATGATACTTAAATATTTATTGGGCCAGAGAGAGTTTAAGAAGTTCTTTAGCCCAGGGCAATAGAGACACCTGGGTACCAGTCCCGATCTACTCAATATCAAAGTATTGTACACAAAGGAGAACAGCTTCAACAGGAGAGACAGAGTTCCCCAACCCAGAATACTCTATAGCTTGATAGTTACAACAGTTTCCTGAGATGGTTCAAATCTCTGTTTCAGATCAGGCAGAGGAATAAATACCCTTAAATTCCCTTCCCCTTAAGGTCGACTCTGTGCCACTGAGATACAGTATACAAAACTAGATAGACTTGTGTCCTGAACACATGACGTTTTGTATGTTTGGATTCCCACATCTTACATGAATGCCCTGGATTACAGGGTTTCCAGGTTTTGTGCATGCTAAGTCCCCTTGTGATTCTAGCCAGTGATTCCAAGCTGAACACAACGTTTCATTCACCCCAAAACTTTTGCCCAAAGTAATAAGAAAATTAAGTTTCAGGTATCCAGCAAATTCAGTATCCAGCAGTACTTCATTCAGGTCCTTCAAGTCTGTTAAACACTTGGAGACGTTTAGTAGAAATGAATAATAAGGATGGCAAATATTGTTATAAGCTTCTGCAGGAAAACATTTGGATTTTCAGTTTTCAGGAATCTCATTTGAAAAATTCACAAAATCTTTACTAAATTGTTTAAACTATTTTTTTATGGTGCCAGCTTTAGTCCACAAACTTATTTAACATTTTCTGACAAAACTAATGTCACGTATTAAGCCAACTGTGCTCAAAAAGACACAACTGCAGCCATCAGCATTAAAGACTATTTTGATTTTGTCAGATGCAATTAGAATCACATACTACCTCAGCTTTTCTTTTACCTGGCCACTAGGGCTAGAGGCAAACTTTAAAAAAAGCATGAGCCTGAATTAATTCAATCTTTGCACGTTAGTCTAACCTGCAAATTTTGAACTGATTTGGAGGTGGACAGACATTCCCTTTTCATTCCAGAAATGCAGACACATGCCTGCAATGGCTCAGGCTCTCCCTTCCCTTGCACAGTACTGGGGGTGGTGCATGACTAGGCCCCAGCAGGATGCTCCGATTACTTGAGCAGGGAATTGATAACAGTGCTTATTAGGCCTGTGCAAATAGGAAAGTATTTGATTTGGATTCAGCCAGTTCAGAGGACAGTAATTCAATCCAGAGATTCAGATCACTGTTCTGAATCAATTAGGCTGAATCAGCTTTGGAAGAGTTGGTGATTCGGATTGTCCAGGGAGAGGCAGACACAGTTGGGCAGCTGTAGGTTCTCCTGCAGTTCCTCTGGCTGTGCCTGCCTCTCCCCAGGAGTAGGGAGCTGTGGGAGAAGCCCCCATCACTGCCCTGCGCAGCTCCATCCCCCGCTGGGCTCCAGACTAGTCCCAGAAATTTTTTTAAAATAAATAAAAAAGCCCTGCACTCACCTGCTGCAGGAGCAGCAATTGGGGCCTCTGGGCACTCATGGCAGAGTCCCTCTCCCTCCCTATGCAGCACAGAGCAGTGAGGGGCAGCAGGGATCACACTGGCACCTGCATGGCACCTGCCCCATGGCGCAGGTAAAGTGTGGCTCAGCAGGGTGCTGCGCACTACCTGAGACCTGGAGCTGGGGATGAGAGGTGCTGGGCTCCAGCTGACATGTAGAGCTGCCCCAGCTCCTAGACAAATCAAACAGGGGGCTGGAGAATCAAACCAGGGAAGCTGCGGAAATGTTCAGGTCCCTGAACATTCCCCCAGCTCCCAGTTCCCTACTTCCCCAGTGAGCAGCAGAAGTCTGCTGAAAGCTGGCACACAGATCTAGGGGGCTGTACCCCCAGAAAGAGCTGGGGAAAACTATCAGAAACCTGGGGAATCTAACCAGAAGCTCTAGCTGATATGTAGAGCCACCCCAGCTCCCAGACAGTGTGCAGCACCTTGCCAAGCTGTGCTGCACTTGCGCCATGGGGCAGCTGCAGCATGCATGCCAGGTGGGGGGGAATCCTCACTGGCCCATGCTGCATGGGGGGACTCTGCCACGAACACCCAGAGACCCCAGTCACTGCTGCTGCAACTGGTGAGTGCAGCGCTTGTCTGTTTTTTTCTTAAGCTGTCAGGAGGCTTCTAATTACACCTTAGTGTAAACATCCCACTTGCCTCCATTTCCCACTGGCCCAATTTCCCCCCCATACCCCAGATGCCTGCTCATTGCCCCCACCACCACCACCCCACTTCCCACCTATTTGTGGCTGCCTATGCTATCCGTCCCAGGCAGCAGAAAGAAAAGGGTTAACCTACCTGCTGCTCAGCTACCACTTCCACTTCTGCTCTTTCAGTTAGGCTCAGCCCCAAAAAGAACAGCAGCCCAGCAGAGGCAGCAGCAGCAGCCGCCAGGCAGGCAGGTTAACCCTTCCTGCAGGCTCCCTGGGACAGACAGCACAAGCAGACACAAATAAGTGTGGGAAAGGAGGGTTCTGGAGAGAGCCCAGAATGGGATGGAGAGAACCTTACCTTTCAGTCCTCCAGACGGCTGCTTGCCCGAATGTGTGGCTGCTCCAAACTCGAGCTAGCACTAACATCAATCAACATTTGTGCTGCTCACAGAGTAATGTATAACAAGGCCCCAAGTATCTTACTAGGGAGAGAAATCTCTCACTATATCTTGAGGAAACTTCAGGGATAGAAGCTGTGATATAAAAGATGTTCCCTGACTAAAGAGACTAAGGAAGTTAGTAATTAGGAGGTGGTTCCTCAGTTAAATAGCTGTTGGTTAGTCAGAGTCTAGAGGACTGAAGAGGTTGCCTATTTCTCCTCAGTTCAAGTTAACTGTTGAGTCCTTATTCATCTACACCTGTGTTTACTGAACCCAGTGATCACTACTAGAGAGAGGCCACTAAATTAGTTCTCACTAATGATCAAAAACAGAATTTGAATACAGATCACCACAAAGCCATAAACTACACACTATCTAAACAATTCCTTACCAGGACTAAAATTACAAAAAAACCTCAAGCACATATATTTGATATACATTAATATTTTTCACCAATTAAAGGCAACTATTGCCGCTGCAGAACATGGCAATACTATTTTACAACATCTCCGGGTATAAACCAAGGACGCTAATAGAATCAAATAACATAAAAGTAATATACATCTCTCTCTAAATCAAATGGGGGAAATGAGCAACAACATAGAGTCAATGAGGTAAGGGGGAACTGTTAAATATCTAACATTATTTAACAAAGAAAACTGATACCTGTGATGAAATCTGTCTGTCAAAACACAACACAGCATTTATTCTTGTTCTTTCCCACCTACTAATATCACCATCCGGAACAGTCAGAGGATGATCAAGTGGCTTTTTGATCTCCAGTGTATGTGAAGACAGAGATATCCAAGCTGAAGAACTGAGCCCTATGGGTCTGTTCAAGATTCAATTACAACCCATGGAATTCAGTTCTCAAAGCCAAGAATACATGATATTCATTTTAAGGATGTTCTGATGCACAGTAGTATTGCACATTCCTGCTTCCTCTCTGTGCTGCCTGGCACTCTTCCAAGGACTATAAAATAGAAGGAAAATAGGCACTGCAGCCAAAGCAACTCTATCCAGATTTTGAATCACAGACAGTCCATTTTATTTGTGATCTTGGCCCCACCACTCACAATAGAGAGGCTCTTCCCACATCATTACTCCTAATAATAAAAATATTACAACTAAATGCTTTTCACATATATAGTGGCTATCACTTGAGGATTTCAAAGACTGTCAAATACAGCTAGTTTCATTTTCACATGGGGAAAACAGGCACACAGAGAGTAAGAGTCTTGCCCGAGGTCACAGTACAGCTTTTATTAACAAAACTAATGGTTTCAAAAAAATGCAAAGGAGGCTGAAGGCAGTAGCTGAAGTTTTTCAAAGAAATCTTGGATTGGTATTACCCTTGGCAGCCTGGGGGAATCAAGGTGGCAGAAAACTTGTGAGAGCCAAGCACATCTCTGCTACCCAGATGTGCTATGTCCTGCTGTGAAATGCGTAGGGATTGACTTGAAAACATGTGCTCTGGTAAGAATTACAGATAAGATCTTCGTTGAACATACGGAAGATGTGAGCTGAAGTCTCAAGCAGGCAACATCCGATTAGGTATTATAAAGCTAAGAAAAGTCACTACCTAACTTAAGGCATCACACCAAGAGCCTATGCTGTTTGAAGGCATTTTTTTCCTACAGCGAAAAAGAACAAAAGTTGAGAGTTAGTTACATTTACCTGTCCAAAGCCGAAGGGTCAGATATTGTGTCTGTACAGAATCCGACACAAGGGGGCTGTAACAGGCTGGCCTTTTAGGGTCAGGTCTCTGTGCTAGCTGGCAGGCCACCTATTCAGGGCTAAACCTCTGCTTCGCTCTTCTGCCACATCTTGATGAAAATAAATGATTTCTGTTTCTAAGGTGGCAGCTGTCCGTTGCTTGCCCTCCTGATGCCAAGGACCTTAGTACACACTCCAGCCTCCCTTTACACATGCCCTATGCCTCGCTTATGTTTCTATGCTTAGTACCTGGGCTCCCTTCTGGTACACACACCAGGCCTTCCATATCCAGCCTAGCACCCAGCCTCCAACCTGGGGCACACATCTGGCCTCCAGTTGGGTGGCGCACATCAGATCTTCCATCCTCTATTAAGTATCCTATGTTGGGATATCCAGTACTCCCATATTGACACATCCAGTATTCCTGTAGTCCCATTTCAGTATTTTACCCCTCGCTGGGGCCACTCGTTTTACCGTTCTCAATTGGGCTGCTTACATCCTGGCCACCACACTGAGTCACTGTACACACTCAGCCCCTCACTGGGCCTTCTTCCCCCTTCTAGGGCCACACTCGGGCTCACTCCGAGCTGCTTCTCTCGCTCAGCGCCTCTGGGTTGCTGGGATCTTTCACCCTGTAGGCTCAGGTGGCTGCCGCCATGCCTGGCCCCACTACACTGGGCTCGGGTGTCCCCCTCCGGGCTTGCTTGGCCCAGGTCTCTTCCCTTGTCAATAATCCACCTGTAGGCAGGGGCTGTGGTTTTCAGGTGCCCCTTCTCACCTTTCCCTGGGGAGGTAACTGGCCCAGAATTTCTTGGGGATTTCCCTACCACAGGGAGTCCCCCCAGGGCACCCTTTCCCAGCAGGATGAAGTATTAAGTCATACGCAGGATCAGGAGCCTCCAAACCATCCCCATAGCTCCTG
>JAGPOW010003447.1:16990530-17025119 GCA_030014935.1 Caiman crocodilus
AAAAAAAAAAAAGTGATACCATTCTGTGCTACATAGTTTGTGGAAGAGGCTGCATATATCACCAGCTGGACAGCCCTTATTAAATAATCAGCTTTGACAATGGTATAGAAAATGCTATAAAAATAATCACCATATTGAGCAGAGGGCAGATTGGGGATAGACTTTTTATCCAGGAACTACTAAATGTAATGGTAGCTCTAGGAAAATAGGGCTTTGATCCACTAAACTTCAAAAACTCTCACTGACAATACTTTCTCCAAACATACATACCAGCTCCTTGAACTTCCTCCTCCTCCGCCTTTCCATCTCACAATTCAACTCTCTAGGCAGACTTGTCTCTATGGACTCCCCACTCACACATCACCCGTCTTACTTCCCACCTATCCTGCTACCGTGGGCTGCTTCATCTCTTCCGTCTGACCCTAGAATATATTTTTGGTTTTACACTGATTCACTGTTGTATTGGACCTTTGCCAACTGCCACATCTCAAGGAACCTGCCTTCATGGGCCCCCTCTCAGCATTAAATGACATGATACTGAAAATTGAGCCCTTTCTGTACTACAGTCCATTGATGATGCCATAGGTGAAGCACATTACTGAATCATCGCAAATTATTTTCTCCATGCAGACAAAGCCTGAGATGGTCACTAGTGAAGTGATACTGGTATTTTAACTCATTCACCCAATATTTTTTCCTTTTCACCAGATATTGTTTCCAAAGACATGCAAAGGACAGTTAAGAATCATCAGATCTTTTCCAATTTAAACAAAAAGTTTTTATCATAACCGAGAACCAACAGTACGATTAGGGTCTGAACAAGAGGTGAAAATGTAATGATATCCCCAAGCCTTTCTACAAACTAAGTTCCACCTACTTGCAAAGACTCCTCATGGCACAGACCAGAGACGTGGCCCGTGACAGTACTGTAGGGTTGCTATTTGTCCAGGCTTTCCCAGACACGTCCTCTTTTTGAGTCCTCTGATCTCTGTCTGGATGGGTTTTTTTAATCTGACCACATGTCTGGGGGGGTGGTTTTGTTCCACTGGTGGGAGCAGGGGGAGGGTGACGGGAGCAAGCACAGACGTACCTGCCTGCAGCTGTGGAGACAGGCACAAACACATGTGGGTGCTCCCTGCTGCCTCCAGTTGCCCTCCCCCTGCGACCACCAGGTGAGCAAAGCAAAATCCCAGACATTTGGCCAGGGCAGGGGGGGCAGGGATGGGGGGCTATGACAGGGAAGGGGGCAGGAGGGTTGCCTGCCCCTCCAGTGGGGGAAAAGGGGCAGGGAACCCTTGAGAGCAGTGGGGAACTCTGTGGCCAGCTCAGTCGCAGAGGGACTAGTGCCTGTGCTCACACAGGATGAGTGGCCAGAAGATACTGCCAGCAGAGAAGGAGGGAAAGAGGGGGAAGGGGCCATGGCCAGGTTGTCTGGCGTGGCACGATATCCCCATCCCAGGGTGGGGGGTGCCACAAGCCTCCCCTTCTCTTCCCTCCAGCCTGCGCCGGGGCTGGACACAGTCCACCACCCCCTGCATGAACAGGAGCCACCACACTCTGGCCTGGTCAGGACAAGGAGAACTGGGACCCCTCCAGCAGGGCTGGGGGGGTAGGAGGGGGCAGGGGGCTGTGGGTTGGGAGTGATGGGCACCAGCACGGATGGGGGGAGGGAAGTTGCAGGTCGGGAGTGAGCCAGCAGGGCCCAGGGGGAGGGTACTGTGGGTTGGGAGTAAGGGGCACTGGCTAGGCTGGGATCAATGGGTCGGGAGTAAGGGGCAGCTGCAGGGCTGAGGGGGAGCTGTGGCTTGGCAGCGAGAAGCAACAGCAGGGAGAGGGGCAGGGCACCAGTGTGTCTCTCCCTCTCCCGCACTCATACATGACAGGTGTCCTCTTTTTTGGATCTGGAAATACGGTAACCCTACGAGTACTGAAAATAGCCAAGCCCCAAAGCAGATTACACCTAAAGTCCTCATTGCGTCGCTCAAGAATCCTGCGACTGGAGCGTACGAGCGGGCTCGAGTTCTCTCCCCCACGAACCCTCCAAGAAGCTCAGTTCCATAACACTCACCAAGCAGGAACCGATTACAACCTTTTAATGTTTTGAAAAAGCAGGATGCATTATTTACAACTAGGAAAAAAAATCACCACATCCCATGTTCACTCAGTGTGGAGTCAAGGACTTCTGTCCCCAGTAAAGAAGATTATGCTTATCCTCAGTAGGGTTTTTGCAATATCATCCGTAAGGACTCATGCACCTAGTCATTTCTTGAATTAAAATTAATTTCCAATGAACCGGTTCCATTTCTATTTCAACTTCCCCCGTCAGTCACCAGTAACAAATGTCCACCTTTCAATTTCCACCTTATTAGTATTTTCTGCTCTGCTTATCTGGAGACTCAGTATTCAATCAGTTGTCATTTTTCATGATCACTTATGTTTATACCAATATTCTAACTAACTGTAAGATACGTGCTGTGCATCCAGGTAAATCAATCATCCTAAAGGCCTATAGCAATAAATATTAATTTTTAGTGTATTATATGGACCCTCGTTCATTTATATTAAGTTACAATAGGTAACATATCTGTGGAGGCAACCTAAGCAGGGCTTTTTTTTTTTTTTTTTTAAACGAAACATTGTCAAGTACTTTATATCCATATTGGTGGTGGGATGCAACACATCACTCACACAGAAGAGCAAGAACATATTTTAGATAGTCTGAAACACATGGAGATTTTACATCTTGAAAACGCATACAATAACTGTTACTACATTTAACTGTGCTAACACTATTCAGGTGTTGTAGGATACAGCAAAAATAATTAGAGGACTAATTTTCAAAGTGTTAACAAGGGTTTTAATGAGCAATTGCCATTAAAGATAATGAGAGTTGAATAGTTAAAAAGCCCATACAATTCTTTAAAAATGCACTTTTGTTTTATTTCCAGCAATAAAATTCTGATCTAATTAAACAAACAAAAGTCTCTATTTTTATAGAGTAAAATATAGAAAAAAAGTGTACCTGTTACAATATAAAGTAGATTCCAATTCCTGCATTATTTTTCATTCACTCCAAAATTTCTGATCAAAATATGTATCATATATTGTAAAACGTGTTCATTATATCATGTGCTTTCTACCATTATTCAAAAATACCAGATGGTACAATTGACTGTGATTTGAACCAACTTCTGGTACAGGTAGTAGAATTAGAAATTATTAAAATCATTGCTTGATAAGCATCTGCCAGCAATGAGCTAAAAATATGAAAAAGACTCAACAAGCTAGGGCAGATGGCCTTTTCCTGCCTTCTCCATTTTTATCTTTCAAAAGAACTGGAAACATATCACTCATTTGAATTGTACAAGAATATTTACAGTACACATCATGGCATAGTAACTACATCATTTCATTAGCACTATAACTATTTAAAAACAAACGAACAAACCTTCCCCTTCTCATTATTTGAAACATTAATTTACTGATAACCAGCAAGTATTTTATTTTAACTAGGGTGCTACTTAAAAATATTCAAGGGTTATTTTGTCATTAGTTCACTGAAATTAACCAATATTGTGAAAATAGTTTACAGGTAATTCAGTTACTGTTAAACTCTATTTGGTATAATATAGAAGTGATCTGCTATAACTCATTGGTAAGGATCTTGCTAGCCATTCCAAGCTGTATTGGCAGCAACAAGTAAGGTCATCAACAGCCTTCCACTGGGATTGATTCTCTTGTCCCTAAGAAATGTAGTATAAAGGGCATTTCTCCCTATTTGACGTCTGATGCCAAGTCTTACAATTTTTAGTATTGTGAATCAGAGTGACCAGTTTTAGAATGTCAGATACTTCTGCTTCTCAGTATGAAAGATCAGCTGCCATTGACAATGAGAAGTGAATACCCTCATTCATATATATTCATACATGGTGCATCTACAAATAGGATGAAGTTAGGATGACACTTTCAAAGTTGCCCAAGAATTTTGAATGCTTGGTCCTGATTAAAGGTTTAAAGGGTCCAGATCCCATTAGCAGTTAAGTAAAGCCAGTTAATAAATACCTTAAATTGTCTCTCAAACTCATACAAACAATTTCACAGTAGTTTTACGCCAGTGGAGTTTCTTGTGATTTATACCAGCGAGAGGTGTGAAATAAGCTCTACGTAACTACAATAGAAAATAATTTGACTGACTGGGAACTCTTCATAGTATCATAGTACCTAGGGTCAGAAGGGGCCTAGAGCAGGCCATCTAGTCTGACCCCCAAATCTTGTTTGGATTCAGTCTTCCTGGTAAGTTTATTTAAACATATAAGACATTGCTTACCTATGTATAGCAGGCATTTGGATGCCTGCACCACAGTTCCCAATTGAGTTTATCTAAGGATTTTTCTAGTTCCATGAAGGGATAGTCAACAAAATGGTTTCCATCAAGTGAAGATTCAAAACCTGATCCTAATTTAGTCTCCTTGCAAAGGCTCAGAAAAACCACTGCCGTAATCAAAAAATATTATTTTACATGAAGACGTCGTGTCAAAATCCAAGGAGTTTATCCTGCATTCCTGGGAAGCATGCAGTCCCCACTAATCCCTGAAAGACTTCAAGGCCCCACATTTCTAAGAACTAATGGGTCTTTTCCCCCTCTCCATGGTGAGGCATGGAAAGGTAAATCAGAGACTGAAGACTTAAGAGCAACAGAAAATGAAAAGAAGAGCCAATGCAAAAGTGTTAATACAAAAAAAAAAGAAAAAAAAAAGAAAAGAAAAGAAAAGAAATCAGGAAAAAGCAGCTGGTGAAAAATCTTGTCCTAAAATACTATTTTATACTGTACATGGTTTTTCTATTCTCATTTTTTTTTTTTTTTTAATTAAAAGCCCTGCAGCTGGAAGATTGTTAAAAAGATATAACATTTTGTTTTTGAATGAAACAAATAGCTTTTAAAAATGTACATTATTTTGATTATCAAAATATATATATTTTCTTCAACTCATTGCACAGAAAGCTAAACATACTTTTGACTCATCCTCCATGGTAGTACTGCTGTGAATTTCCACAGCCATAAGCCCTAAGGAGGTTCAGAGAGAAGATATTGTATTCAGTATGTTCTTCTCAGTCACTGAAAAGTTTACAACTGATTTGGGTTGCCCTTGACCTCAAAAAAAAAAAAAAATCAACTGCAGAGTTTTAAGTATAACTTTTTTATCCCCTGTGTGAAAGTGGGTTTTGCTGTTGTTTTGGAGGGTTTTTTTAATTGATATGTAGTTAAGGGCTATTGGCACATATTGAAGGATATGATAGTCTATGTAGATATGATACGATGTGTATATATGAGAGATATATGTAGATGCAATAAACTATGTATACTATGTTAGACTATGTAGATTAAGCAATGGGAATAAAATTGTATGAAAAGGGATGTCATTTTACAATAAGTATATCGAGTTGGAAACTGCACACTCACCATTAACACCCTCACAGCTGGTGCTGACTGATTAGCTGTACTTCAAAGTAATATATTTTTTGTGATTTGTTATTCCTCGATTTTACCATAACCACACAAAAACTCTCTGATGGCAACTTAGCATTAGCAGCAACACATTAAGAAAGACAGATTGGTGACAATGGTTCAGAAATTAGATTAGCACATATTTCTTCTGATAAACTATGTTCTCATGCTAAACTGAGTTCTCATTTGCCTTAGAAGTTAGAAACTGAGATTTTATTAGGGTTCATTAAAATCAATACTGCTGCTTAAAAATCTTACAGGGTCCAAAAAGTGAAGTTTTCATCTGAGCCAATTCTAGTCAAACTAAGTAAAAAAACTAGTTTTGTAAATCGTTAATTACAAACAAAAGGGAAAATGATAGTTGTAAATACCCAGCTGTTGCAATGGATTAGCCTTTCAGCTGTGATAAAACCCGATTTTGTAGTTTGCCGTTGAAGCAAAAAAGTGAGAACATTTTCATTTGAGGTCAATCAAAAATTAACATTTTTTTTATTTTCTTAACAAAATAAAAATTATTCGGGGTTGACCAAAAGATGTTTTCAAACTGAAAACAACATATTGTTAACATTTTACTAGTAACACTTTGTTATTATTAAATTCTAGCAACTTCAAAAATGAAAAAGGGGGAGGGTTAAAATGAAAACTCAAACATCAAATATCTGTTTAGTTCTTTCTGGTTTTTTCATTACTTTCATCCAAGAGGATCTGGTGAACTTAACCAGATTTCTGAAGTTTCAGTTCAACCCAAAACCACACTTTTCAGTGAATCATATACTTTCCAGAAATAATCTCTGAGCTCTCACCAACTTGCCAGCAAGAGGATGTGGGGGTAGCTGGCAAAGAACTTTATCTTCCTTACCCTGTAGCTATTTGGGAGCTGTGCCCTTTGTTGGCTCCCAACCCTGCTGTGGATTGGTTGGAAATTGCACAAAATAAGCTTACTGCAATTCCTAAGGAACTATGTCCACTTATCATCAGCCTTGCTGCTCATTTCCTAAAGACAGACAAACCATCAGATGTCCAGATGCCCATCCTAGAATCATGAGGAGGAACAAGCAAAATAACCAAGTCCAAATTAAAAATGTGCTGATAACAAAGTAAAACCATTTAAATTCCACTGGTTATAACCAAATATTAGCACTTCAAAATCAGTAGTTATTTGATGAAAATAAAAACAATTTAAAATTACATTGGTGATACTAAGTGCACATTAACGCATGTCATTTCACTGTTCCAATTAGAGGACAAACAGAAAAATAATAGGAGGCAAAAGTATTCAAAAGTATTAATAAATTAACTCCTAAGTGTGCAAAGAAATATTTAAGTATTTCACTTTTTAGTCTATATGAATTTTATACTACTGAGGCAAAAGAAGTTATTATATAAATGAATGAGCATAAATCATTGTTTGAGGGAAATAGTCAAGCCATAAAATTTATCACCAGTTCCTGATTATAACATTATCATTATATTCCAAAAAAATGTATGTCATTGTTCATTATGCAACCAATTCATGCATGGTAACGGAGGTACTAAAAAATGTACAGCTTCCCTGAAATAATTATATTTATAAATCAATCTAAAAATCTCATCTGTTTGAGCACATCCAAATATGCCTTAATATGACAATCTTCTTGGGTTTGATTCTCCTCCCATACACATATGCATAATCCAACTGATGCCATCAGAACATTGCCAGTTTAAAACTGGGGGGGGGGGAAGAGGGGCAGAGGGGCCTGGAAGAATAATCAGGCTTCTTGACCCTATCTTTAATATGAAGTTTGCTCTTCAAATACACAAAGCTTACTGGCTCTCAGACAGAAGACAAGCGCATAATAAATCAACTTAGACATTTTTTCCAGCTCTTACTCACAGTGAAATCCTAAAAATTCATTTTATCTCATCTTTTCCCCACTCTTCACCTTTTTTTTTTCTTTTTCATTTTCCTTCCTCCTCTTCAGTCGCCCCCGGTTTCCATTTCTCATTTTCTATTTTACACCACTCCACTTTGCGTTCTACAATTCAGCTGTTTAAAAAAAAAAACAACCCAAGACAGAGATGGGTCCCAGGTAATTGCAAACACCCACACTCTGGAGAATCTGTTTCTCTCTCAAAAACGTTATAAAGGGAAGGGAATCATAATTCATTTGCATAAGCGTTCATTCCATTTATTCACCTCATATGTTTATAGCTCTGGAAAGTCCCTTAAGATTCCCTGATTGATAAACAGCCAGGAAGGAAACGCAACAGTGGGGAGAAGCGAGAAACGTTCTGCTGACCTTGTAAGTGGGATTCAAATGAGGTTTTCCACCTTCTTTGCATCCAAGACCCAACTGGGGCTTGAAGGGGTTTATTTCCTGAAGACTTCAGGGCTCAGACCATGCATTTAGAGCTAACAATTCAAGCTAAAGAAACCCCCCACATTTGCACAGAAGGAAGCTCTGGTCAGGCGCTCAATACTTCAGCTTCCTGTCTGTACACTCCGCGGTCTAATCTGGGGAAATCCTGAAAACATTATCAGATGCTTGATAAGCTCCTTAGCTTTCAAGTACATAGTGATTCAGTTTCGGTGAAAACCTCATTTGAATACATTTAAAAGAATAAATAAAAAATAGGCCCTGATGGGGCAGAGATTAGGTTTTGCATCCAATGTAGTTGGCATCCAAAATAATGCACTTGCCATAGACAAACATTTGCCATCCAAGTATCTGATGCTCTATGTGCTTGTGATACTCATCATGACTAAAGAGCTTTATTCTTCATTACACCACAGCAGAGTAGAAGCAGGAACAAACTAACTTACTCTGCCCTGTCAGTGTGTTGTTCACTATCCTGAGTAGGCCATGTCTAGGAGAGAGAGAGAAAAAGGTTATTTGAATATCTTATGATCCATTGAATATCTTATGGCCCACCCTCCAGCCTTTGTGTTGTGGATGGCAATTATACTGGTGACTCTGTGTGATGTAAACACTTACCTACTGAATATTAGCCAGAGTTATTAGTCACATACATCAGCCATGTGATAAGCTTTTGGTTACTATTGACCAGGAGTTGACTTGACTCAAGGATCTAGAACAGTCATTCCCAACCTCATTAGACTCAAGGCAGCCCTCAGAAAATGCCAACTCTTTGCTTTCACTTACTTTTTTGAGTTCAGAAAAATAATAGAGCAAGTCTTCTGTTACAAAGAGCACAGATCACAACAGGCCAGAATGGTCTGACACTATGGATTCTTATTTGAAATCTCTGGGATTGTTATGAATCATGCATAGGTGTTCGCACACCTAGCAATGCTAATATTGTGTGGCACCCCACAGCACACTTAAAAGGATCTTGCAGCATTACAGGTTGCCACAGCACCCTGGTTGAGAATCACTGGTCTAAAAAAACGCAGAGCAGTGCCTTAAAGTCCAGCCGGCACAGAGAGGCCTGAACTTTCCTAAGCAGTAGCCTACTTTTTCAAACATTGCTCATGGATCTACAAGTCCCTCACCAATATCCCCTATTCAAATAAGTACTAAAGCAATGCTAATTTACAGTTATTTCTTGCAATTCATAGTCAGTTGTCCCTTTAAGTTCTACTAAGCTCGGGAGATTTTCACTGATTCACATATTAGTACAATAGATGATGATCCACGAAAGGGTTTACTTAAAACTTTTGAAGCCTCCCGAAGCATTTTCTGAACTATCCAATGCTTTGTCAGCTGCAAAACTAAGCCATAATGGCCTAAACTTCAAAAGTGCTCAGTTCTCAGATCAGAAATCATAAAGAATGAGCTTTGCCATATCTCTGCACTTTTGTACTTTGACTGAGCCTCAGGATACCTCAAAAACAAGCTGAGAAATGTTATTTCAGAAACTCCACTTCCAGCCCGGATAGACAATATAGACAATTAAAACACAGTTTTAAAATTGACCTAATTCTTTTGAACTTTGAAAATGTTCCACGTGGTTCACATTTGGGGCAAAGGTTCCCCTTGGTTTTTGCTTGATCTGAATTGGTTCATTCTTCTCCACCTCAGACCACCCACACTTCTGGCAGACATTTCATGGACACATAGCTGAGAGCTCAGCCTTACAACCAACCCAAGCACAGATGCTTAAAATGGCTGTATTAAAATAAAGAACAACAACAGCAATTAACAATAATTAGAGATAGGCACATTCAGATCCAGATGGGAAGTGTTTGGATCTGGGCTTCTGATTTAGTTCATAAGGGGTCAGATATGTTTTTACTCCAACAATAAAACAGTAAAAAAGGCTACAGTAGCTGCACTAGCCCTCGGCATAGACAGGCTTCCCTGGGCAACATAGGGCTGCCAAACTGCTCTAAGGTGCCTCCCTTTGAATTTCCTGGTGTAGATTATGTGACGATCATCTGAGGAAGAGAAGAAACATGCAGAGCATTCAAGAGCCTAGCTAATCTCAGAAGTCCATGGCCCACAGTGTTGCAGTGCTGAAACTGGGGTAACTTATGCTGAGAGACAAGGCAGAGGATGGAGAGATATAGAAGTGATTTTTCCCTCTCTAGCTCATGCCTGCTCTAAGAAGAATTTGGGAGGGATGGAGAATCTTGCACAGGGTCTGATCCTTTACTCACTTGTGCAGACCTGAAATCTCCTGAAGTCAGCTGAGTTACAGCAGGGCCAAACCAATGCAAGAGAAGAGCACTGGGTGTGTTGGAGATGCCTAAAAGGCTCAGATCCAGATCTATAGCCAATTCTTGAACCACCCTTCTGGCAAATTTATAAGTGTTCAGTGTTGATTGGGGCCTCTCTCTGTCAGGGATCTCCAGGCTGTTCAAATGATCTTGAGCATGTTATTGCACAAGGAAAATGCAGGATAGCAGCAGTTGTGTTGGGGCTATATGATATTAGCAGTACTCTGTGGAATACTTCTTCCCCTGAATTTGGCTGCCAGCCACCACTGTTAAACCCTCTTTTTATAAAGAGACACTAATCTAAATTTACCTTGCTTCCATTAACTAAGATGCAAATATTGGTATTTTTAAAATACTGATTCCTCAAGCCTCTCAGCACCTCTCAGTTACCCATTTGACAGCTGGTTAAACTGAGGCTCAGAATGACTAACCCACTCACCCAGGATCTCTGCATGAGATATGAGCTGTAAAAGTCTGAGTAGTTGTGCACACTCTTACAAGATAAAGATGACAGCAAGACATCTATAGTTTGCTTCAGGCAGTAGTGAAAAAGATTTAAGGGAAGAGGAACCATATTGATGACTGAAGAGGAAAAAAAGAAAGCAAGAGAAACACAGTGTATCATTTTCAATAGCTTACAACACTCAGGGTGGTTATCATCATCCTACTATCTCATCTGGAAAGTTTTGTCTTACAGGGTTTATTTTGTGACAGGAAATCTAGATTTTGCCTTATTCAGAGGCTGGAAGCTCTTTAGGCAAAATGCTGTTCTGCCAAACAAGACAACGTTACACAGCATATGATAATGGATGGTCACGCAGTCCTTTGCAAAGACAACAAATCATAGTCCAAGAGATGCCATGGCATTGCTGCCTAGTACCAGCTTTTGTAATTTATTTACAGCTCTTTCCTACACCTTGTATAAACATAATGGGCTGATTCTCCTCTCCCATCCAGAGCAATGCTCTCAAAGCCAAAAAGGATGCAACAATGTAAAATTCAGAGGATGTAAAAAATCAGGCCTCAATACATCAAATATTTTTCACAAAAATCTATCCTGCTGTCAGGTCTCTAGCAGTTTCATAAATCTCTGAATGCTGCCTACAATGCTTCTTTGAGATGGACTCAGAGATAATGCCATGAGTTATGAATTGTACTAAAAGCCAAACCTCTCTCATTTTGAAGTCTACAGCAAAATTCCTGTTATTGTCAAAGCGATTGAAATGTCTCCCTAGCTGCATGGCTAAAACAAGACTTTTCTCTCTATAAGAACTGAGCCCTGAAGCTTCCCGATGCCCCTGTTCCATGACACATAGCTTCATGTAATTAGCTAGGATTTATAGACTAGTCAATATGTTTGAGCTGAATTTCAGTCTTCCTTTTGCTTTAATTCTTAAGGGTTCCATGGTTGATATAGGACATTGCTTTAGCACCTGCTTTAAGCAGTTAATTTGAAAAGCATGCGGCAGATATAGAGAACTGGGAAATTACCTGTAAATCACATGTGGTTTGCCAATCCTGCTGCGTGTATAGAAAGGGCACAGTCAAATCACAATGCAGGTCAAATTTGATTTGCAAATTATAACTGTGCATGTGACAGATGTATAAATTAGGGCACGATACTCCTACCACTTACGCAAGCAAAAAGGAGCCACACAGACAGTATCTGAGCAGCAGAATACAGAGAGGAGGTGGAGGAAGTAGGAGCTCTGTTACCAACTCCCCTCTCCATTTGCAGCTCAAGAAGCCTCACTGATAGAGCCCCATAAATAAGAGGGAGGAACAGGACAAGACAAGGGAGGAGTAGCTGGATAATAAATGCTCTTGATGATTTGCACTCCTCCAGAGTTGTTTCCACAAGGAAATGCCTGCAGTGATTAAAGCAGAAGCAATACTAAGCCCCTTCCAGTGCTTCTGCTTTACAAGACGTGTGGCCTGTCCTAAGCAGAGCCTTTTACCCAACGTGCTAACTGCCGAATACCCACAGTCCCCGCAGTCGTGCTCTGTAGAGGTTTTTAGCAGAGGTCTTTCCCTCCTAGGGGAGGAGAATCAGACTACCTGACCTTAAGCCCTGCCATTGTCACCGTGCCTAAGATTTCTAATTCTCTCAGTGAAAGATATGAGAGTGGATTTAATATATCAAAAGGAACACTAAAGGAACCAAGAATAATGTAGCAAGGCCTCATGCACAATGCCACATACATACACACATTGGCCCCTGCCCCTCAGTCCTGGCCTGTAACACCTCTGCTACCCCATTGTGCATGAAAACTAATGGTCCATCTTAGCTTTTTGTGCAGGCTGACTTTGTGACAAATGGCTCTTTGAAGAGCGACTAATGTAGTAGTCTTTCAAATGCTGTGGGAAACCAGGTACAGAAATGACTGCATGAACTTTTGTAACCAGCCTAAATGAACAAAACTATATTTACAATACAAAGTATGCAATTATTCCCTGGATAACTTACATGCACAGGTTCAGGAAAACAGGAAGGTCTGAAAGCAAGTTATGCAGACAGGAAGTGATTCAGCCAAAGGCAGCGCTAGGCAGAAGGAGCAGCGAACAGCAATCCTGCAACTGCAGAGTCAAGAGGGAAGCGACACAGAGGAGGTCGGGAGTACAATGAGGGCGCTGGAGTGGATCAGAGATTAGAGCAGCACTACAGGGTGGGGAGAAAGCACAGAGGAAGAAGAGCAATATTTAAATTCGGGCCTAAATAATGGCAGAGGAAATAAACTTTCTATGACCTTGGCATAGGCAAGGTACTTGAGCCCTCCAAGCGAGTTGAGCCCAGCTGAAGTCCCATCTAGCTACATGGGTCCAGCACAGCTGGGAGCCAGTCCAGCCTATTTTGGGGAGAACACTTCCACCAGTATCACAGCACACCCTTTGGGAATCACTGGCCTAATGGATCAGATCCCACAGGCAAGAAGGCAGAGGGAAATCTTCATGAGGAGTCAGCTGCCTACTTAATTCAGGACTGTCATGACATAAGCAGTGCTGGGAATGAAAAACATCTAAGCACTGGAGAATCTTGTTTATGGCAGCCCAGGTGCCTAAATGTGTCCAGGGAGTTTCACTGCCTCTGGCGATAAGGCAGCAGCTGAGCAAGGATTTTGCAAGCATGGAGGTCCCTTTGTGAATCAAGTCTCATGCAATTAAGTCAATTTTTAAAACATGACTTTGGGTTCTGAATCACAAGGGCACTTATTTGAAAATTTTACCACAGGTTATGAAGAACGTTACTAACAGAAATAGTGCTTAGTGCTGACAGCTGTTACATAGGCAGACTGCCCCATCCACTCTTTCATATAGTTGAACTAGATACCTTTGAAATCCCTTCACACCCTAGGAATAAAGGGTCAGGGTAGCCAACCTGTAGTACACATGCCACAACTGGCATGGGCAGCCTGTGTGGGGCACATGGCAGACCAGGAAAGGGACAAGCAGCAGATAAGGCAGAAAGCAGAGCAGCAGGTCAGGCAGGAAGCACAGAGCAGAAAGCAGGGAAGCAGACTGGGCACGGGAAGGTGATCAGAGTAGCACTTAGAGACTGCTTTGTTGCACATCTGCCCAAAAGGTTGGCCTCAGCTGGAGTAGGCAAGAACAACATAGGGGTTCTCAATCTTTTTAGACTTGTTATTGATACCTCCCCACCATGTAGGCCCGTAAGTTGCACCTGGATCTTCCACTCCTGTGTTAGGCTTCTAGGTGAGAGAAAACCGTGATGATGGTGAAAGAACATTTATTGCTGCCCCCAGGCAGTACACCGAGTTTGCAGTGCCTCAACCTTGGACTCAGACTGTCAGCACTGAGTCAGAAGGGCAGGCTGCTTCTATATTTGTCCCTCAGAAGAACTAGTGCTAGTTCTGGTTGAGTGAAAACCCACAAACAATACCAATGGTGAACACCAGTAAGGCGTTGCAACAATCCTTTCCAACTCCACTTCCACCGCGACTGAATGAACAAGACAGACAGCCATGTAGACAAAGAACAACTGAAGCAAAGTCAAGGGCTCTACAGCAAAGAGTGAGTCTATGGCATTTCTGTGCGTCTGCACCTTGAAAACTGACTATTTTAAATGTAGTTTAAACCATAAGCATCCAGAGGTACAAGCCTGTTTAGAAAGCTTAAGCTTCCTGGTACATTTTTAAAGTACACCTGAATAATCAGGTATTATTTTTGAACAAGTTCTCCATGACTGATGGCTTAGGGATGGCTCTGCTTTGAGCAGAGGGTTGGACTAGATCAGCATTTCTCAACCCGTGGGTCACAAGAATATATGAAAGGGTCACAAATAAACTTTAAAAATGGATCAACAAACTGTAAAAATGGATTCTCCTTTAAAGGAGAAAAGCTTGGGAAACCATGGCTTTTCTCTTGCAAGCTGGCCTGTGAGGCTCCTTTGCCCTCCCCCCACAACATGTGTCCCACAAACACACCCTGTTCCACACGCTCACCCCCTGCTCCACACATTGTGGTCTGGGGCCTGGGTCAGGAATGGCCACTGATGTTTACAAATGGGTCCTAGTACAAAAAAGGGTGAGAACCACTGGACTAAATGACCTCCCTATGACCCTAATTTTCTATGTCTCTCTGACTGCAGCATATCCGCTGCAATACTCTATTAGTGTGCTACTTGGTATTATTGAAGGCTAGGTGTTAGCACTGCCTTTCATTTCAGCTAAGTGTAAGACACAGTTACATAGCTTAACAAAAGGGGTAGGGAAGGCAACCAGGGCACTAGACTCAAGTGCTGAGTTAGGGGCTAGGGACAGACATTCAAAGAGCCTGAGCCTAAATTGATTCAATCTTTTCAGGTTAGTCTAACTTTGCTAGGCTAAACTAGTTTGTAACTGCACAGACATCCCAGACATGCAGGCACATACCTGCAGTAGCTCAGGCTAGAAGCCAGGGGGTGCTGAAACAGCCCTCCCTTCCTGTGTACAGTGCTGAGCTGGTGAGGGGCATGGCCAGGCCCCGACAGGATGCTCTGATTAGGGAAGGGTTCCCCCCTCCCTGCTCCTGAGCAGCCCAGCAGGGAGTTGATAACATAGTGTTTATCACCCCAAACTCCACGTTTATCACTCCATCAGAAAACTAAGCCTCTCTCTGTTGCTTCAAGCTCTTGTTAAACAGCTTTTCCAAGGAAGGAACAGATGGATGTTACTAGCTACCTATTGATCATCTCCAAAAAGCCCTAAGCTGACAGTCCTGTCGCCTTTGTCCCATCTCCCACAGCATAGGCCATAACCAGCATCTGGTCTGCTAGCTAATGCTGAGAGGTGTCTGTGTAAGGCAGAGGGGAGGGGGGATCCCTATCTGAGCAGGGAGTGGTGAGGGAGAGAAGTGGGGAGCAGAAGGAAGCCAGGCAGACTCCGCTCTATGTGCAGTCTACTGAAGCTGCCGCCAGGGAGCAGAGGGGCAGGGCCAGCCCAATTCACCAGAGCAGAGAGCCCCACCCAGCCCAGAGCATGCCGGGATGCTGGGGAACTCTGATTTAACTTAAACCAGGAGGGGGTCTGGGAAAGACCTTATATAAACTGGTTTAACCCAAATCAGTTATGTCTGATACTACGTATAACCAGGTTCATCTCAAACTGGTTTCAGTCATTTTCAAGCTGGTTTATGTGCACTGAACATCGGTTCTGTTACAGCTCTTAACCAGTGATCACTGGTTTCTAATCACTTAAGCCAGTTTATGCGTAATGTCTGTCCCTAGCCGGGCAGAGTGAAAGGCTGGGGCACAAAAACAACAGCCACCATGTGACTGACCTGGCTGCTATTAGAAACCCAGATGCAGTTTCTGCCCACACCACACCCCACCCAGGGCATGGACTTGACCAGTTGCACCTCTCTGCAGCTACCCAAGACCTGGGACACCTCTGCTCCAAACAAAGCAGGTCACTCCCCAAAACAAAAGCATATGAAAGGCACATAGGGGAATAGGAGTTTCACTGATAGGAGTTTTGTGATGGTGTGTACATCTGAAAACAAGAACTCCCCGGGGAAGCAACAGATGCATCCTGAACAAGTGTTGGAAGCACAGCCTTGGGAAATAATGAGAGAGAAAGCCTTTCAAGCTGAAAGGGGCTGGGAGCCAAAAGCAAAGCCACTTTCCCCTGCTGTGTGCAGGGAGGCAGGACTTTGTAAATAAACAAGATCACATCAAAGAAACCTGACTCAATCATCAACTTCTCCTCCTGCAAGCAGCCGACAGGAGTCCACGTTGTTGTTACCCACTGGAGTCGCAAGGGGTAACAGTGCTGAAGTGGAGACATGACCCCCCTAACACTGAATCACAGCTGCCATTTCTGAAAGCACATTCGGATCTGAAGATGCCAAACGCATTTCTTAAGGGGTGATATTTTTGCTAAGCCTGTTAGTCGCACATCCCACGTTGCTGTTTACAAGACATGTGATTTTGCCACACATTCACCTAAACAGGGGTCATTATCAATTCTCCATGCTCTCCTGACCCCTTTTCCCTCAGTGGCAGCTGGTGTTCCCTGGGATGGTGCCAGGTAGCCAAGCATCAGCCCATCCAAGTATGTTAGCACATGTGCCAGCCATCTGCAGACTGACAGCTTGAGGGTCGCTCTGGGTCAGGGATTTTTGCACTGTAGACCCACATCTGTGTTTTCTCCTGTGGGTATTCACAGAGGGATTGGAAGAGATTGGTCTACTTTGGATGTGAAACTGAACCTTAGGAACAGCACAAAAAAGGAGAGGAACGATGAGAAACATCAAGAGACAGCTTTGCTTACGTGTTGCATAACACTCTCATTTCTGCAGTGCAAAGCTGGAAAAGGGGCACATTACCTGGTTGTCTTTGCTGTTTGGCAAATGAGGGAATACAATTCAGGATCAAAGGGTTTCTCTTGCTGGTCAGGACACAAACCACATACTGTAGATTGTTGTGGCAATACATATAATGATAGATATGGGGGCTAGCTTTGTTGAGATCAGTAAGCTGTGAAACCAGCACCTCCCACACATGCAAGTATCATGTGTAGTGTCCACGGTGCAGCAAACTGATATTAAAGGAGTGCAAGCCATGCAGCTGCACAAATGCTGACTTGATCAAAGCCCCCAACTGCATGGGCAACTGTGAACTTGACTAGCAGCCCTCAGGTTCCAGGCTGAATCATTTCTTATCAGCCCTGAAAGTCCCTAGTAGCTGTCTGTTTCATTGCTGCATATGTGACTGTCTAGTACAAAAGATTAGCTGAATACTGAACCTTCAGATGTAAGCCTCACCCCATCTTGCACAGACTGCTGCTATATCTTTACCCTTTCCTGCAACAGCTACCATGGATGTGAAACTGTTAAGTTTGCCGTGACAAATCTAAATGCCCTGAAACAGAGGGGAAACAAATAACACCCACGAGCTTGTCCCCACTTTCCTTTCAGGGACAAATCTAGTAGTAACAGCTCCCTCTTGTGGCTCATCTTGGAAAAAAATTTGGTAAAGAGGAAAAACAAGGCATCTACCTAATCCTTTCCCTTTCTCCATCTCAACTTTCAAGCCACACGTCACCATCTCCTAGGCTAGGGACAGACATTCAAAAAGCCAGAGCCTGAATTGATTCAATCTTTGCAAGTTAGTCTAACCTGGCTCAGCCGAACTGGTTTGTAACAGCACAGACATTCCCTCTGCACTGAGGAACTGTGGGCATTTGCCTGCAGCTGCTCAAGCCGGGAGCCAGGGGTGCTAGAGCACATCCTCAGCTGCAAGGAAGCTGTGCTGGGGGTGGGGGAGGGCAGCGCAAGCTGACCTGGCCAGAGGGGTTTCATTCCCCCCTTCCTGTCCCACTGGCAGGGACCCAAGTCAGGTCTGCTGGGCGCTCCGCCCCATCACTGCTGCAGTGGCAGGCCAGCATATCCCAAGGCAGAAGGGCAGAGAGAGGGGTTATTCCCCCCTTTACCCTGACTGCTCCCAGGGGGACCACAGCTGGGTCTGCCTGCCCTGATCGCCACCACTCGCTCCCTGCTTGTGGAAACCGGTAGAATAATCCCCTTCCTGTCCCCCCCTGCCAGATGCTGGGGTGGGGAAGGGGAATAATCCCCATTCCAGCCTCTGCCTAAGGGGTCCTGCTGGCTGGCATCTGATCATGCCCCACTCCGCTGCTGCGGCAGCGAAGGGACAGGGCCCTTGATGGGGGCAGCAGCCTCTGTCAGTGTCAGAGAGCGTGAGCCCCTTCCAGGCTGGGGGGCCAAGCTGTGGGGCAGGCAGAGCTGCAACAGGCTGTGCGCAGCAGCACCAGGGCTCCAAGCCACTACCACCACCGGGGTCCGCAGCAGCTTTCCTTGTCTCAAAGTGCAGCCTGTGCCTCTTCCTGGTAGCATGCTTGGGAAAACTGACAGGGGCTGCTGATCCCCACCCCCTTACCCCCCCCATCATGCTCGCTCCTCACTCATTGCTCCAGCAGCCGGGCAGGAGCAGAGCCAGACACCAGCCCGCAGGGCCCCCTTGTGGGGAGGGGGCAGGGAGAGGAGTTATTCCCCTCTGCCCCCAGGGCACTGCAAAGGGGTCTGCCCACCTTGGCTGCCACCACCACCACCACTTACTCTGTGCCCAGGGCAAGTGGCAGAATAAGCCCCCTCCACCAGAGGAAGGGGGGAGAAGGAGGCTTATTCCGCTGTGGTGCTGCAAAGCAAGAGCGCAGGGGAATAACCCTGCTCCCTACCTCCCTGCAAGGGGCCCTTCCAGCTTGCCCCACCCCGACCCGGCTACTGGAGCAGCAAGGGGGGAGTGAGCATGACGGGGGCAGGGACCCCTTCCCAGCAAAGAGAGCTACTTTGGTGGCAGCAGCACTGGGAAGGCTCTGCATCCCTCCTCCCCCCCCCCCCCGGCCCTGATGCTGCTGTGCACAGCCCTCCACAGCTCTGCCTGGCCCACAGCAGGGCCCTCCACCCAGGAAGGGACTCATGCTCCCCGATATTATGACAGGGCTGCTGCCCTCATCAAGAGCCCTGCCCCCTCACCACTGCCACAGCTGGGTGGGGGCATTTCCTGAATGCCCCCCCCTCTTCTCTGAGTCCTTTCACAGGCTCCTCTCTTTCCATGCTATATTCAGGTTTCAAAGACGTCTGACCCCCCGCCAATGGCAGGAACGAGTGCTGGGGTCACAGGACCCCAGCCAAGTACCTATCCAATCTACTCTTGAAGATGCCCAAGGTAGGAGCATTACTTCACTGGAGTAAGAGAATCTAAGCTTTTGTATTCCACTTACAAGACCCTTGGTTTCTCCCGCCTCTCTCCAAGTCAGATGCTGGGGAGTGTTGCATCTCCTCATCTTCCATTAGTTCAACAGAAATCCAAGTACTCTGCATTCCACTAGATGGAGACCTTAGACTGCCTCTTCTTTAGGCCCTTATGTTTGGTAAAAAAGTGCTGGGCAAATTTGCAGAATTACAGATATAATGAACAATAATGAATAAAAAGATGCATCTGCGCACAGTTCAATCAAGCTGGACCCTATACTCTTGAGGACAAGGATTGTCTGTGGTGTCTTATGAAGCACTAAGCACATTATCCTGTATTTAAATGCTGAATAGATAGTGCAACCTATGCAACTGCATTTATGGAAAAAAGTGCTTCCTTTCCTATATTTTCCATTGCATTATGTGAGATATTTTGCAACACTATTCAGAAATAAGATCATGAAGCATGAGATTCTGAAATAGTTCACATACATAAAAAGCAAAGTTAAAGCTTCTGTGAGAAACTTTACCATGATTATCCTTTCTGATAAGGGTTCTCATTTTAAAAGAATACAAATGTTCAGTATAATTTTTTATGGAAAAAAATGAAGTAAAGAAAGCTCCCGGATTGGAGGAAGTTGAGCTGTGATAAAATAGTGCTCACGTTCTGGTATCTGTGTCCGAGGCCTGCTCTACACATCATATTTTTGCTACCACTGATGTGTTAATTGTAGCATGAATGTGTAAGGCTCCATAAAATGGAAAACCATTCATAACTTTGTTCCACATATATTATATAATCAAGGTTGTGTCTGGTTGTATGGCACCTTAAATTGAACATGTGGCCAGACCAAAAATTAGCTGATTGTTGGCCTTGGCTCCAATCCCAGCCCTGTGCGCACCCAAATTTCAGCTTGCAGGTACCGGGGGAGCCCAGGATCATGATCATGATCCCAATTGCAAGTAGGGTACAACTGAGATCCGATCTCAAAAAAAAAAAATTGCGCCTTGTGCCACGATTATTGAGATTTGGGATCAGAACACCATCTCACATTTAAATGAATGCTTGCCAGGGGCCCAAGATTTACATATGAGCTATGAAAACCTTCTTCACCCCTGCCTCAAAGGGTTCTCAACCAGCTCACTGCTTCATCTCCACATTAAAGCCAGAGTGGTTTTGCTTCATTTGTATCACTTCTAGATTGTCCACATTTAACAATTTAAATGTAAAGGGGTTGAGCCGATAGGATACATGCAGAAAGCATTGCTTTTAAAGTTTTTGATGATTTGCCTCCAAATTGCATCCTGCTTACAATGGCCTCCAACTGTCCCATGCAACAGGGCCCTTCCCTACCCTCCTTCAAATTCCCTAGTAAAATTCACTTCTGGTGTAAAGCTACCTATCCTTTGTGATGAGATTACAGATTGTCTCCTTCATTTTACAGTGCTTTCCACCATATTACGTGTCAGACACTCAAGGCAGAAATCTTGGACCTGAACTTATTCTCTACCATTAATAGTATTTTAGTCCTGTTCAAGGTGAATGCCCTGAGTATCTCAGTGGTGTGGGTCCCTAGAAGACTATAACACTATTATATAATCCATCACAAGTCACTGCAATGAGGCAAAAATATAGGGGTGAACTCCAGATCCCAATTTAAAGTTCCAGCAAAATGGAACTCATCAATCCTACACCATTTTATTTTGATTGAGGTCATTCCAGAGATAAATGCAAGACAGGGGTGAGAGCTCTCTCTAACCTGCACTTTCCAGTGCCCTGAAGAGCTCTGATCAGCTACAGCTCCCTTCAAAATCTTTCTTAGGGTAAAGTATGATGTTACACTTAGCCCATACTAAGGGCATTTAAAACACATATATTAATGCCCCCACCTCCCACCCCTTAAAATTAGGGATAGAGCCCAGATGTCCTGACTCCTACCCATGCCACTGCTCACCAGCCCCTTAGTGGCAAGTCAGAGCTGTGCAGGCAAGAAATAGTATTAACCCTGGTAACATGAGCAGTCACATGTTAACTTTAACATAGCTTAACATTCACTGATCTAGTATGGTCTAAGTATAAGAACAAAGTTACACGTTACAAGTTCTCCATCTAGCCCTAATATGAAAGCTGACTTTTGGCTGAGAAACAGTAGAGTGAATCAGGAACTTCTACAGCTAAAAAAGCATAAAGTTCCTGCTTTTGGGAGCCAAGGCTCTATGGTTAAGGGCTGTAACAACTCTCGTTCTCGTATCTTGTGGAACGGACACAGGGAAAGCTTGGAACTTGCATTCACCAACAGGCTACTTACCTCCACTTCTCAAAACAAGCTCATCCAGAGCTTCTATAACTTAGCCCACTTTCCACACCCCCCAATTCAAATCCTAGAGAAGCCCTCATTATATGGCCATCACACATGGACTGGTACACACAGCACTGAAGGAGAGATCTCTAGAAAGTAAAGCACGTTGAAGCCATCTACGTAGCAGCAAATTCTGCCTCTATTGACAGCATGCAAAGTGAGATTTTAACAAACCTTCACCTGCGAGAGTTACATCAGCCCCTATTTTCCTTTTTATCATATTCTTCGTTGTTTTACTCTGAGAAAATAAAAATTTTAGTGGGACCCTCCAGTGTTGTGAAGCATCAAGCACAACAGGCCCTTACTTCTTGACGTTGGCTTTGGATTAGGGGAGAGGAAAAGGAGAACCTTTTGGCAGGAACACCAATATTAGCCCTGCACCCTCCCCAAGTGCCATCCCACTCCCCATTTCCTGGTCCACTTTCTGCCCTGTGTGCCCTGCTTAATCTGCTGCTCCATTGTCTGCCCTTTATCTCCCCCGAATCTGCTGCTAGCCACACACAGAAGTATCCCATGCATGCTGCAGATCAGCCACCCCTAGAAGCTACTGCAACACAAATATAATGTCCCCCGTCTTTTGCCTTTTCACTACAAAAAATATAAATCACCTATGCTTGCCCAGCTGAGTCCCAAATCAGTGTCTGTAATGCACAAACAAGCCAGGCCTATCTACAACCATATTGTAGCTCCACTTTCTTTAGGGGGGTGGTGCTCAGCTTCTCTGGCCCTGCATGCCAAATCACTCGTATACTGGCACATGGGGCCCATGTCATCTGGACCATGAGGCTTCTCATAGGTCTGGAAACTTGGCTGGCAAGGAGTGATGGTAATGTTAATTGTCATTGCTTCCCCATTGCCAAATTTACAGACTCATGGGAAGCCCCATGGGCCAGAGTTTGTTCCAGTATTTTAGGGTGCTTTTGCCTTCTGTTAGGGCTGTGCGAAGCTTCAGTAGCTGATTCAATTCAGGGGAGATTCAGCCCAATTCATGCCCCCATGGCTTTCCCTGCCAGGGCAGACAGGCAGTCAAAGAAGCTGAGGAAGAAGCTCCCATGGCTGCTCTGCCTGGCCCAGCCTCCTGGCACTTTAAAGAAAAAGAAAAAAAGCCCTGCACTCATCAGCTCTGACAGCGGCCATTGAGGGCCTCTGAGGGCTCGTGGCAGAGCCCCCCCTGCAGAGCGTGGGGCAGAGGAGATCACCCCCACCCCACCTGGCACCTGCACAACAGCTGTTGCATAGCGCAGATGCAGAGCAGCTCAGCAGGGTGCTGAGCACTGTCTGGGAGCTGAGGCAGCTCCAGCAGTCACCCAGAACCCAGCACTGCTCAGCCCCAGCTCCCGGACAGAGTGAGGTGCCCTGCCGAGCCACACTGCACTTGCATCATTGGGCAGCTGCCCCATGGGAGACAAGTTGCAGGAGGCAATCTCCACTGCCCTGCGCTGTGCAGGGGCCTCTGCCATGAGTGCCTAGAGGCCCCAATCACTGCTCCTGCAGCTAGTGAATGAGGGACTTTTTTTTTCCTTTTTGAAGTGCGGGGAGGCTGGACCAGGCAGGGCAGCCGTGGGGGCATTACAGTATTGCCTACAATATTACAGCAACACCAAAAGCTTGCAAGATCCCTGGCTTCACTAGCCACAGAAGTAAATGTTGCTTCCAGACTTCTAATTTGTGCCATCTTTCAACACAAAGCTAAAAATGCCCTTGGCTGCTATACCATTCCTTACTGCCAGAGGGCAAAGGCACTCTGCATTTCTAAGCACTAACATTTCTCATGCCCCCCCTCCCAATAATGAAGCAATGAAACCCATTACAGACATCTGTACAGTGCATGCTATACCAAAGGCAAACATGATCATACCACAGCTGTCAGACCGGGGACTCAGAAGTCCTAATACATGCTGTTACCATGGTGCTTTTCCTCCCACTCTCAGATTATTACAAGCAGTATGAGCTCTCTGACATACAATGAGGTAATTTTATTGCGAGAGATCATTTCTTTACATGAAGCTATGGGTTTTTAAAGCAGAAATCCAGGTAATTATCTGAAGTGATTTTCACAGAGACAACACTTTACATTGGATAACTAGACTGGTATATGACACATGTGCTTTTTATAGCATAATCAAGCAGTCAGAGGCTTCCCAAATTCACTAACCAATACTGTGCATCTTAAGGCCTCTTTCAGAGAAAAAAAGAACACATTCAACCAACAGGATTTTCATCATATGAGACTTACGTTTTAAATACTTAAAACACAGGAGCTGTAATTTTTATAAGGATAATACCATGGTTCCAATGAAAAAATAAAGTGGCTAAGGAGTCAGAATCAAAGATTAGCAACTAAGGAGATCCTGAGCTGTGACCAAGGATCAAGTTGTGTTAGCTGGAAAGGATGCCCTTTATACATAAACTCCAGTAAAGTATCATCATATACAGCTTCATAATAGGATCACCATGGTTTACTGTGTGCTTTTAACAGCAAAATCAAAAGACTGGCATTTACATGTTCATTTGGATCTGCATTACAGCCCAGTTGAAATACCTGGGCAGCACAAACCTCTCATCATTCAAGCTCACTGCAGACTTGGCACCGCAGGGATGGCACACTACATTCTCAATCTATGGATTAGTTTTGCAGCATAATTTCTTGAATTTTAATTCCTTTTAAATGAAAACTTTGATTCTAGAGCCCAGATTACAACAAACTAAGATAACAGTTTCACCAAGCCACTGCACCCAGTTTAATCCATTACTATAGTAAGCCTAATTGCTGACTAGCTCTGTGAACTTGGACTGATTTCCAGTTTCACCAGCCAAGCTGAAAAATTAAGTAAATTAATGGGAGAAAAGTAATTAAAAAGAATCAGCATTTTTGGTTAATTTTTTTCTTCAAAATGTTTTGGGAAAAAAAAAAAAAATTCTTTGACCTGCTCTCAACCTCAAATAAAAACCAAAAAGGTCCTGCAGCAGTAACATCTTATAGGAAACAATAGTCTAAAATAGAAAATTACATGGCACTGTGTTGAGAATCAGACCAGTTATAAATCAGTCAATGAGACATCAGCTAAACTTCAATTTACTTCCCTATTCATTTGCTGTAAGACATTACCTCTCAGCTCATGAGTTGGGATGTTGGCATTGATGTATCCTGGATTTTGACCCCAAAAAGTCAAGACTAAAATTATAAAAGCTAATGAAACTTTTGAAGTACTAATAATTAATTATGAATATAGCTATAAAGCAGCAGCCCAATTTTGAAATAAGTGTGCAAATGACTGTCAATTTAAAACTAGTTCCTAAATTATATGACTGTTCCTGCTTAGACAGAAATATTAGAGATGAAAGTCCTATTTCATCATTTAATTACTTGTAGTTATAAGCCTGAAATCTTTCATTGCTTTTTTCTTACTCCTTACACTAGCCAAATTCTGTCTAGCTTCTTTAAGGGCAGCAGCATTTATAAAATAATGAAATAAAATAAAATAATAATTTCAGAAAGGAATCTCTGGCCATGCCTACACGTGTGCTTAACTGGGGAGTATATTAACTAGCGACGGCGTAAAGTGTCATTGTCTACATGCGTGATGTTATTAGGGTCACAGTAAACTAAATTAGGCTGGCAGAAGTATTGTTGGGGATAGTACTATTTTACAGTAGAATAATTCACTGCAATTAAACACACATGTAGATGCTGACCACAGGTGTAAATTGCACCCAGTCAGCCCAGCCAGCAGGGGGCTGGATTCCTGCCTACCACCTAGCCACATGGCTATGAAGTTTTAGCATTTTTGTGCTCCAGCCAGTCCCTCTGCTGCCCAATGCCACCATCTGGAGCCTGGGGCACGAGCAGTCCTGGCATAAACTGCTCTGCTGTGGCTCAAATTGCCGCTGCCCTGGACACGTGTAGATGCTGCACCAGGCAGTAATTTATTCTGACTCAAACTGCCCTGGAGTTTACTGCTTCAAATTAATTGCACATGTAGATGCATCCTCTGAAATGTAAGTTCCTTTCCTATAATTGCAGTCCAAATACCAATTTTTGGGCTATTTCAGAGATAGCATCCTAAAATGATGGGATGGATCACCAAATGCACAGGATGAATGTGTTCCCCTCTCCTCCACAACTACTACTTTCAGGGCTGTCCCTAGTGGGGGCGAATCAAAGCGACTGCCCTGGGCCTGGCACTTTGAGTGGCTGTGCCATACAAGCCATGCCATGGCTGCCACACGCTGCCACTGCTGGCTCTGCCACCAGTAAGCGCTGCCAGCTCTGGCCACTCACAACCTCCTGCCACACACACATCACACACACACACAGGCCCAGGCCCCACACATCCCTTGGGACATCTCTGACTGTGTTAGTCTTTCAGAAAGAGCAATATAGCACCAGCCTTGTGACTCACATTCTGAACTGCTACATTTTTGCCCCATGCAGTCTCAATGACAAATGATCCTAACCAACTATTTTGTTTGCTATGTTCTCTAGGTACATATCCCACTGTTTCCAGAAGCAGTAAGTTTGGGATAATTTGCAAAGATCAAAGACCTTGAGCAGTAGAAGGACCATCTAAGTTATTTCAGTCCTGACATCAAATGAACATAAATTGAATTGCTTTTATTCAAACCTGTAGCAAGCCCTGCTCAAAGCACATGTAATCTAAATTGTACAAAGCATGCATGTGACCCATCTGGAGTACCTGTATGCAAGTGGAGCTCATATTTACAAGTGCTGTGAACCCAGAGCTCACACTGAAGTCAGCTAGGATTCTGGGTGCCTCGTAATTCTAAATTTCAATTAATCAATCTAGGAAAACTGCTAGGTTTCCCATAGCAAACGCTAAGCAGTAACACTTAACCTTATTTTTAATATAAACAGAAAATTCTAATTTATAAATCACCTACTTGTATCAGGATGCATTATTTTAAAATCTGACACCTGCATAGAACTGGCCACTCAGTGGTACTACATAACTAGTTTCTGAATTCAATAGCTAATACAGTCGGCTAAGTCTAATCAACCAGGCAGAAAAGTTTAGTAGCTCTATCCATCTATGAGGTTTGTGATGCTTTACTGATGAAAGGAGGAACTGTCTTACTGTAAGGATGGTTCGGCATTAAAACAGGCTACTTAGAGAAGTGGGGGATGGGGAAATCTCAAAACTTGTTTTCTACTGTAACAGGTAAAAACCCAGTATGGGAACAATTCAGTGTCTTTAGTCATGTTACAGCCCTTCATCTTATTACAGTGGTGTAAAAAACAAAAACAGATCACTGGAAGATTGGCTCCCTGAGCTGCAATTCAAGTTTCTAGAGCAAGGCTGGGGGGAAATAAGTTAAGTTAACCCCCTCCTCCTGACAAAGGTCATTGTCAGAAAAAAAATGGCAAGTGTAAAGGTTACTGGATTAATACAAAACCTTCATCTGCAAAGTCTCAATCCTTGCTCTGAATAAAAAGTAGTCTACACCATAGTAGGTTTTGCAATGCAGTACATCAACTGCCTTAACACTTCAGTTTTCTACTGTCTGCAGACAGTGTTGCATCTTTATTCCAAGTATTTGGAAAGGGTCATCATTTGGGGCTTTAATGCAGAAAGTCAGTAGTTTGAAGAAACATTTCTGTCCCTCTATTTGCCAATATATCCCACCCCTATTTAAAATTGAATACCTAAGCTTCAAGTTATTTGTGTTAGCATACAATGACGGGAGTCATATGGTAATTTGTTAGAGTTAAATTACTGGCTCTTTGTATTGCCTGAAGACAAAAAAAACAAAATTAAATTCCAACAAGTAAATATCAACAGATATTTCAAGTCAATTAAGGATAACCAGGTTGGCATATACCTTTGTCATACCTATATTATGGATTATCAAACTAACCAAAACAAACAAAACAAAAAGGACAGTTGTTGTTTAAAACCAGATAGAGATCTTTATCTGAAGTTTTTCTAAGGCTAGGGACAGACATTACACATAAACTGGTTTAAGTGAACATCAGAAACTGGTGTAAACCTGTAACATAGAAGACATTCAGTGCACATAAACCCATTTCAAAATGGCTGAAACCAGTTTGAAATAAACCTGGTTGAATGTAGCATCAGACTTAACTGATTTGGCTCAAAGTGGTTTATGCAATGTCTGTCCCAGACCCATTCCTGGTTTAAGACACTCCCAGCATGCAATCTGGGCTGGCCCCACCCCTCTGCTCTAGCCAGAGCAGAGACAGGACATGGAGAAACACCAGGCACCACAGCCCTATTAAGACAATATGGGCAGGGAGGGGGTTAAGTCCTCCATCCTTCCCCCACCACAGCTGAGGTCAGCCTGTCTGCCAGGGAGCAGAAGGGAGGAGGCTGCAGCAATGGCCCCTGGGGTTGGCACACCCCAGCTGCAGGGCAGAAGAGACCAGAAGGGATGGAGAGATGGCCCCTCCCTCCCCTTCTCTGCAGCCAAGGGCATGCTCTAGTGCCCCCAGCTTTTGGCCTGAGCAACTGCAGGCAAGTGCCTGCATGTCTGTTGTTATAAACTGGTTCAACCTAGGCAGGTTAGACTAACCTGCAAAGGCTGAATCAATTCAGGCTCTGGCTTCTTGAAGGTCCATTCCTAGAGTAAAGGTTAGCGAAACAGAAAATAGGACTAGCACCACAGAGCATTTTACAGCCAAGTGTAATGTTCCAGAAAAAAGAACAAATTGGTGCTCAGAGGGTACAGCCGTGAACATGACTAGGAGTTCCCAGGTGGGTGGCAATGGGACTCTAAAGAAATTAAACAAAACATGAGGATATATTCAACATGGGATAGGAATGAGACATTTGAGCCGTCTGCTGCCTCACCCAAGTTCAAGGCTAATCTTCATGGTTTGGCCTCCACTTCCAGTCTTAAACTCAGCTTGTTTTCCTAAAACTCAGACTCGCAATCAGTAATCAACATTTCTTAGCATTACAGAGCAATAATAGCATTATAGCTGGTATTATTATATGCTAAACTTGTACCATAGGTTAAAATACATCCAGACAAAATCAGAAGTATTATAAAACTGCCAGTTACATTGAGTGCAATCTGACAGCTCGGGGGGGGGGGGAAAAGAGGGCATTTTTCTTTATTGAGCCCAAACCCCATTTAATTACATGACATATTTTTTTAAGTCTTTTACAAATCATCCCATTTATATGGTATACAAATTTAAGAGACTGTTTTCTAAATAATCTTAGTGATGCTGTGGCATTTACTCAGTTTACAAGAAAAGACTGATGGGATCTTAAGGTCAAGCTGTTTCTTTTTTCCTCCCTTATATCACCACAAGCAATAAAGGTTCTCCAGGTTGAACTATAACCTGTCACACTTGAAAAAACCCACTGAAATCTAGCTGGATTGCACAGTTTTAGGCAAGTCTCCTAACTTCTTTGCATCCTTGTAGAAGATATGTTGTTGTTCCCACCCCCCACATTCCCCTGACAAATCACCAAGATAGGTAAAGGACTTCAACTGTCCAGTGTTATTAACTGAGGATACAATCTAAAGAGTAATAGCACTTAGGTGGTGGCAATGATGCATAAAAAGTAAATGAGCAGAGATGCAATTAGAACATGTAGCCTCTAACCGGAGGAAGTTTAAACACACACACACACACACACCAGTATATGCTGGAAGTCAGATGCACTTGCATCCTATACCATCCGTAACAATTTGATTCCAAGCTCCTTCATACCCCTTGTAAAAAATCCAACCTAAAATGCATCTTTCTACCTTAAATTATTGCTTGCAACATGAAGCAGTAACTATAACTTATAAACAAATTGAAACCTAGAAGCTCTTTCAAGAGATTCTTGGCTGTTCTTCACTGTAAACATTTGATGCAAGGTGTCTTCCCTCTTTTTGGTAACTGGGTACATATGGTAGACTTACTAACTCAGTATTTTTCTACATTGCTTTGAAATTCTTATTTAGAGTGCTGAAAGTCCTTTCCTAAGATCATGTATAAAGAGGAGCATCTCCAATGACACACTAACACTACAGAATCTGCCTATGAACAACTCTGCAAGAATCATACATTTATAGTTTCAGATGACTCACTCCAGCATGAAGTTAATTGGATTTAAAAAAGTCTGTCCACTTACCTGTCCTGGCTGTTCATGCTCCCATTGCAGGCTATATTTTTCAGTGCTATGTTTTAATATACAATGGATCATACCTAGAGATGTGGTGAAATCCCCATTCTTGGAAGTTAAGGCCTAGCTTGACAAAGCCCTGGCTGGAATGATCAAGTTGGGGACAGTCCTGCTTTGAGCAGGGAGTTGGACTAGATGACCCCCTGAAGTCCCTTCTAACCCTTCTAGATACCTTTAAAGAATGCTTAGATACTTATCCTGCTGGGCTAACTTCCTACTCCTTGGGCAAGGGGCTAGACCCTACGATATTGTGAAAGCTATTCCAGCCCTAATGTCTATGACATCTATGAACCCTAATGTTATGGTTGTAAGGAGACGTCCCTAGGAAACACTGCAATTGGAGCATTCCTTCATGTTAATTGCCTTTCTGCTGTCCCTTTGTTTCAGGAGCAGAAGGTAGCCACTAGCTACCTATACCAGTGAATTGCAAGAATTTGCTGCTGGCTCAGGTGTATAGGCCACACAGAAGTAGGGAATGGATCCATTATACTATGAAATCACCCCCAAATAACTACTTGCAACTGAAGGGCATAAATGTACAGAACCTGCTTCCTACTATGCTTCTAGGCTCACAAACTGTATAACTTAGAGTTATACAGCTTCTTAACACCTGTGACTTCGGTAATAAGCTCACTCAGTCAAGTTTTGATGTGAAGAAACCAATCCTCCTAAATCAGCTTCACCTCTTCAAAGAGAAGTGGGTTTTAGGAAGTGTTCATAGGGCAAACAGCTGTGAAAACTGGAGACTTTACTCCACTTTGCAGAAGTTAGCTCAGATGCAGTTACCTATTAGTCTGAAATCAAGCAGAAAGCAGGGTAGATTTGCACTTTACAGACTAACCAAAATAGGTGTTCTCTCTCCTACATACAACACAGGCTTTCACGGGCTGAAGTTCACTTCATCAGGTTAACTCCAAGAGAAGTACAGGCAAGAGAAATTCACTGTATGAGTTCTTGCTAATTTAGTCCCAGTGGTTTTTTTCTCCTAACCTTGTATCATAAGGTGTTATCACAGATATGTCACAAAATCTGACTTAATCATTTATTTATTTTTTCACACCAGCTTCAGGCTGCTGGTATTTCTCAGATGTGGGATAGGGGGCAAACAGCTCTATTATTTCGTGTAGAACAGAAGAACTTTATGAAATGCTTTCAGCAGCTGGAAAAAGAGAATCTTTTGCCAATGAATGGAACAAAAAGCACAAAGCCAGTTAAGCATAGCCACAATACCCAGAAAGAAAGATTTATTGATATGTTCCAGAACTTAAGAGTACATAACAAAATTAAAAGGTTATAACAGAGCCAATGTTGGCTGTCCTTTTGAGTATGACTCAATGATGACATGATTTGTCAAGAGCATCATAGAGCTAAGCTGACATGTTACATTAATTTGGGGGTGGCAGGGGAAGCACTTTGTAGGATTAGGATCCAAAGAGAACTTGGAAAAACAGGAGAAGTTACCTGAAAGTGACAAGACTGTTCCAGCCTAAGGACAGTACACATGCACAAATACAAATTAGGTGATAACTGGCTAGACTGTAGTACTACAGGGAAAAAGACAAAGCAACAATACTATGCAGAGATACTGCAACAGGAGAATGGAAGTCACTTCACTTGAAGTATGACAATTCAGTACTGATAAGGCTTCACCTAAAGTTATGTACACTGCCCACACTCCTTGAAGAGGCAAATCCAAGAGAACAAAAGTCAGGTGTAGAAAACATGGAGTCACAAGGAAAGACTTAATAGTACTTAGCCTGGAGAAGAGACCAAAATGTGTGCATATCACAGGGAGGGGTAGAGTCAGAAAAAGAAGGAGATAGGAAGTTGTTAAGCCTGCAAATAAAATAAAGGGTAGTTAAAAAAAAAAAAAAAGTTGGCAATGAGGTAGGAAAGCTTGTCTAGCCCCCCAAAGTAAGATACAAAATTTGCAATTCAAAAGCTAAAGAGGGGCTATGTCTACATCTACATTAATGTGCAGTAGTTACTGCACACTTAGAGCATTCACAGTCATACTTTTGTCCTGCAGAATCTGCTCCACATGTTCTAAACAGCAAGATGTGTCAGGGCACAAAGTGGCAGCAGTACACTTTTGAACTAAAGCATCTCCAAGGTTCATTTCACTACTTCTACAGCTGTGTGCATCATAGCACCAGGTGCTCTTCAAAGCACCTGGTGCTGTGACATTTACATGTTTAAAAAAGCTGTATAGTAGGACCAGGACACACATTTTAGGTAATGCTATTGTGCAGTAACCCTATTCTACTACTATGCATTAACATGGATTTTATCCACCATCCTGATGTGCAGTAGAATTAGCCTACTGTGCTTGAAGCTTCATGTACAGGTGTGCCAAAGGAAATCTACAATGAATACTAACAAGAACTTGAAAGTATGAGGGTGATCAACTATTGGAGTAAGTTGCATAGAGACTATAGAACAGCACAGTTTAAACCAGCATACACTTTGGTGAGCTTTAGACAAAAGATATCCCAACTCACATAAGAAGTTTGACTAAGTGACCTTTATCAGTTCCATCTTCCACCTTAATTTCTTCTGTGTAGAAGCCCTTAACAGGCAATTAAGATGCAAAAGCCAGCCACCACTCTGGTGACATCTTACATAGAATACCCTTATTTGTCCCAAGTTTGTGCCTGTGGTGAGAGGTGAGATAAGGAGAAGGAAAAGTGATGAGAATAGATTATTGAACCCTCAAGATAGGAATTTAATTAATTGTTCCTCTCCCCTTTCTGTGGGAAACATATGAATGTTACTGTGCATAGATATACTAAACACAAGTTTCTAGTTGCCTTGAGGAGGAGTGGAAGGGCAGGGAGGGAAAAGACAAGTAAAGAAGCGCAACCCAGAACTGGGTAAATAAAAATTAAAAAAAAGTGTATGCATGGACCACCTCACCCCTCCCCACCCCAAACCAAAAAGCCACAACAACTGAGACTCACTTTCAGCCAGCATTATGCTTCCATGCTTATTTAAAGCTATTAGAGTCTTACACACTGAGAGAAGCAGATTACCCCATGCATATTCTAGGCTTCTTTGATAGTTCCTCAGTTATGAGATCTTATCAAGACCAGATAGGACCCTTTACTGGATGGATCATGGCCTACTCCTATTCAGGACATTTCTACTGGGACAAGAATATTCACCATCTCAGCAGTGCACCTAGATAAGCTAACTATTTCTTCCCAATATCTGGATGGCCCAAAAATGGTATGTTAGTCTATGCAATTTAGTAGTAGCAAGTTACAAGCTAGTAGTACAAGTAAGATTTGGATAGAGATCTAGTCCCAGGTCTACTTAAGTTTTGTGATCCCTCTACTTGGTTAGTCACATTTGGCCTGCTACATTACAGACGCTTCCAATCCTAGAAGCTCTCTGGGATCTGCAGAGCTCAAACATGCCTATACATTCCAGAGCAATGTTAACTACAGTACCATCTTACCAAGTAATGTATGGAAAGCCATTTTAGACGCAAGTATTATTTACCTAATTCTTTATTTAGAAAAAGTTAGAGAGGGTTAAAAACCTAGAAAAAAAAAAAAAAAAAAGACATGAATAAGCTTGGTAAAGCTCAATAAATAAAAGAAGTAGAATCTACTTCAGAATTTCTGGCACGGAGATGGCAAGTCAATGATTTCATCCAGGGTAGAAAGGAAGCTGGTAGTTGATTGTAGCAAATCTGAAAGAGTTAAAAAAAAAAAAAAAAAAAAAAAAAACAACAACTGGAGCAGGCAAGTCTCAAAAACCTAATAATCATTTGGAAGAAACACCCCACACAAGTAACACACACCTCAGTTTCACATTTGGAAAGTTTAAAAATAGAGCTGGCAATTAAGAAGTTTCAAATCTCAGTTCTTTGCCTGACAATTTAGAATTCTTTTGAACTAGCAAGAAAGCTACAAAATCGAGGGGGGGGGGGGGCACCATCCCCTTCGATTCCTATTTTATGGAGAAGAAAACAAAAACCAAACCACCCAAAATGCCAGGCAGAGGGTTTGAGGGATGTGCAACTGCACCACTTTCTCCACCCTGCAACTGTGTATGGCCATTTGTAGTTTTATTGCTAGTCCTGTCTCTTCAGTCCATAGGTGTTAACAACCCATTCATTCGAGAGAGAATCATTATTAAAAAGGTTCTCTTTTATATGGAGACTAGTGTTGTTGTTCCCACTATTCAAGTCTTCCATCTGCAGTTTTGCCATTTGTTAGCCATCCTTGGTAACAGACAGTACCAGGGATAGCTCTTTCACCCCTGAAGGCTGTTTTTAGCTATGGTCAAAAACATTAAATTCAGGTGGAGAACTAAACAGTGCCTCTAATACATGGTGGTCTGTAAGATACTCAGAATGACTAGATTTTGTTCTAGAAGTCTGAGTAACTGATGTACATTTAACTATGACTACAGGACTAGTTAAACAAGTCTTTTGACTATTTTCTTGCATTTACGTTTCATATATTACCCAACAAATTAGCTAACATTCCAATAAGACTGTGTTTTTACTCCGATATCAAAATGAATAAGCAGTCCTAGACCCCTAGCGAATTAGTAACACTTCTGGTTTCTCTTTAACTGGAGGGAGGAATAAAAAAAAAGAAAAGTCATGTTATGAGGCAATGCTCCACACCATCTACACCTTATCAAAATCCTAGATCTGCCCATGACCACACACACAC
>JAGPOW010003447.1:17030447-17051631 GCA_030014935.1 Caiman crocodilus
CCATGCAGTGCCAGCTGCCCTCCATCCCACAGCAGTGGCCTGCCCCATGCAGTGCCAGCTGCCCTCCATCCCACAGCAGTGGCCTGCCCCATGCAGTGCAGGTCCAAGGGCATACCCCTCAAGAGGTGCAAGCAGCAGCAGGAGCCACCCCAACACAAGCCACAGCTTCATCCTGCACCTCCCCCATCCCCACATGCTCCCTCCCTCACCAGGGGGCACCAATCTGCCCTTGCACACCCCTTGCCTCCTCTTCTTCCACCACACTGGACTTACCACCTGGAGACAGCTGTATCAGAAATCAGACCAATATCAACTACTATACCTCCTTAAATTTCAGGCCCCCAAAACTCTATCAATGCACCCCTAAACTTTAGCAGTCCAATTTAATCAGCAGTGAACCACTCGCCTGGCAGCACACTAGGGCTGGGGGTCTCGGCTGTGGAAAGAATGACAACGCTTCTAGCTCGCCCGCCTTAGGGGCTTCTGCCTGACCGCTGAGCTACCCGCTTCCCTCCCCACCGGGACTGTAGCTCGCTCGAGTGTCGTCCCGGGACAGGACAGGCGCCGCCGCTCCCAGCCCGAGGCATAAGCGGGCGTCGTACCCTGCACAGGAGCAGCGCGCCAGCCCGAGCCTGGGCGAAGCGGGAAGCTGGGAGCGGCCCAGCGAGCAGCACGAGCCACCCGACCCAACGTAGCGACTGCTGAAGCCCGCCCAAAACCACAAACAACCCCACCACTCACTCACCTCGACACAAAACAACCCGCGGGAACCCTTTTAAACATCAACCGCGCCTCCCATTGGCTGCTTCGCTCGAGCCCCAACGCTCGGACGCCCGATTGGCTGCCAGGCCGCTCCGCCGGGGGAGGGGCGTGTCGCCGCCAGCACGGAAGCAGCCGTCAACCGGAAGTTGTGCATGCGCGCCCGCAGTTACGTCACCGCGCTGGGTCCTGCCGCCGGCTGCTCTGAATAGACGTCGCCCTGCTCCGAGTGCTGCGGGAGGAGGTTAAGGTTCCATCCCTTCGCGGGGACCGTGCGCCTTTAAAAGGCGGAGCCAGAGCCGTCACGCGGTACACGGTGGGAGGGGCCGAGGCCTAGCTAGGTAAACAAGGCCTGGCAGGTAGGTTGCGTCGCTGCGTTGCGTGATTCGTCCCAGCCCCGGGGCCCCGGTCACCCCAGTGCCGGTCCCGCTCTCCCCCGCGCCGTAGTCCCCTCCCGCCCCGTCCCTTCCCGACCTACCGCCTCGGCGCTGTCTGCACGCGCCAGACGGAAAAATCCCGGGAGTTGATCTCCATCGGGAGATCACGAGTCTAAGTTCATTTCATTTGGAAATCATGATTTTTTTCTCATGAGAGTTGGCATTCGTGGACTCGTGCCCCCACGGAGGAGTCCCCAAAATGGGGCCAGGCCTCACTACAGAGGAAGCTCCTCCTCCCAGTCCAGACTAGTCAGGCCATGGGGTAAAATTCTGTCTTGGGAATTGTAACTAGGAAGCTGGAAGGCGCTAAGTGCGGTGAATAAAGGTAAAGGGCAGTGATGTAAAACAACGGGTTAAAATGGATTTTGTTCAGTTTTCGTAATGCCAGAAATTGTGCTTTTCAGTACATCTGTATGTGTTAGAAGAAAAGAAAAGACCATGGCATCTGGAGCTGTAATAGCCTCTACTCCTCCGGGAGGTTCAAATGATGTGGGCTTGGAAGAGCCAAAGAAGATGACAAGAGAGGACTGGAGGAAGAAGAAAGAGCTAGAAGAACAGAGAAAGCTGGGTAATGCACCAGCCGAAGTAGACGAGGAAGGAAAGTAAGTTTTTGTTACTGATGGGATGTAGTTGTAATATTTCTGCTAGGGATGTTGAAAGGTAAATAAGTAATTGGTAAGCCCGGTGACAACTGGTTAGCTTACTTGTTGTTTAGTGTGCCCATCTGGCAGGGAAAGGGAGGGTGACCCAGAGGGTGCAGCGACCCAGCAGGAACTGAAAGGCTGCAGGGCAGGGAGGAGGGCAAGGTGTGAGGCGGAGAGTAGTACCCTAGCCTACTTTAAAGGACGTTAAAAAGGAAAACAGCAGGCAGCCTAATGACTTATCAACTAAGCAGTGAGCTGCTCATTCACAGGTGCTGTTCCCTTCCTCCCAGCCTAGGGGCTTCATTTGGGCTGTGTTATCTGGCTGGGCTTGCCACTGCCTTACCCACCCAAAACGCCCCAGGAGTGGCTCCCGGCAGCAGCTCTGTTATCGGTTAACTGTTTAACCATTATAATTAGAAGAGGTTAAAAGGATAATTTTTAAAACAACATTTACATTTGTACTCCCTGCTGATAGCCAAAGAAAATCTCAAGAAACTTGGAAAATTACACTAACAGCAGCTTAGTATAACTTCTCAACTTTGTGAGTTATTCTTTAAGACCCAAATCCTCTTCCTCTTCAACAAGGGTAGAGACTCCTTTAACACAAAATTAACATTTATTTGGTATATGGCAAGTGGAGATGCCAGTAACAGATGGAGCCACGTGGCATTTTAGTGGTGGATGGGGGGGTCGGATAGAAGATTTGTTATAATGTAGATTATTCTTTCACTTTTCTCTACTTACGTTTTACCTCCTTCACCAGATGGAGAGGCTCAGTTTTTTTCACGGTTGAAGTGGGGGACTATAACTCTTTCCCTAAGATCCTATGTTGTTCATAATACCAAGTCAAGTTACTCAGTTGGAGGTGGGATTTCAGCCCAAGTAAATGGATCGAAGTAAAGAGAATTATGGTCTGTTTAATTTAGCAAGTATAGACCAGTTTAGTGCATTGAGAAGACCAATATCTACACCACCTGTTAGAAAAATATTTATACTAAATACAAAAAATGCTCTTTTAAAATAAGATTCCTATTCATATTTATATTATTTGTATGTCTAAACATTTTCTTTTAAAATCTTCTTAGAGATATCAATCCTCATATTCCTCAGTACATCTCCTCAGTGCCATGGTACATAGATCCTTCAAAAAGACCTACACTAAAGCACCAGAGACCTCAGCCAGAGAAGCAGAAGCAGTTTAGCACATCTGGAGACTGGTATAAACGAGGGGTTCAAGAGGTAAGTAAAAACCTTTTTGGTGTATAGCAAAAGTGAGGCTTGTGGAATGCCTATGACCAAGGGCAGAACGTATTCTTGACAGAATTGTGGTGGTTTCTTTTAAGCCACGTTTCACCGTAGCCAGTCACTCTTTGGGTAACTTTAGTATTGGGTAAAGTTTGCTTCACTAACTATTGCACCAGCTAGGTTTCAGCTCAACCTCCAGGTCTCTCTCTAGACCAGGGGTGTCCAACCTTTTTGAATGTGGGGCTGGATCATGAACTTTTTATCACCCAGTGGGCCAGCAAGCCATATTCAAAGACATCACAGGAAGTGGTATCATATCAGGAAGTGATGTCACATGACCTTTGATACCAGTGAAGTTGCAGGGGTTGACCTGGTACTGCAGGAGCCGCTTGACTACAACAGGGTTGACCTGGTGCTGGAAAAGCCACGGGGCCAGGCTGGGGTTGACTTGGGGCCCGCCTGGCCTGCCGGTGCCATGCCTGGGTTGACGTGGTGCTGCAGGACCCGCCTGGGCAGAACCAGGTCAGCACCAGCCAGGAAAAGCAGCACGCAGCTGAAGTCGGCTTCCCATGTGCTGCTGGGGATGGGAGGGGGCTGGCCAGGTCCACACCAGCCAGCAGAAGCAACAGCGGAGCTGTGTGCCGGTTGGAACTGACTGATGCAGGCTTGACCGGTCCCGAGCAGCACACAGCTCTGCTGCCGCTTCTGGCCGGTGCAGACCCGGCCACGCTTCTCCCGTCCCCAGCAGCACATGAGAAGCGACCCACTCGGGGCCTTGCGCATGGGCAACTGGGCCCGGAGAGCCACAGCGCCCAGGAGGAGACTGGCCGGGAGAGCAGGCACTGCCTTGCTATAGGGCAGGGCAGCGGGGCTGGCTTGAAGTGGGCAGGTGAGCAGGCAAGCATGGGCTGGCAGTGCCAGCAGCTGCTGCTTGGCTTCTACGCGGAGCAGTCGGCTCTGCTCCCCTTGCTGACAGCTAGGGCCCATGGGCCGGTCCTGCCTGCCTCACCATGGCTCCGCCACTGTGGCTCTGCACTCCGCAGTGGCATGGCTGCTGCCGCCTTAGACCAAATAAAATGGCTTGGTGGGCCGCATGTTGGACAAGCCTGCTCTAGACAGTCAGTATAGCTTAGCATTTATTGCCATTTGATCCTCTGTCTCGCTACAAAAACTTGTCAAGGATGTAAGTTTTTTGTGGTATAGCAGTCTTCCTTCTAGGAACTTAAATGAAACCATTAACCTTTTTATTGGTAATTACTTTAAATAACTACAAAACAATGTGGATTCAGTTTATATTCTGAAGAAAATTTTGGGAACTTACTCTTGAATTTAATGGAATTTTGTCTGTCACTATTAGTGCAGAGGTTCCTAAATATTTTTCTTATTACATATCTCCTTCCAGATTTACCAGCTGCCTACATACCCCTGGCAGTATACATTTTATATTTTAAGCGCTTAAATATTAATTATTATTATAATGGAAATTAAATCCACCACTCTATAACATCTTCTTTATACCTCCCAGATGTGTCTTGTGTATGCGTACCCCAGTTTGGGAACCCTTGTTCTACTGCACCTTTCTGTATGGTTTCTCTACATTCATGATTAAGTAGGGAAGAAGGAGGAAAACTTCTACAAAGCGGTTTGTGGTATTTGGAAATTGCTGTAAATGGTTTAGCTTTAAGAAGCTCATCTTGTATATACATGTGTATGTACTTGTGCTTCATTTACTTTATTAGGCTTGTTTTCCTAATCAGGCAAAGCTAAGTACTGGTATCGTGGGTCAGTCATGCTACTTATATTCACATGTTTGCTTTTTTATGTTTAGAGTGCTATAGCAACAAGATATCGCAAAGGGGCCTGTGAGAACTGTGGTGCAATGACACACAACAAGAAAGACTGCCTAGAGGTAACTTGGTGTTTGAATTTTTCTGGAAAGCATTCCTCTCAGTTCTGTTATGGAAAATATCTACTAAAAGAGTATCAGTTTAGATTTGTCAAACTAAAATTTAAGTTTTAACTAAAATTAAACTTAAGATTCACTCGAATTTGTGAAATTCAGCTCTTCAACATGCTGTTTGAAGACCATTAGAAGACTAACAGGCATTTCAATGCGTGGTATATCTGAGGACATTTGTAGCTCAAGCCTTATGTGTGAAAACAGTTACAGATAAGAAAATGATCACTTTACTCAAACAACTCTCATCTGCCACCTCTGTCATTTGTTTAGTTCTTTTTGGTAACTGTTTTAACTTTAGTTCATGTTCTGCTATATTGCTTTTTTTTAGCTCTGGTTCTATTAAAATCAATAATAATATTTTAAAGCTACTCATTAATATCCACTAATGTGACATCAGCTTGAAATCTTATTTGTTGGAGTATGTGCAGATGCTAAGATTTTAAGAGGAGGCTTGATTGTTACCTAGCTGGGGTCATATGAGCCCAGTATTCTCTCCTGCCCAGGGCATGGGGTCGGACTTAAATCTACTTAGGTCCCTTCCAACCCTACAATTTTGAATCTGTGTTGGGGTTTTTTTTGGGTTTTTTTGTTTTTGGGGGGGGGTTCGGGGGGGTGGTCTTTAAGTAAAAAGTACCTTGTATCTGAGTCTCCTTCCCAGTTTTGTAGATTACAATCCCATTTCCCTTTTTTGAGCTTTTTCGCTCTTTCTTTAGCCCTCCATTGTCAGTATGCTATAATACTGAGGTAGCAGTGAAAAGATTACAGGAAATTACAGACACAATCTAATTTACTAAACTTTCATCTTACAAAACCATCAGTGTGCAAAGGTGTTGCTTATTTCCATTCAGAGACCCAGGAAAGTAGGAGCAAAATACACAAGCATGAACATTGCTCCAGATGAGCATATACAGCCTCAACTGATGTTTGATTATGATGGGAAGAGAGATCGTTGGAATGGTTATAACCCAGAAGAGCATATGAAGATTGTAGAAGAATATTCTAAAGTTGACTTGGTATGCAGAAATTTTATTTGGAGGGGGTGGTTGTTTTTAAGCCCCAGACAGCCCTTTTGACTAGACCTTCTGAACTCTGTAGCACTACTGCATGACGTAGAATATGTGTATATCTGGTGGTTCCACAAATTTCTCCTGCTGAAGTGAAAACTCAAAACGGGGAGTTGTGTTCTAGTTCACTCTGTAAATGAGCCTCAGATCAGAGTTGTTTACAAGTACTTCTTAGTATCATTTTGAAAGTAGTTAAAATGGAGATGGACTGTGGGTGACAAAAGTTTGATTTTAGTGCAGAAACTACTTAGTCTTGTAATTACTGTTTTTGAATAGGTGGTCTTTCTTAACTGTGTATATGCATGTGCCACACAGAAGCATGAAGTAGATTTGGTAGTCTCATTTAAAGGCCTTTTACTTAGTCTACCCATCTTAGTCTCATGTCACGTTCACTCTACTTCCTAATTATTTTGTTAATCATCTATTCTGTAATGTCATTAAATCAAGCTGCTACTTGCACAATTAAAAATCCAGTTCTGTATGTGCAATTAGTGCAAAACTTCACAGCAGGGTAGTACTTGTAAAAACTAATACAGTAAACCCTGCTGCAGAGTTTTAGTTTCCAGTGCATAATAGGGATGTACCTATAGATGCTAAGACATTTACTGCAGAGCTAATTAGTCAGCTGTACAGTTAAAACATCTTGTGTTGACATGCTCTGTTTTGGAATTCATTTTCTGGGCACAGTTAGCAGCTGCTTATGAATACTTCTTTTTAGATACAGCCACCTTTGTTTCACTTTACTCACCATTATCAAAATCTATGTATATTGCTTTCTTTCAAAAATAGTTTAAGTTTGCTTTATGCACATTAGGGAACATTGATTCACTCACTAGTGAGTCACTGTCAAATTTTTACCAGTGCCAGTGTTAGCTCTCTTAAGTGTGCAAACATGATTTGCAAGATAAACCGAGGGATTTTAAATAGGAATCTGCAGAGTTTAAAGCACTTTGACCTGTTGAATCTTTGAGTTCTTTGCAACAAAAGAATGACTTTTTTTCTGTAGTAAAAGTTCAAGTGAAAACTAAGAGCTGACATTTTTGAGGGGAGCCTTGAATCTATAAAGATTTAGAACCCCTGATCTAGACTTGAATGTCATCACATCAGTAGGCACATTGAAGTGAAAAGAGGACCAAAACAGAAAGCAATTGCTCACAACTAATGTTTGAACTTATACTTTGTGTGGGTTTTCATTGTAGCTACATTTGTTCCTAAAATGTATCCAGGTTGTCCAAGGAGACTTGTTATCTAGGAGCCAACAGTTGAGGATTATCCCATTTCCCTTCCTCAGTGGCTAAGCAAATGGGGGGAGGGAGGGGGAAGGGGGTAGCCAACAGTGAGGATTTGGATAAACTGTCTGGAGCCAAACTGGGGCACTATCAAACAGGAGATTATTTGCTGCCAATTGCTAGTTGTTAGCAAAAAAAGAAAATGTTCATAATAAGTCATGCATTTAAAATTGTAAAGATGCCCGGACGTGCTTTGAGTGCTTTGCAAAAGATGATCATTAAAAAGTACTCAAACTATTGCCATGCTATCATATTTAGGCCAAACGGACGCTGAAAGCCCAGAAGCTGCAGGAAGAGTTGGCATCAGGGAAACTAGAACAGGTGGTAAGTAAACAAAAGCCTAATGTGTTGTCCTTGAAGAGAATGATGCTTCTTTCTCCTTTCAGTGAAACAAGCCATCTTGGCTATCAGATGCTGTTAGCTCAAACAAATAATGAAGATTGTTTTAACAAATATTTCTCTTTTATGTGGCTTGAAACCTCAGCTGTGCAGTTTTTCAGCATAGACTGCTGATAACCCCATTCCCAAGTGCTACTGCTGGGCCAGAACAGAGATTCTTGCTTACTGATAGTAATTTTTTTCCACATTGTGCATATTTTTGCAGTAGGCATCTAGCATTGTTCTATTTTTCAGCTTTTTGAGTGATATAACTATGCTAAAAGAAAAATGCACTTGTATTGTGAAGTATTTTAAAATAGTTCATATCAAGTTTAAAATGGCCATACCTTCATATCACAGGCAAAATTACCCTACTTCAGTCCTGACAACCTATACTCTTGTCAGGGCAAGCAGAACATAGCTGTGGATTAGAGAGACATCTCTATGTTTAGTTAACTTTATTCAGAGAATGAAATACAAAATATCTTGAGGATGAATAAGTATTTTACTTTTTTCCTGTAAAATCTTCTCATGAATTGATTAGCCCATGCTTAGCATACACATGAACGAACTATATTCTGTCTTTGGAACTCACTTTTTGCATCTAGTTCACTTGTTAGTGCCAATGTTTATTTTATCTTATTAGGATGTCCTTTTTCTTACAGGTCTTGGCTTTGGCTTTTCTTGTTCTTACTTTTCATTAGCCCCTTGCATTAGAATTAAGGCATTGATATGTCTTTAAATGCATTCAATATTCAAACTAAGCCGGGTAACTGTAACTTCCCATGTTAAAAAAAATAGATCACTAAGTGAGGTTTAGATTTTAGGATATAGCATGTTTCTTTTCCATCACAACAACACAGAATTGAAGCAATTTTATCCTCTTGTTCTAGAAATGGTACCATGATTTTTGTTGCTAAATGGCAGAGTAAACATGGTCTCTTGTTTATCCCAGTGCAAGATCTTCAGAGGTCGTCCCGTGTTGATTTCTGGTATAGGGGAAGTGGTAGAAGGAAGCATATTAATGATGCTGGGAGGACATTTTAGAGTGAGACAGGTCAGGCCTCTTCTGGGAATCCTGATTCCTCCGGTAGCCATGGATCTTCCCACTTCACTGTTCCAGAAATTCTCAGCTTTGAAGTCCATTGGTTCCTTTAAAATACTTTGGCCAGCTTTCTCCTAGTTAAAGCACAAGGTCTGGTGCTTGAATGAAAAAGACTAAGCTGCTGCTAATTCCTTTTAAGTTATCATCAATTTCAGAATATAAAAATAAATAAATAAATAACATGAGTGGAGTTCTGGTGAGAGGTTAGTCTAAGTTGAAAGTAATAGAGTTTATTTTAAAATTATAGTGATATTCCATGGCCTAAAAGCCTTCATGCAGTTGTCCACCAGTTCAAGATTTTTGTAGACTTGACTGGGAAAAAAAATGAAATACTTCAAGATTTTTTTCTATGCTGTGGAAGGCTTGTAAGGACATTATCATAGTGGTCTGTAATGGATTTTGTTCCATGGTTATTGCACTTTACCTCCAACAAGTCTTTCTTATGCATAAAGCCTTCCTTGATTGCTTTTTCCAACAATTCCCTCTGCCTTCTTCCCCCTCCTCAGTATTGTGTATTCTCTGGTGATGTGTTCTTTGTTTGCTGCAGAATTCCCCAAGACACCAGTGGGGAGAAGAGGAACCAAATTCACAAACAGTAAGACACTTACTAAATGTATTGCACCACAGGGTGAAACAGACCATTAGCTGGAGTAGGAGGGTCTAGAACAGGGGTTGGCAACCCGTGGCACACATGCCAAGTGTGGCACGCGAGGCCATTTTGCTTGGCATGCCATGACCAGCCTCGGCATCAGGTAGCTGCTGCCATCAGCAGATACTAGGCTGCTCCCAGCAGGGCTTGCAGCATCCCAGCTGCCTGCTGGGAGCAGCCCAGGATCCTGGCTGGCAGTAGGTCCCCAGAGCCGGGGCCAGCTGCAGTCAGAAGGCTCCAAACAGCTGTGCCAGGTTCCAGCTTCAGTTCCGCACTGGTGCGTGCAGGCGCACCTTGGAGCGGGCGGTGGGGGTGGGGCCTGAGGGAGTGCAGCCCTGGTCTCTCCCCATCTCCTAGCACAGAGGTGCTGAGCCTGGTGTAACTGTTTGTAGCTGGAATCCAGGCTGCTCCCAGTGGGCAGCTGGGACACTGCGAGCCCTGCTGGGAGCAGCCCAGGCTCCAGCAGCTACCTGGAGCCAGGGTAGCTGCTGGCAGCCACAGAGCCCGAGCTGTGGGGCAGGGGCTTTGGGTGGGGGTCATGGGGCAGCAGGGCTGGGGGCAAGGGCTTTGGGGGGCAGGGGAAGGGACACAAGCAGGGCATCCTGCCATGTACCCCTTGCCCTCATTTTGTTTTTCTGCCATGCCGGCACTCTGGCACCTTCTGAGGTAGGCATTGTGGTCTTTTTTCGGCACTCCAGCCCAAAAACATTGCCTATCCCTGGTCTAGAAAGTGGTTGGATCCATGCCACTCCAGGATTTACATAGGCAGGATTTGTTTCCCTTGCACCTTGTATGCACAGAGTATTCCTTCTTTTAAAACCTTATTGTAATACTGAAGTTGCCAGGCACAAGAATAACTTGACTTGTGAAAGAAAATCCTAATGCTATTTTAGCCAGCACAGCTAACATAAATTCTTTTAAATATTATCACAGTTGTGTTTAACTCTTGATCTTATAACAGGAAATGGAAATCCTGTAACATAAACACTTCTGAATCTTGGAAAGTAACTTCAGAATGGATTACAAACAACCAAAAAAATTGCAATGCTAATTTTTAACTAGAGAGAATATTTTTTCATAAAATCATTTGTAGAACATCAAGTCCTTTGTTAATACTAATTTCTAGATTTAATACCCATCTTTTACTCAGCTGATTTGTGCTTTCACTTTTCAGGAACGAGATCATAACAGTGAAGATGAGGATGAAGATAAATATGCAGATGATATTGACATGCCCGGACAGAACTTTGACTCCAAAAGGCGTATTACAGTCCGAAACTTACGTATCCGGGAAGATATTGCAAAAGTAAGCAGGAGCAAATGACTAGAGTTGATGTTAGAGCTCAAGCATGAAGCAAGAAAACTGTGTTTCTGAGGAAAGAATAGAAGGAATGCCATTGTTTCAGGATGTTTTTATACCATGAACAAACAGAAAAGGCTGTAACTCAATCCAGCTTTTAAATAATAGATTTTGGCACATCTTCTGCAGCACAGAAGCCAGTTACAATGTGTATGCCATCCTAGCTCTGCCAGGCTCTTCCTTAATTTGGGGGCGTAAGAGGGGAAAGCCATGATCTTGGTTATCCCTTTTTTTTTTCAAGACTGGAGTTACTAGCAGCTGTAGACACATAGTATCTAGTGCTTTACTTTATCTTCTCCCTAGATGCTTTTAATACTTTGCGGTCTATTGGAATTCTGCACATTTTCTAATTGTTTGGGGGGTTGTTTTGTTTTTTAAGTACTTGAGGAATCTGGATCCAAACTCTGCCTACTACGATCCTAAAACGAGAGCGATGAGGGAGAACCCATATGCTAACACCGGCAAAAATCCAGATGAGTAAGTCAGAAACAGGAGTTGGGGCCCTTTTTAACAAAACAAGATAAACTAAAAATGTCCTTGTTAACTTTGCATCGCCTTGTAGACTTATGTATCTTGCTACTAATGAGGCATTAGGCAATTATGGTTGGGAAGAACTTCTTAATACAACTTTTTTTTTTCAGTTGTCAGCTAATTTTCACCTCTCGCATATAAGTTGATACAACAAAAGACTAATAAGAATCATTACTGCTGGTACTTGATTTAGGTAAATTTTGGTCTTTGTCCTTTGGGGCACCAGAACAGACTTTGCATTTTGTGTGTAAGAACTGTAAAGTAGGCAGAAAAGCAAATTATAATTGACAAGGGTTCTCTCATGTCCTAGAAATTATAGCTGTAGATTTAAGTGATCTTTATGTAAACGTATTTCAATAGTAGCTTGTTTGCAGTTGTTTTTCATTCTTGACCTGAAATTTATCACAGCAGAGAAACTCATCAAATTGGGATATTTTTTTTCTAGAAATCCCAATCTGAAACTTGGCCCTTCTAGCAGGTATTTAGGACACTGGAGGACAAATGTGTTTGAAACACCAAAATACCATATTTACATGAGTCTAAGACAATGGTTTCCCCCTCCCTCCCACCCCCCCACAATCAGTGGGGGAGGGAGGAAAGCCCTTCATGATTCTAAGATGAAAAAAGTGGAGAGGGGGGCTGCTGCAGCTCTGACTGGCCCTGAGCCCAGATTGGTGCCAGTTAGAGCTGCAGCAGCCACTTGCCCCCTGCAGCTTCTTCCTCTCCCTTCCCCACCTGCTCTGCCCTCTCATCCCTCTTCCTGTTGGGCACAGTTCCAATCCAGCTTGGATTGGATTCCTTCTCAGGCACGGAGCACATGGAAACTGTCCCCTACAGTACTGCTGCTACTACTGCGTGGCTTGGTAAGGGCGGCAAGGGCTACACTTCCAGGTGCTGTGCTCCAGGGAGGGAATACAGCCTGAGCAACATCTGACAGTAAGGAGGAGGGAATAGGCTGAGACCAAAGGGACTGGGGGTGGGATTGGTAGCAACTGGGTAACTGGGTGTAGGGGGTACAGGAAGGCTTCAGTGAGAAGTTGGGGGAAGGAACAGAGGCCAAGTGGGGTGCCTAGCCCCCCTCTAGCCACTACTTTACCTATTGTAGCAGTGAGGGGAGGGTGAATTGAAAACAACTCTCTGATAATTAGATTCCATACCTGGAAAATTACAGCAATTGTGATGGTGGGAGGTTATCTTATTTCAGTAAATACAGTAGTTAGTTGTCTGACTTTACAGTGCCACAAAACATCCTCATAAAAGAAAAGCTATGTTGAAATATGGTAGGTAGCATTCTGTGAATAGTGGTGGCAATGTGTCCTATCAAGCAAGAGAGCTTCATGGTTAAAATATGTAAAGAAAAAGACTGAAACCAGTTGTGTGTTGTTTTTTTTTAAAAAAAAAGTTATATAAGCATTCTTTTTTTATAGGGTTGGTTATGCAGGTGACAACTTTGTTCGTTACACTGGAGATACCATTTCAATGGCACAGACTCAATGTAAGTGTTTCATTTTGTCATTAAAATCATTCTCTAAACATTATAACAGTACTGTTTTCCAAAGAAGTGAATTTCCTGTAGATAAATTGGGAACATGGTCACGTAATGATTTTTTAAAAACCCAAATAAAGGTGTCAGTCTGAAAAGTGTCCATCAGATTTAAAATGATTATTTAATTGATGTCTTTTACATGTACAGTGTTTGCTTGGGAGGCTTATGACAAAGGCTCTGAAGTTCATCTTCAAGCAGATCCTACAAAGCTAGAACTTCTATACAAATCCTTCAAAGTGAAAAAAGAAGATTTCAAGGCCCAGCAAAAAGAAGGCATTCTAGAGAAGGTAAAATAAACAATACTGTTGAACAAGAATTCTGTAGACATTTGGACAAGCTTGGGTGTTTCCCTTTTCTCTTACTGCTGTTCAAAAAATCCAATCTTCTAATAAAATCTAAAATTTCTAAAATTATGTAGTCTTTACCTGCTGGATCCTGGTAGGTTACTTTCTGTAGTTACTAACTATAGTTCAAGGGTTTGTAATAGAGGCGTGTAAAGCAGGAAGTATTCGTTTCGGATTTGGCCCAATTCGGCATGGGGACAGTGATTCAATTTGCTGATTTGGATCACTGTCCCAATTTGGATCTGGCTGAAACTGAAGATTTGATTCTGATTTAGAGAATCAGCAATTGGCCATAGACACAGCTTTTATATGTGTGTTTCTACATACCTCAAGGTACCAGGCACGGTTCATGAACTCTGAGATGGTGGGGCGGACAGAGCGTCCCATGGGTCCACTTCCAATCCACTTCTGGGCCTTCTGCTGAGTGCACGGGGGGACCACCCCCCCCGACCCAGGAGGCACCAGTCATTGAGATGGGGGGCGGGAGGTCCCCTGTGCACTCCACAGCAGACCTGGAAGTGGACCGGAAGTACTTCTGGTCCACTTCCAGATCCATTGCTGAGTGCGCAGGGGACCCCCCCGCCCAACACTCCTGTGGGATGCTCCATCCGCCCCACCATCTCAGCATTCACGAGCCACGCCTGGTAACTGGAGGCATGTAGAAAAAACATACAAAGCTGTGTCTATGGCCAATTCGTTGAATCTCTCCAAATCAATATGGAGACTTCTTATTCAATTCAGAATGATTTAATGGGTGTTCTGATTCGATTAGGAGATTCGGCCACCTAATTGGGCCGAATCTCCTCCAGATTGAATCAGTGACCTGAAGCTTCACGCAGCCCTAGTTTGTAAGTCTTTCTCTCCCTGTCATCAGGGACTTATCCCTAAACTGTCAGAAACTACCTGGTTTGGCTCACCACAGGGGCCTCAATCTGCCCCTCTCCTCTCCCTCCCCCCCCCTCCCCCCCACACACTCACACAATCTTGCTTCTCCCTCCTCCCCCAGACTTACTGGCTGAATGCTGCTCTTCAAGCTGCCAGGGTGCATTCCTGGCCATGTGAATTCTGCAACCGATTACCGATAGTGTCAATTTTCCAAGATGTCAATATCAGTGCCAAGATGATATGGGCCAGTATATTGGTATTAAAAATAGATATTTTTGGAAAACTGAAACCTGCATTGTTTTGTGTAAATATTGCAAATATATTTTTTCTGGCTCATGCAAGAGGAGTAGTACTTCTCAAAATCTGAATTTTCAGGCTTTTTGTTTTGAGCAGTTAATGTGACCTTTTATGGCCATCACATTTAATTAAACAACTCAATAAAAACAAATCATCCAAGTAGATTCCAACTTTATTCTTGTCAAGAATAGTTAACATATCCTTATTTTTCTGTACTGGGATTGTGCTTTTACTGGCATAGAAAGTCTTTGATTATAATGAGGAATATCGTTATGATATTATGTTTTGAATTCGGTAACAGAAAACATTATCTTTATTTAGCAAATTGGAAAAAAACATAAAAATTGAAGCAATCTGCTTTGTTCAAAATGTTATGTAACACCACAGGGAAATGTGTTGAGATGATGGGTTTGAAATGCAAATTTATCTGCAAATATAATTTTATGTTTGCAGCAAGGTTTTAAAACGATTGTTTTTGTCATAGTACGGAGGACAAGAACATCTGGATGCCCCACCAGCTGAATTGCTGTTAGCTCAGACAGAAGACTATGTGGAGTATTCTAGACATGGAACAGTTATCAAAGGACAAGAGAAAGCTATTGCTCGCTCTAAATATGAAGAGGATGTAATGATCAACAACCATACGGTAAGCAAAGCTAATTTCCAGCTTAATTAGGGGAAATATGATTAGATGCCACTAGGACAGTTATACAATAACTATATCACTTTTCCGTCCCACCCTGTTTCCCAGCTTGAATAGCTCTAATGGAAGTTACATGTATGAATCAAGGGAAGGTTATGGCAGAGAGATTCAAAAATCCAAATGGCAGTTGTGCTTCTATAACTTGACTCATAATGGGCACTGGGCATCGTGTTTCCTATTCTTGTAATGTAATATAACAGAAGTGTTTTTCAAAACTTTCCCTTTTCTGCTCTTTGGGTAAATTAGTGCTATCTAGAAATGCTACCGGTAACATTGTAATGACACTGACAGCTCAGTAATTGCTTTCGTATTGGTTTTTTTCCTTACAGTGTATTTGGGGTTCATACTGGAAGGAAGGCAAGTGGGGCTATAAATGCTGTCATTCATTTGTCAAGTATTCCTATTGTACAGGAGAAGCTGGGAAAGAGATTGCTGTGAGTATTGCTTCACGTGTAAACAACAGAACATTGCATACTTCTATAACGAACTGAGTTATTAAAATAACATGATGCTAAAATGTCATGTTTGTAATTTGGAATACACATTGTGAGATTACACTCTTTCTTTTATCTTTATCATGCAGAATGCTGAGGCAGATTTGCCAGAGGAAGAATTCATGGAGGAAGAATACATGGCAAAACCCAAGACACTGGTGGAGGTAAGTTGCTATCCCTTGAAAGGGGGAAAATATCTAATAAAATGAGCTCTTTGTCATCTTTCTAGCACTTTAAAAAATGAAGGAACTACATGTAGTAAAAAAGAGCATATGAGCCATTTTTCTGAGCCTGATTAGGAGGTTTTGTGCTGGATTACTGTTAGCATTCAGTACTCATGAGCTAAGCTCTAAGATAATTGATAGACCCTTGAGGCAGAATATATTGGAGATGCACCTATATGACAGTAACTACTAGAATTTCAGGCTTAAGCCTCTACTATGTTTATACTTCAGATGCATCAAGAAAAACAGAAAGAAGAGAAGAAGAAGAAAAAGAAAAAGCATAAGAAGAGCTCAAATTCAGATAGTGAAGGTGAAGAGAGGAAGAAACAAGAAAAACTGAAAAAGGTAAGTTTATTCTTGAATAGTTACTCTTTGTTTCTGTAACTGAAAAATTAGATTCAGTTGAGATCTGCCATTTGATATTCATGTCTTTTCATCATGGGTCTTGTAATACTATGCATTATTTTCCTTTGCTGCTGACTTTGAGTTGAAGTGGTTTTCAGTGCTTTGACATTGAATGACTTTGAGCAATAAGAACTCATCACAGTCTTTCTGCTAGTTGTATCAATTACTTGACATATTCTATGACAGGATAAATCTTGACCCTGTCCTGCAAGTGATAATACACAGGTGGATTTACTGCATTTATACGGAGTCTCATTGACATCGCTGAACACATCACCACTGAGCTGTGGATTGGAGCTTTATAAGTTGCATTCTGTGCTTCGGCCACTTCAGGTGCTGACAGATATAGGGGTGGGGAAAAACGGTACTTTACTGGAAGAAGCAGCACATTAGTTTGACTCAGCTCTGCAGCAGCTGTATAGATTGGGCACTTCAGCGGGGCTTTTTGGCACTTCTAATAGCTGATTCAGTCAGCTATTAGATAAAAGCCCTGCTGAAGCTGCCCGATCTATACAGATGTAGGGTGAACTGAGTCAGAATGACACACAGTGCCTCTTCTGAGTATGTTCTGTGCTCAGTGCAGGGACATGCCAAGCTTAAAGTAAATCATTGTTTGTTGCAGGGGGGATGGTGCAGTATTCTGTCTGTTTACAGCCTTTTGGGTTAAACAACAGCCATCATTGAAGAGCAGACAGCAGCAATGCACCAAAAAGGAATAGCTTGCTGGGGCATTTTTTTTAATTAGCTCTGGGCTCAGTTTTAAGAAGTGCTTAAGTAACTTGGGAAGATATCATTCAGTGACTTCAAACAGTAACTTATGCTGCTAAGGCCTTTAGCTGCCTTTTAAACTTCCAACCTGCACACACATCCAGTTGAAAATGATTGTACTTTAACAGCCTATAGCAGTGGTTTTCAACCTTTCTAGACTGGAAACACTTCTTGGAAAATGCTAGAGCTTTGAGTTTTCACTTGTGGTTTTTTTTACCATGGAAATTTAATACAGCAGTATTTCTGTTGTAACAAACTCAGAAAGACCACAACAGATCAAAACGTTATTAACATTATGGTTTCCCATTTGAAATCTCTGGGTTTATCTTGTGATTGCATGTCTAAAATTGCCAAAATTGTGTGGCACAGCCATGGCACCCTGGTTGAGAATTACTGTCCTGTTGTTAAGACTGTGTATATACACTGTGAATAAGCTGACAGCTAATTAAAATGTGGTTTAAATGCTAGCTTGTTTTTGCATTAGAAGTTATAAACCTGAAATGTGTAAGAGAAGAATAAGCATTAGCTTTGTTGTATGGTTTTGGAGTACGTGATGTACCTTTCTGCCTGATGTTAGCTTTTTACAGGAGTAGGATCTGATGTGTTCCTCATCTTATTTTTGCTTTCACTTCAGGCATTAAATGCAGAAGAGGCTCGTCTCCTCCATGTTAAAGAACTTATGCAGTTAGATGAGAGGAAGAGGCCATATAACAGCATGTACGAAGCCCGCGAACCAACAGAGGAGGAAATGGAAGCTTATAGAATGAAACGACAAAGACCAGATGATCCTATGGCTTCCTTTCTTGGACAGTAATCATGTGAAAAGTATTCCAACATGCAGGACTGGCTGTCAATACATAATACTTGGGGAGCAAGTATCTAGAATTTTGGTTATTTCCACATGTCTGTGAAATGTTGCAGAAATGGCACTTTTTAACAAGGAGGAAGTCAGTTAATGGTATTTAAAGCAAGTACTTTCAAGCTTATTAATGTAATGTGGGGAGCGTTTCTTTCTTTTTTAAGTATATGTAGTATGGACTCTGCTACTGAAGCATAAGTAGTGGACAACTGAAGGAAGAGACTGTCTGGTCAGGAAAATTAACTGTACCTAATTGAGCTGGTCAGCAGGTGTCACTGTTTCAACACCAATTTCTGAATATATAACAAGTGGTGCCTAGATTATCATCACTGGTGGGTCTTTTCCTGCAAATGGCACAAAGTGGAAAATAGAATCATTCTTAGTCATTTGTCATACCTATTCTGTGAATGCAGAATGTAAAAACTGATCTGCTATGATGTACAGACTGGTTAAATTGAATGTAAAGTTTTAATGCTCTCCATTAATGGGTGTACTGAAAAGGTTAAGAAAAGCTTAGTCTACAGACCCTGAAATTTTGATTGTAATCATCATTATAGCCTTTTATACACATCCCTTCTTTGCCAGTCTCTACTGAAAATGCAATGTATTGTGACAATTTGACCATCTTTGTTTGCACTGCATTCTAATTTTAATAGTCATGAATTCCATTCCAAGCATTTAGATTGTCCTGGCATCAACACTTGTCAGTGTGGCGGTTTGATTTTGAGGAGAAATATTTGTATATTTCATAAATTAATTCCATCTCTTAATCTGCAATATTAAATGTCAGGTGTAAGGGCCAATATCTAATTGTGATCATCTTGGATTAAATACAGGATATTTATACTGTTGGAAACATGATTTTTAGGTTTCTAAAGGAAAAGGTACAAGACTTGGTTAAGAACTGTCCAGGGATAGAAGCATTGGATTTTGGCACTGGTGACACTTCCTACATAGCTTTTAGAAGTTGTGTAACCTCTACCAGAAAGCTACTGGGTTCAACTGATTCACATTAAAAATTGACTGTGCTGCAAGTACTACAGCTGGAGGGGCTAAGTACCACAGAGAGAAGCTTATAACCATAGTTTGTTAAATGTGTAATTTATATAAATATAGTTGCAGTTATAGCGCTATAGTGCAAAAAGTTTTATCAATCTGGAGTTACACAGCTGTTCCCAACTGGCAAATACAAACAGATGTTAAAGTTTCTTATGGGCCTCCTGTTTTGTTTTTTATAAATAGAAGCCATAATTACAGTGGGGAAATAACAATTTTGGGAGCTAATGTCCATTGAACCAGAAGAGTTGGCTATGGTGTGTTTACTAGGGCTGTATGAAGCTTTGGTCCCTTAGTCAATTTGGCAGAGATTCAGCCTAATTAGGTGGCTGAATCTTTGAATCCAAATCAAATTAAGAGACCCTTTAATCTCTCCAAATCAAATCGGAACCCTCCAAATTGATTTGGACAGATTCAGAAAGATTTGGTGATTCAAACATAAGACACAGCTTTAAATGTTTTCTCTACATACCTCAAGGTAACAGGCAGCTCATGAATGCTGAGATGCTAGGGCAGATAGAGCGTCCCACAGGAGCACAGGGGACTCCCAAGGGCGCTTGGCAACAGACCTGGAAGTGGACCAGAAGCACTTCTGGTCCACTTCCGGATCCACCGGGGAGTGTGTGGGGGTGGGCCCATGCCCCCGCCCCCAGCTCAGTGACTGGTGCTTCCTGGGTCTAGAGAGGCAGCTGGAGTCCTCTTGAGGCTGACTGCTGAGCTGGGGGCTGCAAGGGGACCCCCCAGCATCACAGTGTTCATGAGCCGCACCTGGTACCTCAAGGTATGTAGAAAAAACATTTAAAGCTATCTATGTCTGAATCACTGATTCTTTGAATCGGCATTGAATCTTCGGATTTGGCCAAATTAAATTGGGGACAGTGATTCGAAATCAATGGATCGAATCACTGTCCCCGATTCGGCCGAATCCAAATCTGAATCTAATACGGTGCATTTCACACACCCCTAGTGCTTGCCAATTAAATCATTTATATTGCAACTTTCCACCTGTGAAGTTAGTTAATAGCACATCAGTTTGTTTTGTGTTGCATTTTCCTGTTCCCACTGCACTAATGAAGATTCGGAACAAAAATCAGTTGCTGCTAAGGTCTTGTTTTTAACCTTGTAGATTCTAGAGCATTTTGACTTGCAAGACAGAAACCCAGTTACAGGTGTGGAATCATTAATGCACAACCAATGTGACGGGAATGAAACTAAGCATAAGCATTCTTATTTTACAAGTCACAGTCTTCTGTCACCTTAGCATAGAAATATCACCTTCTTTTCCATTGTCTTAACTTTTTTTTTCCTGGCTCTCACTAGTGACTTAAAAGTGCTTTTTATATCAATTCCTCAGGGATGATAAAATGCAAAGCATCCAACTGCAACCAGTTATGTCTGATGTAACAGCTGTGGATCATATTTACGTGGAATACTGTATGTTCTTATGTAATACAAACATACTTATTTATTGCATGCTTTGCATGTAGTTTTCTAAAAACTACACGCTCACAAACTGACTACAGTCTAGTGTACAAGATAGCGTAAGTCTGCTCTGCAGACTGTCTCCATTGTGGTTCTACATTTAAAGCTCCATGTGAAACTTCCACTGATCTTAGTGGAAGTGTCTCAGGTTGAGTGCAGATGAGCACAGTGTAAATATGCATGCAGACCCTGGCTCTGCCCTTTAAACCAAAATACTAAAGATCAATTTCTGGCTAGTAACTAATCAACCTGTTATCTTGGCCATCAAGCCTGAGCTGTAGATACAGCTCATAAGGTTGTGACTGTTGTTAACTGTTTTCTTCATGTAAGTGTGAGGGGAAGGTTTCCTTTGGTCCCCTTTTTCCCTTTCTATGAAAGGAAAACATCTCAAAGACCTGCCAGTGTACTATACACTATTCTATGAAACTTTAAGTTGCAGTTAGTGGGGCAAGAGGGACTTTTTTTAGCAAATAAATAGATTGTTGAACTGCAGTTGTATCTGCATAGTGAGATGGTTTTAAATACCTGAAGATACAAATGTATCTCTCTGCTCACTGCCTGAGAAATATATTGGCCTGCTTTCCCTTTGGAAGCAGGGTCCCTTTAAGTCGGCGGGTCCGGATGACCTACACCCGAGGGTGCTGAGGGAACTGGCGGGGGTGATTGCTGAGCCCTTGGCTCGGTTGTACGAGCTCTCTTG
>JAGPOW010003447.1:17055352-17086397 GCA_030014935.1 Caiman crocodilus
TGCCTTTGTCCTGTATGCATGGACCATAGTCAGCATGTGGTCTGCTAAGTAATGCTGAGAGGTGTCTCGGTAAGGCAGAGGGGATGGAGTGGGGAATGGGGAGCAGGGGGAGGCCAGGCAGATGCCTGCAGTCTCTGCTGAGCTCCAGCCAGAGAGCAGAGGGGAGGGGCCAGTTCTGTGGAGCAGAGAGCCCTGCCCAGCCCAGAGAGCATACCGGGCTGCAGGGGAGTCTGGTTTAACTTAAACCAGGAAGGCGTCTGGGACAAGTTGCATAAACCAGTTTGACCTAAATCAGTTAAGTCTTATATACTACATTCAACCAGGTTCATCTCAAACCAGTTTCAGCCATTTTCAGACTGGTTTATGTGCACTGAACATCTGTTCTGTTACAGGTTTAAACCAGTTTCTGATCACTTAAATGGGTTTGTATGTAATGTTTGTCCCTAGGCCAAGAGGGTATGCAAACCATCAGACTACAGATCGTGGTGAGTTGAGATGCACGCACTCAATCTATCCTGCAGACACTTTCCCACCCTAAGTAATTAGAAACATTAGAAGAGGAGCTTGCAGTGAATCAGGCACATGAAGAGCATGGGAGGAGACCACGTTCCCAGGAATATTTTGTTTAGCAAGATGTGAGACATCTCTAGAAAGTGGGGTTGCCCCTTCTGGTGGTACTATGATGCAAAAATTATATGAAGTCATTTAATATCAACATAGAAAGATGGGAAGAGCATGAAGAATCCCAACCGGTCTGGAGGTAACATCTGGCACTGTGTGCTCAACATGAAGGGGTTTTGATCCAGAGAAAGAAACATGCTGTAAACTTGGGCTCCAGCTCAGACAACATATGGATCTGTGAAACTTATAGCAATCTGTATTGCTCTTAAACTGAGCTCATCAGCCACAAATGGATTCATCAGGCATCTTATTAGACCTCTTACATGTACACCATTATTCAGAAGACCAACAGTTGCCTATATATAATTAAAAAATATTAACTGGAACTAGGTCTTCCACTTTCCAGGTGAGTCCCCTGACCACCAAGCTAGGAGTCTTAGACGTTTTCCAGGGAGGTAGACAATATAAGCTCCCGTCACACACAGGAGGGAACTGCACTGTCTGTAATGTTTGGGGTTACTTTTCTGAATTACTAAATCAGGGTGGAGGAAGAAACAGCATTAGCCACCTCTAAATAAATTCCCAGCCAGAGCTATTCACCAAATACTTTAGATATAACCTAAACCCCATTTTTTTAGTAAATGTATTGTTCACTGAAAAAATTTCATCCAGCTCAATACCAAGTTCCACAGCAGGAACCAGTGGTTGGAGGCAGAATTTGATGGTAGCTATTATTATCCTAAGCAGCTTTTTCAAATATTTTCTGAGGATTCTGCTTTTCCCATAAGAGCAAAAAAACTCAACCATTACTGGTGTGTGCAGATACTACCCATGCCACTGAAGTCTCAATGTACTAAAAAATTCTGTATCTTTCTAGGACACATCAAGTTTTTACCAGTCACATCAAATGCTCTAGTGTTTATGCTTTTTAACTTCAGCTTTGTTTCTCAGTGAGGCTTTAGGAAACTCTTTTGAGAGTATAACTTGTTAATATTAGTGGCTGCTGATTTATAAAGTGCCTTGAGTACAAAAGAAAAATTGCCCTTTTCCCATGTCAGCAACTGGTTATCTTTCAATGACCATCCAGATTGATTCTAATATTGCACCTCCAGTGGTGCATGCCTTTGAGCAGCAATAGTTACTCAGCTATGGCCTGGCCCTTACGGGCCCAGTTTCCCCATTGAGATATGCAGCTGACTTGTTTCATATTATCACCTGTCCACGCGAGGGAAGAAACAAGTAGACACTGTTCCTACTTGACTCAGAAGTCTCCAAAACACATTTGAAGGGTTATTTTCAATGTGGAAAAATGTGAGCAGTGGAGTTCCCCAAGGTTGGGTCCTTGAACCGGTGCTGTTCAATATCTTCTTCAGTGACTTAGATGAGGGCGTGGAAAGCACTTTGTCCAAATTTGCAGATAATATCAAATTATGGGGCAAAGTAAACACATTGGAGGGCAGGGAGTGGATTCAGGCAGATTTGAACAGATTGTGAATGTGGGCAGGACAGAACAGGATGCAGTTTAACAAAGATAAATGCAAAGTGCTGCATCTAGGGAGAAAGAATCATCAACACACCTATAGACTGGGAGGTGACTTTCTAAACATCACAGCAGCGGAAAGGGATCTGGGAGTCATAGTTGACGCCAAAATGAACATGAGTTTTCAAAGTGATGAAGTGATAAATAAAGCCAACCGCACTCTTTCATGCATTAGAAGGTGCGTCACAAGCAAGTCTAAGCAGGTGATAACTTCCCCTTTATGTGGCATTGGTAAGACCGTAGCGGTCTTGATTTAAAGGTTCAAACAATAGCAAATCCATTATGTCCATCATGTATTTAATCTGATTATGGACTGTCCTTAGCTAACTATTCTTGTTCTTGAAATCTTGAGTCTTATTTCTTATCTGAATTTGTCTCTATTCAGCCTCCCTCCCTATGATCTTATCAGATCTTTTTCTAAGTGAAAGCAACCTGTCAGCCCTCTTTCCCATGTCGGTACTTGCAGATAGTCATCAAATCATACCTTAACATTTCCTTGGATAAGAAAAACAGATCTAGTTTCTTTACTCTGCCATGATAAGGCATGTTTTTCAGACCTTTAATCATTCTTGTAGCTCTTTTGTAAACCGTTTGCAATTTTTCAACCTCCTCATTGAAATGTGGCTAGAGGATGAGGGCTTTCTTTTAAAGTTCTTGTTTGGTCTTCTGCTATATTATTACACAGCTCACATGTGCCCTATGTAGGTGAGTGAGAGAAGATGACTATATATAAAGTAACTTGGGGAAAGAAGACCCATTGCAAAAAGAACAAAACACCACTAGCCTAATGCTTATTGTCTTCTGCATTTCCTGTTTGCCATGGTTCATCCATTTGTATGTTTGGTTTCCATAGTCCCTCTTCCCATACCCCCACATACATTTCATGCATTTTTATCTTAATAGCTTAAGTTTCAGTTCTTTAAGAACAGAGCTAGTTATCTCAAGGGCATCCTTTAAATTGAAATAGAGATTTAATGTACTTTATAGGGGCTTTTGGACAGAGACTTCTAAACTTCTTTTGGGTAATGCAATAAAAGCAACTTGAATCATGATTTAACACTAACCATGTAGACCTGTCAGGCAGAAAATATCTTTGCCAACTTATTAATATCAGCAAAATAAAAATCAACTCCCCAAATGCCACTGTTGATATTTGCAGATGTACACATTTCCCTTTCTGTTTCCCATTCTGTTCCAAACGCTTATATTTTGGACTAGTTCTAATCCATCTGTTACTCAGTGAAATGACTCAGCAGTAGGAAAACAGCTGCAAGGTCAGTATTTATAACAAGATAATAAAATAGAGAATAAATAGGGGAAAATCCTCGCTAGTTAAGGTTCTATTTAGGCCTGGTATCTCTGGACATTGATATAAGCTTTCTCTTATACCTGTCTTCCATAGCAGTCATTTATAGACCTTACCCTGAGCTACATGCACATGGGTAACTCAAGTTAACATTTTTCATTAGGGACCAAATAACATACCTTGTCCATGTTGCATAATTATTCTGTGTACTCATTAAAAGGTTTAGTCCCACTAAAAAGAGGTTAATTAAAGTCCGCTATACTCGAGAGTGCTGCGTACAGTAGGGAAATTTACCAGCATTGCTTGTCCTGCTGTGTTGGAAATTTTCCAGTGTTGGAAACACTCGTGTAGAGGGATGTTAGCTGCTGAGGAAGTCATTAGCAGTGTATCAGTTAAACTTGATTACAATGCTACAAAGCCCCATCAACTGAGCAGGTGCTGGTGGGACTGGGTTTTTTTGTTTTTTTAAGGAATGGCCCTAATGTAGACAGGTCATAATCTCTCTTACTTACTTACAAACAGTTCCTAACTAAAAAAAATCACAAATCTAATGTTCAGGATTCTTTCTGTTCTATTTTGAAAGGCAAATGTATTTGTTTGATACAAATGCATTGCCAAATATGTTCTGCAGCACTTCCTGAAATCCCATTGGCCACAAGAAAGTAATCACAGGCTCAGCATTCAACCAAAGACATATTTTCCATTCAGACATCAAGTGCTAAGGAAAGTCACAGCTCCTAGGAACCATTTCATCTCTTTGCACATCATCTAAGTAGGTCAGAAATCCTCTCTGCATCTGACATGCTGCACATCTGAACACAAGATAACCAGCTCCTGATAGTAACATCTTGAATTAAATGAAAGGACTCTAAGCTCTGCTCTGTGCTTTACTTCTTCCTCAATAGCTGTTGGATATTTTAAATGATCCTGAAATATTTTTGTATGGTTTCAACATGTCTTTTTACCTCCCTTGAAAGCTCTGCCCTGGACTTTGGAACAAAGTAAAAGGCTTTAGGTGTAATAATTATCCCATCTGAACAGCCAAATGCAGTCTGCTGTCTCATTGTTTAGCTCACATCTGGTATGAGCTCACTTTTTCTGCTTTTTAGAATGTGTTAGAAAGGAATAGGTATCTGGGTTGTAGCTGTATCGTCTACTACATTTTGACACTCTTGGCATTGACAATATTTGTAAAGTACAAGGGGAATGAAATCTTTCAAAATAATTGAGAAGTCCATCATTTTTTGTGTTTTATGAATTAAAAATGACCCCCAGGAAAAAGCCTCTATTATTTCAATGACAGAAATGTCTTCCCATGTTATTGCATGTGTCTGTATTGCCTTAGTGCAGTGTTTCCCAACCAGTGTGCTGCAGGACAAAAGGGTGCCATCAGAAATGAACAGGTGGGCTGTGGAATTTTACCATGGCAATGAGCTGCAATCAGTATGAGACTGGGGAATGCCTTAACAGGCGTGCTGCAGAAAATGTTTATTAATGTAAGCTTGCCTTGGGCTGGAAAAGGTTGGAAAACACTGCTTTAGTGCCCACTAGCACCAGTTGTAGTGTAGGACCCCCTTGGGCTAAGTACTTGACAAACAACAACAAGATGATGAACCTTATTGCCAAAGAGTTTACTATCTCCTATCCAAATTCAATCTAAACGGACAGATTTTTTTCTCAAAACATTTCTGAGAAGGAACCCCAAGCTACAGGAAGTTCTAGGTCAAAGCCAGAATCAGATAAGTACTTTGGAATCCATTTGCACAAAAATGGAATCCATTTGCACATTTGTCTAGGAGACAAATTGAAATCTCCCCTCTGCCCAGCACCATATAGGCTTCTTTCACTTTAACTCTTGCCTTCTCAGTTCATGTTCCCAGATCTAAAGTGTTTATGAGGTGGTATTCCTGTAGGCTTTTATACCATGCTCATCAGTATGCGATGAAAACATATGACTCGACACAAGATGGCTTCAGAGAGTTCTCACTCGAGTTGCCGCAACTGCCCAGGTTGCTTTTCTCCATTCCAAAAATGACTTCCTAGTTCTATAGCTGTTACTTAAGCCACGTGTATAAATCCCAGTGATACAAATACTTGACGTGCATGGTTTTTTTGGATCCTTGAAGTAGTGATGTTACAAAAGTATTTTTGATGCAAGAAAAGCAGAGCTAAGTAGCAAAAAGTTGCAACAGTGTCAGTCCAAGATGTGATATAACACCTGTTCAGAAGGTTGGGTGATACCTGGACTTGTCATTTAGTGGGAATCCACCATGCAAAGCCCTCTAATAAATATAAGCAATCTAGGTCCAAACAGATCCTTTTTTAACAACAAAATGTTTTGAGGGTTTTTTATAAGGTTTTATTTTGTTATTAAAATGGGGAGGAAATATTTTCTTGTAGCCAGAGAACAAGGAGCCAGGATTTATATTTTTACTTTTATTCATTTATATTTTTACTTTTCTTTGTATGACCTTTAGCAAAACAAATGAACTTGTGTGTGCTTCATAAATAAAATAGTCATATATTTCCCCTGGGTACTGTGTAGTCCTAAGTAAGCCTAGCAAAGTGCGATGAGTGTAAAATATCATTATTACTATTATTATTTTGTTTTTCTAATGTAAATAAAGGCAGCTGGATCTTTATAGTGACTGAATCTCTCTGGATTCCGCATGCTGAATCCCTGACTTCTCCAAAAGCACTCAGAGGTGAAATTTAAGAAAATCAGAGAACTGGCATGAAAGAGCGGTTAGAAAATCAGGAGCAATTCCAATAGGGTACTATTAACTTGCTGATCTGTACTGAAGACCTCAGGGTAACTCATTCAACTACAGCAATGTAGCACACTTGAGCCAAGGTTGCCACATCCACTTATAAGAAGTGGAATTGGGCTTGTTTTAAAAGTTGCTTATGGTTTTTTTAGTCATGGGTTGCAATTTTTTCGCTTGTTTTATTTGAAGGTTGCTTATATTGGGCTTTTTTTGTAATAGGTGACTTAAACAAAAAAAGTTATAGTTCAGGGGTAGGCAAAATGGTGGGTCCGGTCAGTAACTGGGCTCCATTTCCCAGCAGCCCCTGCCAGCGTGCCTGGGAACGGTTTCCAGGAGACCCCAGCAGCAGCCGCACTGTGATAGACCATAGGACTGTGCAAAATTTCATTGGGTGTTTTGTTTTGAAGCTGTTTTGATGCATTTTGACCTCAAAACAGCAAAATCGATGTAAACGGGGCGGTACTCCAGGAAGTACCCCCTCTCCAGTTGAAGGGATCAAAGCAGGTGCACAAGTGCTGTGGGAGGTGTAGGGACTCTCCTCCCCCTATAGAGCAGAGCCAGACCACCAATGGGGACTTAATCATATACCTTCTAATGAGGGAACATAACCAGTACAAACCAGGGGGGTATAGAGGACACTACAATGCCCCAAAGGGGCAGGATTCAACAAATGTTAGACACTTACAATCATAGACATATTCATCCAGTTGACAAAAGACAGGGTTCACCAAAATGTAAAACACAAACAGCAGAACAAACAATCCTGGTTAGTATTACTGTAAATACAAAAGGCACAAAATACAAAATGTCAAATTACAAGGAATATAGGGCCTAGGTACCTGGAGGGGGAGAAAGGGGAAAAACACAGTGGTCCCTTCCCACTGCAAGAGGAATTTTTCCTTTCATAGCTCACTCACCCCAAGTCACCAAAGCTGGGACTTGAACCCAGATGGCCCACATAGTAGACAAAAACACTGCCACACAGCCACCACTGGTAGCATTGCTCCAAGCTGCTAGAGGTCTTGACCTTCCTGGAGCCCTGGCCTTACATTGAGCTGCCTGGCCTCTGACTGGAGGAGCTGGATGCAGAGCTGGGAACCTCTCAGATCGCTGCTCAGATCCTGCTGGAGCTGGGGAGCCTGTCCTGCTGGCCACAGCCTCTCGGAGGGGATCCTGGAGCCCAGTGGGGAACCTCTCCTGCCACCTACACACTGCGCTGCTGAGGATCCCAGTGCTACCTGCAGGTCCCACTGCTTCAGGCTCTTCTGGGGCAACTGCTCCCACCCCACTGGCTCAGCTCTTGCCAGTCCTTCCTTGTGGTCCCTCACTGGTCTCCTCCCTGAGTCAGCCACGCTACCCCTTTTTATCTCCCTCCTGGTGACCCACAGGGCCAATCAGGGGACATGGAGGGTGAGTCTCTGGGGCCTGATTGGTAAGGAAAGGGAATCCCAAGTCCTCCAATCATCTTTTGCCCTTTCAAAACCCCTAGGCTAAGTCACTACCAGCCAGCCCATCACAGCGAAATGAAACAAACGCCTTTAAAACAGCTTCAAAACGAAACACGGGAACTTGAAACGCTTCAAAAGTTTTGAAACATTTCCAGTTTCAAAGCCGGGCTTTCTTGGCTTCAGCACCAGTCCTAGCCGGCAGCAGCAGTCTCCTGTCATCCAGCGCAGATCCAGGGGCTGCACCTCCTGGGAGGGTTCTGGCCCAGCCCCCAGCCTTCCTAGGGATGCGGGCCCCTGGATCTGCGTACCGGGTGGCAGCATGCTGTCACTGCCAGGTAGGACCAGCGGCAGCACCAATCTTCTCAGTCCTTGGCATGGGCTGCACTTATTGCCAGTCCCACCTGGCAGCAGCAGCCTCCTGTCATCTGGCAGGCAGATTGGGGGCCTGCCCAGGGGGGGCTGCAGAGCTTTGCTGACTCCTCCCAGGGGTGCGGGCCCCCAATCTCCCTCCTGGATCACAGGATGCTGCTGCTGCCAGCTGGGACTGGCACTGGGTGAATAGATGTTCTCCTAGCCCCTGATGTTTGACCCTTGTATACTTAAAGGCTGCCACCAAGCCCCCCTGAGTCTTTTGTCCAGGCTAAACAGTCCCATGTCCTTCAGCCTCTCCTCATATGGTCTGTTCTCCAGACCTCTAATCTTTTGTGTGGCCCTCCTTTGCACTCTTTCCAGCTTCTCTACATTTCTCTTGGAGTGTGGCACCCAGAACCAAACACAGTACTCCAGCTGCAGCCTCACCAATGCTGGGTAGAATGCTAGCTAGTGTAGCACCGCAATGCACTGGAGGGTGAGAAAACACAATGGCTCCTGTCTACTGCAAGAGGAATTTCTCCTTGTTAGCTCACTCACCAAGTCACCAAAGCTAGGACTTGAACACAGCTCTCCCAGGTGGAAGGAAGGAAAGAACACTACCACACAACCACCAGTGCTGGTACTGCTCCAAACTGCTAGGGGTCTTGACCTTCCTGGAGCCCCAGCCTCACATCAAGCTGCCTGGCTTCTCATTGGAAGAGCTGGAAGCCGAGCTGGGACCCCTCAGGTCACTGCTCAGATCCTCCTGCTAGCCACAGCCTCTTGTTGGGGGTCCTGGAGTCCAGCAGGATGCCGCTCTTGCCGGCCACACACCGTGCTGCTGAGGGTCCCGCTGCTGCCTGCGGGTCCTGCTACTTCAGGCTCTTCTGGGGCAACTGTTTCCGCCCCGCTGGCTCAGCTCTTCAAAGCTCCTTCCTCATAGTCACTCACTGGTCTCCTCCTGAGTCAATCATGCTGCCCCTTTTATCCCCCTCCAGGTGACCCAAGGGGCCAATCAGGGGACATGAGGAGTGAATCTCTGGGCCTCATTGGTAAGGAAAGAGAATCCCAAGTCCTCCAATCATCTTTCACCCTTTCAAAACTCCTGGGCTAGGTCACTGCCAGCTAGCCCGTCACAACGCCATATACTGAGAAGCAATTTCTAACACATTGTAATTTACACAAAAAAAATCTAATCAAACATCAGTTTTTATTTTCATACAATCCATTTTAACTCCAAGTGGAAAAAGTCGAAGTCATTCCAGGTACCCGTGATTAGCAGATGCTTGCAGTGCAGTTAATCTCTTTTTGCTGGCTAAGTCTGTGACTGTACGTAAGGTTGTTTGTTGAAAAACATTCATGAATAATGTCCTTGCCTATGCAGTGCATTTTAAGAGCTGTCAGGTTGCTATACTTCTATAGGCCCTTCTATAGGCCTTGTTCACTCAGAACTCTTCTAACGCGTTTTATTTAAATCGTAGTAAGCATTACCGTCCCATATTAAAAGAACATGTTATGAGCAGTTCCACAGTAACGTTTACTACAATCTCGAATGGGATCTCTGGCTCACTGTTGATTATTAGTCCCAACCCCCTGCATGCACTAGTCAGAAACCAGTTCCCATGCAGTGTAAACATGGTATTTAGGAGCCGCTCATGGGACACGAGGATTTTGAACTGATTCTGGTACAGTCCCTGGGCCAGGACCAACAATCAACTGATTGTTAATTCCAGCCCCACACCACGCACCATTCTTGAACTAGCTCCAGTGTGGCTCAAACACAAAGCTGCAAGCCAGGCAGTGTCTTAAACCAGCCCTGATGAAGTCCTGGGACTTGGGTATGCAATCAGCTTGTTGGCTACAAATGTCCAACTCAGGATCCTTAAAATTCTGGTTTATTAGGCAGATTGAAACACTGTAATGAAGTTAAATCATAAACCTTGGGGCTGATGGCCAATCGAGGCTTCTTTCAGGGTGGTGTTATCCTCCAGAAGGGAGTCGCTGGCTGGTCCTTCTGGCTGGACAGGTCAGGTGCTGGTCAAGTTGGAGATCAAGAGGGCGTTGTTGAGGGTCACTTTTCACTGCTTTTTATCTGTCCTTGGCAGACTTCGGTGACTCCCCAGTTTTCAGGTTTGCCCAATCCAAGGGTTGTTGACCCTAATGAGACTTCCCCTTCGGTGGCTACTGGATGGCATCTGTCAGCCCCAGGGGTTGTCCGCACGTACATGCAGGTTTGGGAGTCCGTTGATGAATTTTGAATAGGGCTCTAGGAGTGGTCGATCTGGAGATATACATTCCAAAAGTTGGTCCCCGGTGTTGATTAACTCAGACCAGGGCTCCTAGCCCTTGAACAGTGATGTTTAGAGATTTCCCGGTTGTTACATTGTCTTCTATTGATTTTTTCCATTGGTTGATCTGCAGTTTCCCTAGGTGTTAATTGCTGTCTGCTACAGTTACGCATTCAATCACTGATTCACTCGCTCTTTCATGGGCCCGCCTGATACAGGGAAGTGGCAGTTTGACTCCTGTCCTTGTTAACATTGTTACTAAACACATTTACAGTTGAAATGGAAGAAGTATAAAATATAGGCTACAAATGTAATGCCATGGCACACAAATAGATAAAAATACCAAAATACAAGGGGAGATACAAAATGCACACATACAAATTTTAAAACACAATTCCTTAACTTAAAGTGAAAGAAAGAGGAAGGAAGAAAAGGTAGAAGAGGAAAAACATATCCAAGGAGGGGAGAGTAACTGCAGGCAAGAGGAAAAGAGGGCTTTCTGCTACAAGCTGATTATGGATCCCAGTCTGGGGACCACAAGTTACTCGTATTGTCTCCATGGAGTGGTCAGACAATGGCAGAAAATGTACTACTTCATATGATCTAGAGATATTCCTCCCAGGAAATGTCTTAAGTTTGTTATGATATGATCTCATTTAACAGGTGTTTTAGTGTCTGAACACTTGAGTACTTACATTTTAAGAGCAGTTAACACATCCTACATGTAAGGTGTGACAGGGTCCTATTACTATTTCTGTTTCCTTGTCCTCCATCTAGCTACTGTGTTTGCTAATTCTTGTGAATGCACTGCAAATTAAAACAAAAAACAAGGGGGGAAAGAAACTTTTTAAACAATGAAAGAGAATGTTGCCAAGAAAAATCCTAGCCTGTCATCTTTATATTCAGTTCAAAATTGTGTGTGTGCATGTGTAGGCAAAATACGTGTGAGAGAAGTAACTTTTGCAAAGCTGTTCAGTTATATCACCTAGCTTATGATGAGCTCTGTAATTAATGACAGCAGGGGAACATCTTATTTCACTTCCAGCCTTGGGACTCATCTCCTGCCATCCAATTGCCCAAGTCATTTTGAACCGATAATTGAGCTTCAGTGCTAGAATAAGATTTTTCTCGCTTGCTAATGTTATGAGGATCAAGTGTAAACGTTATTTTCTGGCTTCAGCTAAGCTAATCTATCAACCTACGCGTTCTGCTTGCCCAGGCAGACTCTGCATTAGACAAACTGTACTGTTTAGAAATGAACCAAGCAAGTTGAAAACAGTTCAGACTAGCTTGCAAGGGTGAGAGAGAGAGAGAGAGAGAGAGAGAGAAAGAGGAAAAAAAGAAAAAAAACTTTCCAAGCATCAAGAGCTTTTCAGCCATATGTGTGTAAAAAATTTCTTTCCAAATCACGTGACATGAGGAAGAGGCTCAAATCCATTACGCAATAATGAAAATATGCCGTTGGCAAAGTTAAGCCAAAACCTGAAGTGCTGCAGGAAGCTGGGAATACAAGGAAAAAAGAATCAAACTTAAAAAAAAGTTGGAGAACTTTAAATTTCAGGCTATCTCAGAAGGAAGCTGTTTGCAACAATAACTGGGATTCTGGCTACACTGTGTGACAGTGATTTGCAGTGGAACATCTGCTTAAGATTCATTAGGTTTTCCAGGGCATGTCAAGATCTTACTGAAGAGATTAGTCCTGGTGAGTAGAATTTCCTATTTTTTCTCCCCTCCCTTAGCCTTAACTTCAAAAACGTACCAAATAAGGTTTAAATTTTTGTGCACTTAGATTTCTGGGACATGCAAAGGAATCCTTAATAGCAACAGACTCAAAAGAAATAATCCAGTGGGGAAGAGCTCATCATAGACGTTTGTTTGGAGCAGTCAACTGCTTCAGTTTCAACTGCAACCTTTTCCTCCGTTTTGCCAATGGTGACTTGTATTACAACATTTTGTACACAAAACTAGTCAAAGATTGCCACAGGTACCAGCTGTTGGCTTAACAGCACGGACAGTGATGAAATTCCAACTACAAAAAAACTTTTCCTTTTTCAGTGTGTAAGGTTGACAGCATTTTGCTTAACAGGCAATGGGCCAAATTCATTCCTGGTGTAACTCCAGTGATCTTCATGGCTGTACAGTACTAAAAATTAAATGAATCCATTTTAAAACTGCATTGTTACTAAACAATGCACTTTGTTTAAAACCAAATAATTGATTAGCTTTTTGCAGATAAACCTTGCCTTGCCATTTCTATTAGTGTGATACTATAATACAATTAGCTATGGAAAAGAATATGATCAAAGAAAAATCAGTCGCTTTAAGAACACTGGAACTGTAATTATTCTGTAGGGCTCCAAAGGTGGGAGGCTGTAGTTTTATTTAATCAATGTGTACAGGAAACATCAGGATGAAATGAAAAATCAAATCTTTTCACTCAGAAAACTGCTACAGGACGCATCTGAAGGCATGAAGAAGGAAAATATCATCAGTTTAGGGAGTGCAAGAATTGATCCAGGCAGTCAATATTCAGGCAATAGAGAATATTCTTTCTTCCTCCCCACCAGCTCATACACACAAAACCAGATTGTTTTTGTGGACTTCCTTGCTGGAAAATTACTACTGAGTCAGGTCATTCATCACTGCTTGACCACCCTTATAGATGGATAAATACTGCTTGCAATTGTCTGATCTTACATTTGCAAAGCAGTTGAGATGTAATAAGGAATGTATACTACATAATAACAGAACGGAACAGCTGTTCTTCTGTGCCTGGTGCTAAACCTTTCCTTGCCCAGATCCTGTTTTAATTTTTTTAAATTTATTTTAAATTATATATGGTATCTGATTTCCTAATTGTAAAATTGCTCAGAAAACTCAGTATAAACAAGATTCTGGGCTGTTATAGTGAGAATCTTCTCTAGTAAGGGAATTTGTAGAAGCAAACTAAGACAAATAGATTTTCAGAGTAAATAAAGCAGACTACCTCGGGTGGCTGAGTTGGATACATGGGTGGGAGTGTGGGTGGGTTATATATGCAAACCATACTAGAAGAGCATGGGTTTGTTTCCTTGTTAGCATGTAGTCCACATGAGGTAGCTTGCAAGTCATCTATTACATTTACTAGAGGAACCTGTCTTTCAGCTCAGATAAATCTCAGCCCATTTAATGTTAATTTATGATTTTAACCCTGAAAATTCAGGATTCAAATTCTATAGAATGTCCTATGAATAGAAATGTATTGACTCCCTGGGAACAGAGAGACCACTGGAGAAAAAGAAGCTCCTCTTCCAGTTCCTCTGGAAAGAAACAGCTCCATCTGAGTTTGAAGCTTCTCTTCCAGCTCAGCTTCTGCCTCTCCACCCCCTGCTCCAATGTCTTGAGGACTCATGGGTTCACAAGGAATCCTCATGAAAGGAAGAGGGTCACCAAAACTGAACTAGTAGGTGGGAGCCACATTTTTATTTCAGTGTTTCATTGTTTCATTATAATCAACAAAAATACTAGAACCAGCCCAGAAAACAGGGGCATTCCCACTTTTAGGGCCACATCGTCTCCCTGACTTAGAGAGTTTGTTACATATTTTTATAGCAGAGGCTATGACAAAGTGGGCATGTCTACACAAGACAAAAACTGCGCAATAGCATAGCATTGCACAGTAGTGGGTTGGACAAAACCTGTACTAATATGCTACTATACAGTAGTATTAGGCTACTGTGCAGTAAGCATCACTAAAAAGCCATGTGGCGGTGCTACTGCGCAGTAGCGCAAGTTATTGCATATTGATTTAGTACTTGGTTAACCAACCAAGTACAAAACGTAATGTGCAGTAACTATGGCACATTAATGACCATACAGACATATTGATTAAGAAAAAAAATGAAACAATCCTTTAGGACTCGATCTCTGCATTGAACATGATTACAAATATGCAGTGCTCTGCATATCTGCTGTATAACAGTGCTCCAGAACCTAACTGTTACAGGCTGTGTGAAAGAACGTCGTACAAAGGATTCTCCCTGAGGGTATGGGTTTTTCATTATTCCGGAAATTCTCCTGCATCATTCCTGAGAGGTCTGGGAACTGTAATGCCATCAAGGGGAAATCAACCTCCTGTCCAGATCTGTCTCTTCCTAGAAATGCACAAAGGACCTGTACTTCCACTGCAGCCCTTACTGCCTAGTGGACCATCCTTTTCCTTGCTTCTTAGCCCAGAATTGAGCCAAGTGCTACCAAGTCTATGGAGGGGACATCCTGACTCCACACCTCCCCACCAGACCCTTCCCCTCCCCTCCAAACCCCAGCCCACCCCGCTCTGCACGTGGATCCAACCCTATGCAGAGAGGGCTTTTGGGTTCAAAAAGGTAGGGGGAATTTTGCCACAGATCCTTCAATGCAAATGCACAAACTGGACTTGGATACAAATCATCTGTAACCATTACTGGTTACATTACTAAGTAGGCCAAAAAGCATCCTTGCTCATTAATCCTATAAAGCTTGCAAAATAAATTGGTGGATGGATGGTTTATTATTGGAAGTGTTAAAAGAAAAAACATTTTCTGCCCTAATAAAGTCTTGCAAACTACTTCTATGCTGAAGCTGAGAGAGAAGCAGGACCTCTGTACAGAGCTATAAAGCCAAGTTTTAACATCAGCTCTAACACCAACCCATCCTGTAGCTTTGGGCAGTCACGGCAACAATGTAGAGGTGTCTCCACTAGGGTTGCCAACTTTGCATGCCAATCTGGGTGCGCAAGGCTGGTGCCAGGCCTGATCCCAGCATGCAGTGGCCAGCTGAGGCTGCAGGGGCCCAGTCTGAGCCTGTGTATTTGGGTGGTGGCAGCATGAGGCCCAACCCTGGTGTGCAGGGCCTGATCCAACCCATGGACTGACCCCATGCCACTCATTTGGCCTGCAGAGATGAAAGACTGAGTACCACTGCTGTAAGATTTTGAGAGCACTTGGTGGGGTGTGCCCCTAAAAGTATTAAATAATTATACAGAAACTGAGAATAGCCATGTTCATAATTGGGGCAGATCCGGGGGAAGAGAGGAATGCACTGGTGCACTGTACCTCACCTTGATTCCTGTTCCACCTCAAGTTTAAAACCAACAGTCTGACAGAGGCAACAGCATTTCTAATAAGACAGCAGAAAGTGTGTCAATTGACACTATGGCTCATTAAAATCTATATGATTCCTTCAAAACTCTTCATTCCACATATGTTAGGGACTTTCTCTTCTTTTTAATGGTCTTGACATTAAAGACTATTTAATGGTCTTGACCCTCTCTCCTTTTAAATGGTCTTAGGTTTCCTTGTACCTGCAGATCCCCCACCAGGTCATCCCCTGTAGCCAGCACCACGTCCAGCAAGCACTCCCCCTAGTGGGATCAAATACCTTCTGCATTAGGTGGAGGTCCTATTTGTAGGTTAAGAACCTACATAAGCAGTAGGTTCTGGCTGACTGATCCTCCCAGCTGATGTCAGGGTAGTTTAGGGCACCCACAACAACCATATCTCTTGACCGTACAGCCTCTGACAGCTGCCCAGAGAATTCCAGGTCTAGCTTACCCCCCTGGTGTGGCAGTCTATAGTAGAAACTATAGTAGTAGCCAAGGTCGGGGTTTAAACCTTTCCTCAGGCTTACTTAGTCCTGCTGGGACCTCACCATGCTCCCCCTCAGCTCAGCTTCCCTATGGAAGGGAAAGGAGGGCTGCTCTAATGCCCCAGGGCTTCTGGTCTGAGTTGCTGCATACACGTGTCTGCATTTCTGGAAAGAAAAGGGAATGTCTATCCAGCTGCAAAATGGTTCAGTCTCTGCAGGTTAGACTGACCTGCAAAGATTTAATCAGTCCAGGCTCGGGGTTTTGAATGTCTGTCCCTAGCCCAGATGAAGGATTGATCACCAGTTTAAAACACATACACACACACACACACACACACCTCCAAAAAGCAAATTAGAAACAGATTACATATATGTAATCTTGTTCTCTCTCTAAACTATAAGCAATGGTCCCAGGGGTGAAGGTCAGGAAGAAAGTTTAGCGTACAGCAAGATTCTGTGGTTCAATGAAATGTCAGGTTTTGTTGAACTGTTGTGCAACACAAATATCTATTTCGTAAAAATGCCCAGCACAGGGACAGTGTTTTATACATATATTTTCTCACATAGAACTTGCACTCTTCCCCCCAGAACCAGCTGGAAAGAATTGGAGCGAGAATTACATGCGAGGAAAAGAGTTTGGAAATTTGGGGGTGGGGCAGTACTAATTGTGCAGCTCTGGCAACCACAGCAATCAATACTGTCACCACTCCCTTCCTTCCCTGCTCCTCACCACAAATTTCCAGATACCTGGGGTAAGCCCTTCTTGCCAACCTTGTGCCAGATCAGGGTGGTGTGCAAGGTTGGTCTTTGGTCACAGTGCAGGATTTTGCCCTACCCACAGCCCTGGATCCAGCACATAGCTTCAGAGCCAGTGAATAGGGTTGGACCTGGAATGCAGCGGGAGCTAGCATGTCAGATTGGGCCCCAGTGTGCAGCCCCCAGCTCTCGCACACACCTTCCAGCCCCCATCCCATTGCATACCTGCCAGCCCCCTGTCCTCAATCCCAAACTCTGGTGCATAGCTCCCAGCCCCCAGCTTTGAAAACCCTAGACCTCTGCTACTTACCATACTTCATGGTAAGATTCTTTTTCATTTTGGGACCTTGCAAACATAGAGGGTGTGTTATATTCGAGAGTGGGGTATATGTGAAAAATATAGTAATATGATATCTATGGTGGAGTACTCAAGCTTTAAATAAATGTATCTTTCATGAAAAAATGAGGAAGGCTTTCCTTATTCTGCAGGGTAAAAGGGAAGTATCTAAGCTAGATTTAAATAAACTAGCTCAAGTGCTGAGAGTAGTCCAACTCATAGCTGCATGGCACTCAGATGCATGCAATTCATACTGAGATCCACACTGCCAGATCCACGCTGCCAGTATCCGAGCTAGTTCATCTGAAGCCAGTGGAGATTAGGATTGCCAACTCTGATTGAAGCTATTCTGGGAGATTTTTTTTTCTCCCAACATGCATAATGTCATTAATAAGGGTGCACTAATAGAGATTTTTGGAGCTGATATCGATGGCCAATTTTTAACGAGTCATATCAGCCAATACTGATCCAATTGCCAATATGCAACTGGGCAGCTTGGAGAGTAGCATCCAGCTGGTAAATCTGTTGTGGAGGTACAGATTGAGGCCCCCGTAGTGAAGAAGGGAGTGGGGCTGAAGCAGGGGCAGGGGCAGGCACTGCACAGCCAGGGCAGGTGTATGGGACACAGCTGCGAGCAGCTCATCCAGGGGACATGGAGGAGGGAGGTGGCTCCCACCGCTACGCACACCCTGGGATGGCATGGGGGGGTGTGCCCCAGGATCTGTGCGTGTGGCAAGGGTGGGCTGCCACTCTGTACTGGGCCTGGGGTTGGTGCCAGGCTCTTCCTGGCAGGGTACTGGCTTGGGCTGTGGTCAGGGTGGGCAGCACCACTTGTAGGGGGGCTACTGGCTACTTCGCCATAGGCCTCCTCCCAGTGTTGCTGCTGACCACCCCAAGCACAACCCTGGCCCAGCCCCCCTGCCAGGAATTACTCAGCACAGCCTTGACTCCAGTCCACAGCAGCAGTCTGCCCCACATGCAGATCCAGGGGCACACCCCCCCATGACCTCCTGGGGTGCATGCAATAGTGGAAACCACCACCTTCTCCCCACACCCCATGGACGAGCCACTCATGACTCCATCCTCCACCCCATCCTGGCTGTGCAGTGCCTACCCCTGCCCCAGTCCCACTCCCTCCTTCACCACCAGGGCCTCGATCTGTCCACCCCCCCATGCCCCTTCTCTCACAACAGACTTACCAGCTGGACCCAGTTGCTTTCCACGCTGCCAGGCTGTGCTCCTGGCCATCTGCACAGCAGCTACACTCATGCATGGGGCATTTATTGATGACATTATCAGCCATATCAGTCAAAAAAAGCCAATTGCCAATACTGTCAATTTTCCTTATAGCAGTGCTGATCCGATATGGGACTGATGTATTGATGCACCTCTTGTCATTAATTGTATTGTTCAACCCATTCACCAAGATTGCTGTCAATAGTCATCAGGAAATTGATGCTGATTCCGGTAGACTCCTGGCCAATCCGGGACCCCTGCGCTGCCCCCACCTAGTCCCGCCTGTCAAGATCAGGTATCATGCCTCCCTGAATGCCTAATCTAGTGTGCAGGGCCACACTATCCAGCCTAAGTGTCCCCCACAGTTCTGGAAATTAAGTCGTGAAAGTTGCACCAGTACTCCCTCACTACCAAATTTTTGGACCCATAGGAAGTCTTGTGGACCAGATGACACAATGCCAGGAGCCAGATCTGGCCTCTGGTCCAGGGGTGAGCATGCTGTATTATAATAATAATTTCCACAGGCTAAAGTGAATATTTATCGATTTTAAAATGTGCATCCTCAGAGTACACTTTTGCTTTATTCTTCACAGAATAAGGGTTTCTGTTTTCTCTAGTTACCTTCTCTTTCACCACTCAGTACTTTATGTATCTCTGTAAGTTCCCTCTTGTTCATCCCTTCTCCAAAGAAGTCTCATTCTTTTCAGCTTATCCTCAAAAGGAAATGTCTCCTTGCCACGAATTATTTATGCTGTCTGCTTTTGCCCTTTATTTTTGTTATTTCCTGTTTGAGATACTTGATCATAACTGCACCCAGAATTGCTAGCTAAGGCCACAGCAGATACATTACCTATATAATATCTTCTATCATATTGTCCATCCTATTCCTTAGGCATTTTGAGATTTTTCTCTCTGTTTTAACTGTTGCTTATGAGGAAACGTCTTTACTCAGCTGTCCATGGTGATACCTGTCGTGCAGTTTTAGTCATTAATCTGATGCCTTTCACCAGCAACAAATTAACTTAAATATGCATAAAGCATAGGAGAACATAGGAATAAGACGATCAAAATGGCTTACAAGGCAAGATTAGCACTGTTTTTTGTCTCTCACTCCTCTGCGTGTTCTTAATTATACATACTGCAGAACTAAGAGTCTCTCAATTCAACAGATTTCTTCAGTGGGCTTGAATTCAACAATTCTCCAGTGGGTTTGGAATTGGAAGTTACTTGGTACTTGCCTCTCCCAGCATGTAATATTTGTTCCCTCCCCTTCAGGATCTGAGACTGTGAAGGGGGAGGCATGTTAAGATAAATGCTTTTCACAATACTTTCAGTCCAGATAATGGTTAATAATCATCTCATTTTTTAGTGCATGGGCTTAACAGAGAATACTCTGAAATTCAGGCAAAGCCTTGTTAAGTCTTTCTATTAATTTCAGCATGTATCTAGCCCCAGGACACTGCTTGTTACTGTTGTCTAGGACTGCATTGTAACAAATAAGTTCACACCACTGCATTTAATTTCCTAGTTTGCATCCGTGATCAGTTAACTACTCTGGATTTCATGGCAGCTCTGTACTCAGGCAGTGCTGGAGAACTGTATGAAGGCTTGTTAGATTGCTTTTATTAGTCTACTGTCACTTTTATTAGTGTAGAAGTAGCAGCAGTTCCCAATCTGTGGTATGGTTACCACCAGTTGTGGCCAGACAACCTGTCAGTGGTACGCATTAACAGATTTATTATAATTACTCTGTAAGACAAAAAATTGCTGGTGGTACTTAAGGTTGTATTGTTTTAAATTGGTGGTGTACAATCTGTCAGAGTTTGGGAACTGCTGAAGTAGGGCATTTGATGTTAAAAAAACCAAAGTGGGTGGATGATTCTTTCATTTAATATAGAAGACGCTCCATAAGTACGGAAGATGTTGCAGTCTCATCTATGTCTCTGTCCACTGATTAAGCATATTAAATGTCTTAACCTGCCAGACAAGGAATATTAAAATGATATGGCAGATCCCAAAGTTATCTGATAAAAAATCCAAAATTCTCAGATTGAAACCCCCAAATATATGTTTTTTCCACTATTAAAATGAAACACCATTTTATATATATATAAGCAACATTTTATATATGTGTGTATACACACACGCACACCTGCGCACATTTGCACACATTATATAAATAGTAAGTTGAACACAGTGTTTTGTTGATATATTTATGTAACCCTTCTGCTGAGCACCTGTCAGGAGCAACAAGGGCCAAGTTCGGTTTTGGGGTACTAAATAGATTTCACCTGGGCTTGAGCCCCTACCCAGACTACCTGGGAAACACTAAATAAAACCACTAGGGAGTCCATTAAAACCAACAACCTTTCCCTTGCAAGCAGTGTAAGCATAAAATCCAAATCTATTACAAAGAATAAAGAAAAAACAAAAGTAAACACTAACTATAATTTTAACACACTACAATTAACTACAAAACAAGGTCTATAGGTGGCACGCTCTTGGGGAGGCTTCCCCCATACCCAGGCAGTCTAGGACATGGGGATCCCCAAATGGTACTTCTAGGAGGATGGCACACCTTTCCCTGACCTTCAGCAATGAGCTAGAGAGGGGGGAACCACACCAGGGCATCCTATGAGCTGCTCCTTGAGTTTGCTGCACGGCAAGGAGCTACTCAAAAGCACAGGTTCTTCCATGCTGCAAGGGGCTCCTTGTTGCTCCCCGCTAAGCTGTAGCACCAATCTCCACTTCCACGTGATGGTTTTGAGGGGTTAACTGCTGCTTTCATCAGCATATCACACCCCAGAGTTTCTAGTCCTAATCCCAGCTCTGCCAGGGCAGGAAGTTGCAAGAGAGCTCAAAGACAAACCAGCCAAACAGCAAAAGAGCCTGAGCAGCAACCAGTGCCAACCACGCTGCTTGGTCAGGACAAAGAGCTACAAAAGCAACATGTGCCAGGCCCAAACTGTGCCAGGCCCCAAGCCAGGCCCAAATATGTAGCAAATGTACAGCAGGGCTCAGCAGCTAGGCTGAGACACTACCGCTGTAAAACAAAAGAACGGGGACTCAGGCCTGTCCTGCACCAGGACCTGAACATACAACAAAAGAGCACCAGGCCTATTTAGCTGCATCCTGGACATTTAGTCTCAGCTACACTATTATGTTGAGACCTAACAGCTATGAAACAACAAAAAAGGGCTAAGCCTATCTTGGCTTGGGTTTGAACTACATCTAGCACCCAACCACACCGCTTGGTTGGGGCATAAACTACAAAAGAGACAAAAGGAGACCCTGGACTATCTTGCTGGGCCTGGACCGGTCAGCAGAAGCAGCCAGACTTATACTGCATGGAGGCCTGGATAAATGACAAGAAGTGCCAGGTCTCACCCTGGTTCAAACCATGCTGAACTCAAAAGAAGTTGCAACAGCAATTAAAACATGCCAGGCTCTCAGCCCTGGCCCAGAGCGTGCCAGCAAAACTGCCAGGCTCCAACCTTGGCTAGTTTGCTGCAGGGATTGATACCCCCCTCCCCACCCCCTGCCCGTGGCATCAATCCCACTCAAAACCCAGAAAAAAAACAAAAGGGGAACGAGGGAGAGAACAGGGGTCTCAAGCCCTGAAACAGACTTTCTCTCCTTGTACCTGAGGCTTTCCCTTCACATAGCTTCAGTTTGCTTCTCCACTGAAGTGGGGGAGACCCTCCCCACATGGGGAGCAGGTTTTCTGACTCCCAGTTCAGCTCTCCATGTCTCAGCAGCCCTAGGAGAAAGAGACCCCAGCTTGGGTGGCTTGAACCTTAAATAACTTTTCTGACATCATCACAGGGTCCCAATCAAGAAACACCATCACCTGTCATAGATTTCATAGACATTAGGACTAGAAGGGACCTTGGAAGATCATCGAGTCCAGCCCCTTGCCCAAAGGGCAGGAAGTCAGCTGGGGTCATAGGATCCCAGTGAGATAAGTATCCAGTTTGCTCTTGAAGGTGTTCAATGTAGGCGTTTGAACCACGTCCGCTGGCAGGCTGTTCCAGACCTTGGGGGCTTGGACAGTAACGAAATTCTTCCTTATGTCCGATCTGAAACGGTTTTGTAGTAGTTTATGACCATTCGACCTAGTCGTCATCTCTTGGGGCACTCTGGTGAACAAACCAGATACTGGTGATCACCTGAACACTGATAATGCAGAGCAATCAATTCAAAGGTGGTCAGTGTTCCTGGATCTGGCCACAGTCACTAAATTGGCTTTATAGGTTCTTTTAAGGCGGGGAGCGGGCGAGCAATCTGCAGCTCTTCAGAAGTTAATATACATCTACTTCTATGTTTGCACAAACACACGTTGACCAGGTTCCAAATGGTCACTGTGTGCTTGTGCAAAGATTCAAAGAGACTCATATTAACTTCTGAAGATCTGCACGTGGCTCCAGAGCCTCAGGTTGGCCGCCCCTGTTTTAAGGAGTCTTAAGACAATGGTCTGGACACAATGAAGGGGGAGGGAAGTGGTCCTCTTCCAGTCCCCAAACCCTCCCACAATATACAACCAGAAGCACACACTTTACCACACATAACCCCCAGTGTGTGTGAATGTTACATTTACAATTTTAAAGCAGTTTGAAAGCCTACCAGTGGCTCATTATAATAAAATACATTCTCAATACCTATATATTTTGGTGTTTGCTTTTGGTTTTTTTATCACAGAAAATCAGAGATCCCCCTGGCCCCTTTGCTTACCAGGATGTGAGTCCAGCTGCAGCTGTTCCTACCTCCTCCCTCCTGCTTTGTGGCATTGAGCAGCCCTGGTAAGCCAATGCCCTTCCCATGCCCATGCCATTGCCTCACTCCCAACCCACCAAACCCCATCCTCCCATAGTACCCCATCCCCGCCACCAGCTCTGCTGGTGCCCCTCACTCCAGATCTATTGATGCAGGTAAGAGGCTAATGTATTCATATCCTAGACAATGCATTTTCTATGTCTGTGATGGACTCTTTGAAGGTGGACCGGGCCAAGTCATCTGTGTAGGTGTACCTGTGCTGAGTGGAAGATCACATATATAGATGTTCATAAGGGTGGATGCTAGCACTGATACTTGTGGTACACCATTACACAGACACTTGTATCTGTTTCTATCTCCTCCACTGGTGGAGAGGATGAAGGATCTGTGTAAGGACCAATATGTAAGTGTGGTGATTGCTGACCACCTCCACACATCCAGGATGAGGACCTAGCAAGCATCAATGATAAAGTAGTTGTGTGGCTCCACCATATTAATGATGTATAGAAGGGGAAATGAAGTATGCGAGAGAAGAAGAAACAAAATACCCAAATACTGGAGATGTACTCACATGATTGCATAACCCAAACCAAGCAAAAATGTCAACAACCCTGATAGCTGCAGACCAATATCTTTGCTATCAGTTGCCTACAAAACCACTGGAAAAACTGGTCCTAAATAGGATAACTGACATCATTGTTCCACTGTTCCCACCAGAACAGGCAGGGTTCCACAAAAGTAGATGAACCACTGACCAGGTAGTAAGGCTTGCTCACGACGTTGAAGATGCTTTTCAAAGGAGGGGAAAAGCAAGTACTGTGTTGATGGATCTAACAGCTGCTTGTGATACCATCTAGCTGAAAGGACTAGAGTATATGCTACTCAAGATGATCCCAGAAAGGAGAATGGTGGCCTTTATCACTAATATTATTATCAGTGATAAAGGCCATCATTCTCCTATCTGAGAGTACATACTGTTCAAGATGATCCAAGATAGGAGAATGGTGGCTTCTGGTTTTCTTTTTAAAAATAAGCTGGGAAAGTATTTTGATTTTACTAGTATTCTCTTTCAGCTTGTGGTTTGCCATATAAACAGAAAGCATTTACTCTATTTTTAGAGGGAAAAAAAAGCCAGCCTCTTGGCTCCAGACACTCTGTAGTGCTCTCTAGCTCTGCTGAGAACACTTATGATCGTTCTGCAATGTCCTGCTCTATGTCCGCACGATGGGCAGTCAAAAACAACCAACTTCAGCACAGACAGATGTTCATATCTAGAGGACTGGTTCTGGAGCCTATTCAGTGTTTAATTATTCAGAAACTGAGATAGAAGTTGGGGTGGGGAGGGGAAGTAATTAACTATTTACTTTATAACATATGAAGCATAATGTTCGTTTTTTAGAACGTTACTGGTGTTAGCTCATCTTGAATCTCTTAAGTGAAAAGGCAGTGCCTTGCCAGCCAGCAGCATTCCCCAAGCACAATGATAAGCACTAAGATATTGGTAGCAGCTTGTGTTATTTCAGGGCCAAGAGTGAAGAGTGAACTTAATTTCATACCTGACATCCAGTGCATGAACAGAGATGAAGAGCAGTCTGATGATTAGGCTGGGATTTGAAAGACCTGACTTCAAGTTCACTCCACCACTGGCTTCCTGTGTGACCTTGAAAAACCTATATACGGACTCAGATCCTCAACAGTTTGGGCATCACTGACCCCCTTAAAACTGTGACTTAGCTGCCACCTAACTGTAGATGTGTATAGGGTTAGGTAGGAATTTAAATGTCAACACTGTAAGTAGCACTTCACTCCATGAGTAGTATTATTATGTAAGCAGTAAGGGAATCAGAATCCAGAACCCTTCCTAACCAAAATATTTTAAGAAATCATAGTAAAAATTGTTATTTATTATACTTCATATCAGTTGTTTTTATGACGCAGTAATTCCTGGTACCAGGGCCATTCAATAAAACACCATGTTAGCTAGTAGGATTCCAAGGACTAACAAAAGAGTTAACTTGAGCTCATAACAGAGGTCAGGGACAACAAAATATAGAAAAACAGGGTTTGGATTTTAATCAGATACGCAAGTTTCCAGAGAGATTTGAACTAGAACTCTTAAAACAACATGGGGACGTGACAATAAGTGAGACAACTTGGTGTAAGCTTAGGAAGGCAGGGATGAAACTATAAGGGAGGTCAGGCTAGATGGGAGGATCCTGGGGGTGGTGGGAATGAAGAGCAGAGAATAAAGTACTGAAGAATGTCACTGATCTCCTGCCAGCACTGACAGCTGCAAGATGACAGCTGCAGCTTACATGCAGAGTGAAAGACTTTATAGCCTAACATGCATCAGAGTGCTCTCTGCTTGCCATAGGCTAGTACTGATGGAAACCTAAGGAAGGAGAAGGCTGGACGAACCTCTTTGCTTAGCCAGAGGAAGTGAGATCTCAGTCTACTTTTCAGTGAAAGGAGGTCGAATTTTTGACCACACTAACAAGGACTGCTGAGAGCACAAGAACCTATGTTCAGGAGTTACCTCTTTAGAGTCCTAATTGAGGAAGATATTTACAGGAGATCACTGCTACAAATTTAGACTTTAGTAATCTACAGCATCTCTTTGTCCTCATTCAACCACTACACTACATTTCAGTTTGTATTGGAGGTGAAAACAGTGGAATACAAAAGAGGGAGAGGGGAAGGGGGAAACAAGGGTCTGAAGAAACAGATAATGAATGGCATTTTGTGTTCTTTCCTGCCTACCCTCAGCTCTCCTTCCTTCATGCCTGGGAGCCAGATATAAATCTCCAATTAGGGATGATTTTGCAGCAGATAAGGCAGAGTGCTGCAATACAGAAGTCATGAGAGAAGAGAGAGTTAAGCCTCAGACCTTCTTATTATGGGAAGAAAAGAGTAGGAGGACTGTTAATATTGAGGATCCATTTCTATCTGGATCTGTTCCATCACCTGATTCACTTCACTCTTCTCTAACTAGCCTTGATTTCTGTAGCAGCACCTGTCACACTCACTGTCAGATGGCTGGGATCCTTCTGCATGCGTGCTGGTCTGCCATATGTCAATAAACCTCTGTGTTTCCTCATAACAGACTGCACCATGATCTCTGTGGTTCTTCTCATCTGGACCATGCCCTGTGTAGCTAATCACATTCTCAGTGGCTTTGTTAAAGGAGAATTTCAGGAAGGTTCCAAACAGCTCCTGTGCAGCATGCCAGGACCGCAGGGACCTCCAGGCATCCCTGGAGCACCAGGATCTCCGGGAACAGTTGGGCGAATGGGATTCCCAGGAAAAGATGGAAAGGATGGAAAAGATGGGGAAAAAGGAGAGACAGGAGATGAAGGTAAGAGGAAGTTATTTCTTAGAGCAACATTAAATCTTTCCATTATCCTTGTGGAGGTCCTCATATAAAGGATCAGAGCTCAGAGGACCATCTGAACTTGGAAGTTCTAGTCTATCTTTCTAGCTCAGTCCCACACTCAGCAGCCCCCAACATGTGGCTCAGATCTGATTCAGATGCAGTACTCAGAGAATAGGTGGTCTAAGGGCCTCTGTCTAAAGCAGCTGAAACTTATCAAACTAATGGATGAGAGGTTTTTCTTTTTTTCTTTAATCTTATATGCAGGGAGTCTGATTCTGTAGGTTCTTCTCGAATTAAATGGAGGATCAGATCAAACAGTGATCTGGGTGTTTTGACTGATGACCTAACTGTATTCAACAGCTCGTAAATTTATTGATCTTGATAAAAGAATCACAGATGGCAGTTCTTACATGCCTGCCCATAAGGTCTGAGGTGAGGTTTTCTACTGTCATCATTCCCCAAAGTGTTTTACTGTTTTTGGCAGAACGCCTAGTACAGACACAGCCCTGATGTCCATTCTGCCATCTCGAAGGGAAGTGACACAAAAAAGAATGTTAGTGTTTGACTTTCCCAAACCAGCGAGCTCCTTCTCTGAGCTGCTGAGTCTGCATGAGCTACTTCACATTAGTTTTGGCATACTGCTTTTTGAAATGCTGTAGTAACCCCCCACAGCATTGAAAAAACATGGGCCTGGTTCTTATATCAAGACCCCTTCATGCTATGTGGGTAGCATGAGGTGTCCTTGAATTATGAGCAAGTTGCATCGACTTTGAAGCCCTTTTACACTGCTTGAGTGATGTAAAAGGGCTTTAGGTTTTTTCTACATGAGAAAATTACCTTTTTTTTCAGACCAACCAGGCCTGCACCCACACTTTTACTGCTAGTAGATGAAACCTAACTGCAAACTATAGAAGCTTAGTCCAGAGAGACAGAGGTCATCCTCCTTTGGGATGGCCATCTTAGTAGTATGGGGCCATCCAAGTAGTATGGCCATTTTCAAAGGGAAAATGTTTATACTACTAGTGTTTGGCTTTCTTTTACCACTTATTAGAAAAACATACATGGGCAATAAGTGACAAACACCAAAAGCTCCCTCTCTACCACTTTACCTCTAATTCATTTATATGTACCAGCCCCTAATATGGTTTGGCTTAGATTTCTTCTTGATCAAATTAATCTAAACTGAAATGCATCCACACGCACCATTTTTCACCCCCTTATTTTTTCCAGCTTGACTATGCAGCTTTAAAAATTCACATTCTCGTACACCTGTCTCATTTAAGCTAATCTTTAGCGCAAATGAGTAGCAGACTGATTATTTCTGAAAAGAGTCACAGCTATCTTGCTGGAGTACACTAGCATTATTTAAGTATAACACTGTTGCTAATAATACTGTTCAGCACTAAGTCACTGCATGTATCTCCCTGGTTAGGAAGTAGGGACGCCATACATCACAACAGGATTTCAGTGACTTATCTGAAAGCTGCTCCAGTGAGCTATGAAATAAGGATTTGTCTCTATTTTATATAAAGTAGCAGCGACATCAAACGCTCCTGTCCATTGGGATGGAGTACTGATTGTCAGTTTCAGCAGAGATGCAACCACTAGATTGCTTTGAAGACTGAACTTTTCCCAGTCAGGGAGCTGATCTCCTCCCATTGTGAATCAGGCATGTAAACTAGACAGTGTGAGGGAAAACTACATTATCATTATACATGGATAAACAGAGGAAGGGCTCCCCTCCCAGCAGTAGGAACTTACACTCCTTTTAAAATGGGAACAAGAAAGGCTTTATGGGCAGCACCACCTACCTAATATTGCTTCATGCTAGCTGCTGCCTCAGTGTCCCCTCTGTTTCACGGCAATTTATCTTTTCACCTTCAGCACCCCATTTAAGCACTTGCTTGTACTCATGGAAGTAGCTGGCTTATCTCCTCAGCCCAGGAAGGACTCGCTACTGTACCCAAAACGTCTTTGTAGGGCACAGATTCATTCTTCAGCATAAAACTTAAAATAACAAAAAGAGCCCCTTTATAATGTGGTACAATATCAAAAGGCTAAGCCTGGTTCAGGACCCTCTGTTGACATCCACACCCTAGTGGCATTTCTCTCATGAATTAACCTATTAACTAAGTACGAGCATTGAAATAATCTGAGAGGCTTTTCCTAGGTTTGTTCTCCTGGTAAAGAAACATACCCAGAGCCCCATGTATATACATTTGAATACTGAGGCCCTGACGAGTGGAGAAAGTGCAATACCTATACTGTGCAGCTGGTCAGGCAGGGAGGGCACGGGGCTGTGCACATATCTCAGCATGCTCTGCGGGCTCCCTTAGTCTGCCTAGCATATGACAGCAGTGTATAGGGCAGCCCAGATTGGCTGACCCCAGATTGCTCATAGTCAGCCTGTGTTTCCCTGCAGCACAATGTGGGGATTGTAAAAGGGACATATTCTTGCTCCCTGTGGAGCAGCAGAGTCCAGGGAGTGACACAGTCTTCCTGATGTGGGCGTGGAGAATGCTGAAGGACCATCGTCTCTTCTGATAGAAGCCACAGCACGTACAGACATTTGCTGTCCCAGAAGAAACTCTCCTAGGAGTGATTTATCTCTGGTTGTTCCCAGATTATTTTTCTCCTGGAGCAGTCATTTTTACACTAGGAGAAAAAACCTGAATATCTGTACACTCATGGTTTCTTCTGGGAAAGCAGCAACTCTCCCAGGAGCAGTTGAATATTTGTCCGAGGCTGTGTCTATTAACTCAATATACAATATAGATGAATCATTGGTGCTCAGGGCTCTTGGACACTGAAGGGGCAGGGCACTTTTTACAGGAATCTTTTGTATACGGTACATTATAACATTTGTGTTAGGAAAACTAACATGTTGGATCAGCAATGGCAGCCATCCAGCCCCAGGCAGAATGTCATCAGAGCTGTCTCTATATTGAAGTTATTGCTGTTTTCTTCCCATATAATAATTTATTGCTGTATTGATAACAATCTCCTCCTGTCTTTCACTGAAAACTCACAGGAGGCAATTTGTCTTCCAGGACCACAGGGCCGAACAGGGAACCCAGGCAAACCAGGAGCAAAGGGCAAAGCAGGAGGCATCGGCAAAGCAGGTCTGCGAGGTCCAAAGGGTCTGAAGGGAAATCCTGGGAAAAATGGATCCCCAGGGAAGAAAGGACCCAAAGGGAACATGGGTGATACTGGAATGCCAGGTCCTTGCAGCTGTGGTGCTAATAAAGCCAAATCTGCTTTTTCTGTCGCAGTCACAAAAAGCTACCCAAGAGAGAGGCTACCCATCAAATTTGACAGGATCATCATGAATGAAGGAGGGCATTATAATGCTTCCAGTGGGAAATTTATATGCAGCATTCCCGGTATTTACTACTTTACTTATGACATCACTTTGGCCAATAAACACTTGGCCATTGGGTTGGTTCACAATGGACAGTACCGAATAAAGACCTTTGATGCCAACACGGGTAATCATGATGTTGCCTCTGGTTCAACTATTCTGTCCCTGAAGCAGGAGGATGAGGTGTGGTTGCAGATCTTCTACTCAGAACAAAATGGACTCTTTTATGATCCATACTGGACAGACAGCTTATTTACCGGCTTTCTGATATACCCTGACCAGGATTATCTCAATGAAATATAGGAGAAGACTGTAAAAAGAAGTAGAAAATGAGTTTTGAGAGCTGATACCAGTGAAGAATGGCCTCTAGGTGTGCATGTGATAGATCACTGTAGGACTTGGCATTCTCAGAGCTGTTAGGCTGTATTCGCTTTTTGGATGTCTGCTTTCCCTCGTTATCAAACATTGCACCCCATAATAGAATCCATGGGAAGAATGTTACTTTCGCCTTCTTCTGGTTTTTAAGTCCCTTGGAATTGTCAGCTACATTTTCTACTGCCAAGCAAATATGCTGTAGCCCTCAATCACTGCAACTTTAACGTCATGGCAGAACCCTGGGGTTTTGTTTTAATAAAACCAAATATATACATTGAGAGCCAAAAATTAATCTCCTGCAGCCTGCTCCCAAAAATCTATTAGAGGCTTTGTCTATTCCCCCTCCTAAAAGGAGTCTTTAGTAATGTAAAGTTCAGGTTAAATAACTACTACAACATCAGGAAATTCCCAGCCAAGATGCTGACAGACAGCTACAATTCTCAACTTCTTAAGAGTACTGTTATGGAGCAAAGCAATGTGACCAAACTAGGAACCAATACAAAGTAAAGATATCCTCCTGTTTCCTTGGTAGTCAATGGTAAAACTTCCTGTTAAATGCAAACTGCTCTCAAGTCCAAGTTAATGGTTATTGATATACTCAGTACCTAGCAGAATGGGTCCAGGATGCATAAACTTGGGCCTTGGAGAGCAGCCAAACCTGAAGTCCTCAGTCTGGTTCCACCCAAACTCTAGTAAAGCTGGGATCTGAATCTATACCTCATTGTTACCTTTGCCAAACAGGTAGTGAGACTCCGTAGATTCATAGATGTTAGGGTCGGAAGTGACCTCAATAGATCATCGAGTCCGATCCCCTGCATAGGCAGGAAAGAGTGCTGGGTTCAGATGACCCCAGCTAGATGCCTATCTAACCTCCTCTTGAAGACCCCCAGGGTAGGGGAGAGCACCAC
>JAGPOW010003447.1:17086497-17133528 GCA_030014935.1 Caiman crocodilus
GTCCAGGTCTGCTTGTAGTTGTTCCCTGCCCTCCGGCATGTCCACTTCTCCCCACAGTTTTGTGTCATCCGCAAACTTGGACAGAGTACACTTCACTCCTGGAGCTCATCCAGGCCTGCAGACTTAAAGGCATCCAGTTCCTCCAAGTGACTCTGCACCATCTCAGGGGTCTACGCATGGTAGTCTGGCGCCTTGCTGCTGCCTCTCTACAACCCCAGTGAGAGCCTTGTCTTGCCCCTCTCTTAGGAACACTGAGGCAAAGAACTCGTTGAGGAGTTCAGCCTTGTCCCCCCTGTCCATCACCAATTGCTTCTGCCCATTTAGCAAGGGTCCTATTCCACCCTGGGCCTTCCTTTTACTCCCTGTATATCTAAAAAACACATTTTTGTTATCCTTTACTTGGGATGCCATCCTCAGCTCCATGGTAGCTTTGGCCCATCTAACTGCCTCCCTGCAAGTGCAAGAAGAGGAGGTATACTCCTCTTTGGTAGTTTCTCCTCATTCACACTTTTTATACGCTCCCGTTAGTCCGCAGGCTGCCCTGGATTTCTCTAGTCAGTCAAGGAAGCCTCCTGGCCCCTTTCCCTCTTTTTCCTCGCATTGGGATTGTCTCCCTCTGTGCCCAAAGGATCATTTCCTTAAGGCACAGCTACCCAATCCAAATCTGCATCTGAACTTTGAAGTATGTTTGCATCCTTCAGATTGAACATAAACCTTTATTCCAGGAACAACTTTTATTAATTTATCTCCCTGGCTTTTGTTGGCTGGATATGTATGGTACCGCTGAGGGTCTGTTCTAAGGCTACAACAACTACTCACTTATCCAGGATGTAAATGGTGTCACCAAATACTACAAGGCCACATGTATTTTCAGTTTACTGTGTTAAATATTTGTGATGTTCCAGAATCAAGCACCTTTCATTCTCCACTAGGTGAGGAAAAAGACAATAGTTACTTATTACAGATTATTTTTTTAGCATTGCTTCTTCACTTATAAGCATTTTGGCTGATTATAACAGTACAAAGTTATGGCTCTTTTATGGTAACAGTACTGTAGTTGAGATGAAAGCTCCCCTGATATAAAACTGCTGCAATCTGACTGTTAGCTCCAGGAATGTGTAACCTCCATCTTATTAGTATGAAATGCTTATTATAACACAGATCTCAGTCTGGCAGCCAGATAAGAGAAGCTGCTCTTTTCCAATAAATTACAGGCCATATTCTTCCCCTGATATGTGCACCTTTGGCTCTCACAGTCACAGTTCTGTGATCTTCTTTATTCTATTGCTCTAAATGAAAATTCAGATGAAGTTTCAGCCCTTTTAAGCCTCTCATTTATACCTTGAGGGGAAAGACCACAAGAGCAATAAGGGATTTTTTAAACTGTACTTTGACAAGTCCAAATATTTGCATGATTTTTGTTAACTATAATAACTGTGCTGCATTTTGTTAAAATCATTGAGCTGCTGTTTTTAAAATAAGTAAATAAATAAATAAAGCTGAATTAAAACATTTCTGAAGTGGGCTGGTACTGTAATAATGAAAACTAGAAAATATCTCTAAACTTAATGAGGCCAAAACCAGACAGACTCACTGACCTTGGACATTGCACTCTTGTAAAGCAAACAGAAAGACATGGGGTGTTTCTCTTACAGGCTTCTGCTGGACACAGCTAGGTTAATTTGTGTGAAGAGGCGGGATCCCTGACTAACATAAGGGTGCCAGCACACATTTGTGCTAGAGATACAGCTACATCAATAAAACCGTGTGTGTTTTACCAGTAGCTTGCTTTGCTTTGCCTGTTGGGATGATTTATCTATAGCAAGACAAAATGGAGCTTTGCTGGTATAGCTACACTAGCCATACTATGAACATTTTGCTGATGTGTACAATTGTTCTTTTACTACTAAAAGCTCCTAGTGTGAACATAGGTAGGAAAGGAGGGGAATACCAATTCTCCAGCATGTTCCCTTCCTTTCTTGGGATCACACAGAAACCCCTGTGCGAAGTGTAATGTGTGTGATTGTGGTAGTTTAGGAGGGAGGGAGCAGCCCATTGCTCTTGTATCCCTGTCAATTATTTAGAGCTGCTTTCTGCCTTCCTAGGGATCTTTCCTGGTAGAAAGTCTGATCTGGTTCATGCTGGCACTCACTGTAAACCTCCAGACCGCTCCTTGGGGATGGCTGTTAATATTAATTCCCAAACTCTCTTCCAGCGCCTTTGCAATGTTCTCTGCTCTGTACTCAAGAGGGCACTCTACTCTCGCACACAGAGATCTTCCCCTTCAGCACAAAGGAGAATCAGCTGGTTTCACACATCTCTAGAGTTAGAATTTCCATTATCTTAGGATGGAAAAGCATATAGCTTTTAAGACCTCTGGCACGTAACGCTTGCATGTTATGAACCATGATCTCGGAAACCATGCCCTGCCATTCATTTAAACTAGTTAAGTAAATGCTAAGCCATGCAATAAAATTAAGATTTAGAAAAATCTTTTGCTATAGGGGCTAAAAGCTTTGGTTGTAAAACAAAACAAAACAAAACAGGTTATTTAGTAAAGATTGTCACACTATCTGCATTAATGCCCAGCAGCTAGGGTTACCTTTAATCTAGATGGAAGGACAACACTGAATGTACTCTATGCAGACTGAAATGTTTTCACCAGTTGGTTTTTTTTCTTCTTTAAAGACACAGTGAGAAATAATAAGTGTTGCAGGGGAAACTTAGTATGTGGGTTGTTATACCGGCAGATTTTTAGAGCCAGGTCAGTGGATGACATCTTATGCGTGTCAAAAGAACAGACTGTTCCATTTTGACATGTCTATTTGGGAAGCGTGGTGTTTCCTTTCCTGAACTGTATGAAGCACAAGCAGTGATTGGGTGGGAGACAAACACGTTCAGTGACCATTTCCGGATGAAACATACATGCTAATGAAATGTACCACAACCACCCACTCTCAGAGTTTCAAAGAGTTAACTCAGAATGTCAGATGCATTTTTAAGGTTCTTTCCCATCTATCCCCACTGTGCTGTCCAAGAAAACACAGCCAAGGGGCCTGACAGGTTTGCTTTATTCCAGGTATAAGTTGGAACTGATCCACATTGTATATGAGGAACCTCTGCATTCACCAGTTGCCTCTTGTGAGAGGCTCCACACTTCCCAGGCACATTAGTCCTTGCAGTAGAAATCCCTGTGCATCCTACCACAGTTACAACCATACAGGAGAGCTGGCAATTGTCTTTAGTGGCCTTACACAGGCCACTTCAACTTGCCATCTTACTTCTACTGAATTTTGGTTCCGTCCAACAACACAGGACCTGAAGAAAAGAAGAGTACAGGGGAACTGGAGACCTCTTTGTCTAAGGAGTGCAGGTCTGCTGCAGCTTCCTCATGTGGTGCACTGGGTGAGGAGTGGGAGAGAAAATGTCAGCATGTCTGTCATGCTGGGACAGGGTAGGACAGACATTACACACAAACTGGTTCAAGTAATCAGAAACTGGTTTAAACCTGCAACAGAACATATATTCAGTGCACATAACCAGTTTGAAAATGGCCAAAACCAGTTTTGGATAAACCTGGTTAACTGTACTAGTATCAGACTTAACTGTTTTGGTTCAAACCAGTTTATGCACCGTCTGTCCCAGACCACAGAGATTCTTGCTTGCAGCTTAGCACTTCTATTGGGATGCTGCATGGAGGGTAAGAAAACAGGCAGACAGGTATAAAGCAGGGAGCAGGGCTGGGAAGTGGATAACCCTGCTGGCTTCCCTAAGTTCTGACCCTGCAATGTGATGAGCATCCTCAACTGGTACTAATGAGAGTGGGACCTGATGTTGCTTAGCACTTGATAGGATTTTGCCCTAGCCTACACATCTATTCCCATTCCCACTGCATAGTCCAGATCCTGACCCCAATACTCAGCTTGTCTCCCACAGTCCCTCCCTTTCCCCACAAAAGGACTTTGATATTTACTTTATAGATTTTTATTTATGCATTTATCCACTTAAAAACAAAAGAAACATATATGAAAAAATGAATACTGCTTGCATGGAGCAGTACTATTAGCAAAGCGTTTAATGTATAGTGGCTATCTTGAATGTGCTGTAACAGCTGAAAATAAAGAGAAGGAGTCAGAACAGCTCAGTCAGCTACCTCCCTACAGATCACCCCATCCAGAGCATCTCTGCTTAGAAGCACAAGGGATTTTCACTGCTGATAAATTGGTTGTTGGATGAGCTTGCTCTTTCACTCTTAAAACCTCTCTTTCTCCAGAGTGCTCAGTTACACCAGACCTGCACCACTAAGAGTGATGCTTTATATATTATTTACCAATCCTGTTTCAGTATTATTCTTTCTTAGTGCACCTTCAATCAATACATTTTACAGCTGTCATCTCAGCACAGGCGATACAGTATAGTCTAAAAATCCTAGCTTAGGCCTGGTCTACGCTATGAAGTTTCATTGTCAATGTGCTAATGTATAAATCTGGTATGAGCCAGCAAAACACAGCCTGTTTGTAGCCAAGTAATACCACTCCCTGGAAGGCACAATACAGCCATTGGCTCAAAACCAGTGTAGTCACTGGATTACAAGTCTTAGCACTAATAACAGTTCTCCAGCCACAATCCTACAATGCCCATTCCCACAATAGTAACAACTTCAATCAGAGTTTTGAAGAGATCTAGCCATGTGGTCACAGCGACTAGAAAAAGTCTCCTCTCCTAAGCATTTCTGGAAACGCTTATGGCCCTGCTTGTTCTCCTCTACAAGCAAATGGATGTGGCTTCATGTAGAGGAAGATTGTCACCTGCACCCTGTGTCTGTCTGGACCAGGAAAGAAATCCTGGATCTGTTTGACCTGTGGGGAGAGAAGGCTGTGGGAGAATCACAGAAACAGGAATATGAGGACATTGCAAGAGGAGGCAAGCCAAGGGCTATAAAAGGCAAAAGAAACAAAGTGGGGCCTGCTACATTCTCTAGCAAGGGTAGAGAACAAAATCTTGAGCTAGCACAGGGACTTTCCCTTTTCCAAAGAGCTACAATTTATGCAAGGTGGTTTCTTCACCTATACCCAGCTCTTACCATGAGCACCTTGGGTAAACTACTGGAAGTGAACCCTGAAGAGCACCACAAAGAATAGGAGAAGGAGAACATCACTGATAATGACCCTGCCCAGCCCTGCCCCGCCAGTGGAAGATTAGTAGGGACCTATCAAAATTGCAAGTTTGTGGATGTTGCAGAAATCGTGAAATTTGGCATTGCCTGCAGAAGAGGACAATGTCTACAAAATCCACAAAACTTACTGAAAATAAATTGCTGTTACCCAGAGGGAGCCAACAGTCCTCACAGTGCTACAGCCTGACTGTTCAACTTGCTGGGGGGAAGGACAGCCCACATAAAGGAGTGCCCAAAATAGCTGCCACCCAACCCCTCACCACTGATTGGTTGAGAGGGCTGCTTGTTGTGAGGCCCTGCCCCTCTCCACCAACCAGTGGCAAGGGACGGGGACATATAATGGACAACGCTTACAGCCAATCAGAGGTAAAGGACAGGACCCCCAGTGGGGAACACGATCAGCCCATGAAAATGGCAGCTAGCCTTGCAACCTCCCAAGTACCAACCACCTCCTCAAGTTAGGCAGACCCAGTGCTGTAGCAATGAAGTTTGGTGCCTGGGGCAAAGCCCACAGAGGCAGCCTGCCGCACACCACCCCATGATTGCCCAGGAGTACACACAGCAGTGAGAGCTGCCTTTCCCCTGTTCCCACGCCTCTGCAAATGAGCTGCTCGTGACTCTGTCCTGTGCTTTGCCCCAACTGGGCAGGGCCTGCTGGCACCCTTCGCTTCAGCCCCTGGGGTGGTCACCCCATTCACCCCTCCCTCGCTACGACACTGAGTAGACCCCTAAAGATTAGCTCACTCAAAAGCAGAACTGGAGCCATAATGAACCCTGGGAAAAGAGGACAGGGGAAAGGGTTGTGTAAATATAACAGTGTATTTTTTCCTATGCATATTTTTTCTTCATGTTGGTAGACTAATCCCCATCCCTTTCTTTAATTAATTCACCATTTCACGTGGTCAGGAACAGAGAAATTAACTTTTGAAATAGCCATTTTATTTTATAGCCATCTACTGGTACTAAAAAAGATTAGAGACATTTTTGAGTATTTTGAGACCGTAAAACCGTCACCATGTCAGAAACTTCACTGTGGACAAAAAAACAAATAACAACCAGGCCATTGAGCTGCACGCCTGGCCAAAGCAAAATAAAATTCACAAACACAGAAACCATACCTTGCCAGCCACTGAAAGCGCCTTTAGTCAAAGGTCCTGTGTTTGAGAGAGCAAATTTTTATTATTCGAGAGATCTTTGCAAACTAGTAGGCAGTGTCTTAAGTTAATCATGCTTATACATGGACAGAGATATAGAAAAAGTGCTAAAATCATATGTCTGACTCAAGGGCCCAACTTTTTCAGCTTATGATGTCAGGAGGTAAAGGCAACCTTGGCTCCTTGCAAAGTATTGTGCTGACCTATAAGATTTTCTTTAATTTTTATAATTAAATAATAATAATTATATTTTTATAAAAAATTATAATTTTTATAATTAATTTTTTATAATTAATTTTATAATTTAAGATTTTCTTTAAGAGTTCCTTTAATGCCCAGAGAGAAGTTCTACAAGATTTTCTAGAAGACACTATTTGACCCTTTCTCTGAGATTCTGGGAGTGACAGCTTTGTTTCTTCACCAGGAAAAAGGGATTTTTGCTGGAACTCCAGCCAGGAAGCAAACAGGCCAAGCCTGAGATGCCTACAATATGTGCACTTTCTGGGGCTTGGTTGCCTTCAGATGTTCCATCTCAGCCATAACCATTGCCTGAAATAAGCCTGTCAACATTTAATGCACTGTTTCTGTACTCATAACCTAATGAAGAGACCTGTCCCCCTCCAGCAGCTTACTTGTCTTTTATAGTAATGGACTCAAAGGAAACCTATGCAATTCAACATGCTTACAGCTGCAGAGTAGCCCCAAAGCAAATGGTCCAGAAAGAAGTCTGACCCTCTGCTTATTATTGTAACAGGGAACCCTATCCCTGTTACCAGAAGGCAGGTTGGTCCTTTTAAGACCAGAACTTTCCAGGCACAGCCTGCTGGCAGGGAAGGGGTTAAAAGCTGAGCCTGGCCAGCTAGTCAGGTGACCGGAAGGGGCAGGCCAGAATTATAAAAGCCCTGGGCTTGGTGGTAGTAGAGGGGCAGTGGATGAAGGAGAAAGAAGTTGTGCACGGGGGTTCCCCAGAGAGGCTTGGCTGCTGGTCCGACTGCTGTAAGAAGGGAACTGCTGCTGCTCCTCTGAGAAGTGGTGGCAAGAGAAGCATCACAGGCAGCAGGGAAGCAGAAGCACCAAGCCACAAAGAAGGTGTAAGCTGGCATTGCTGCCTTCTTCAATATCTGGCTGTGGGGCCAGTGGATGGGTCTCTAGGCCAGAGAGTCAGGGCTCCATATTGGAGGCAAAAAGGAGGGCCACAAGCCCCAAGATCAAAGAGCTAGAGCCTTGGAGTCAAACCCTATCTGGTGGGTTTAGACTGGGAGGCCTAGCTAGAGAAAGACAGGGGTCAAGACCCGCTCCCACTTACAGGAACAGCTGTATAAAATTTCTATCAAGACATGGTAGGCAAGTAAAAGTGAAACTCAAGAAACATTAATGGATTTCAAGGGCACATTCAAGAAACATTAACAGACTTCAAGGGATAGGTTGCAGATAGCAAACAAAAGATGCCGCCGGGGAGGGCAACCTGTCACACTACCCAATAGACCTTTATGGGAAAAACATTTTGGGGAGTTTCATGCTTCTCTCTTTATCGGTGTCCTCACCTGGCATGTCTTTGAGAGGTACAACTTTCAGAACAACTGAAAGACTGACCCAGATCAGAAAATGAAAGATGTACACAAGGGCTAATACATTCACAGAGATTCTCTTTTCACAGAGGCTGCTGATCTCTTGGCCTGGAGACTTGATACTAGAGATTAGGAAGATCAAGCCTAGAAAGGCAATATATTGCTTGGGAAAACAGAAAGGCAGGCAAGATCCTGCAAAAAATGACCAATCATGGCAACAAGCTTGGCAGCAAACTCAGATATTTACCCTCCACATCAATTGAAAACAATGACAACTATAGGTGTGGACAAAAGTGCAGCTGCCAGATCTAACTCATGGTGCTTCACAGAAAGCCCCATGAGTTGGATCAATCCTCCCTACCCAATACATGTTAGCTGTTGGGTTGGGAGGGTAGGAGATAGAGCTCCAATTTTCATCCCATCCAGGGAAAGAGGCTGCATCTCCGCAGCCTCTTTCCCTAGCTCTGCTCCCGCTCTCCCAGTTCCCATGATACAGGATGGGGAGAAGGTGGGGGAGGGAGGTCCATTCTTGAGTTTCCCAACCATGCTGGAGTGGGGGTGGGGATTAGAGCCCCCCACCTTGGGCAGTCTCCAATGTATCCATCCCACACTCTAGCACTAGCTGGGAAACCCATAGAACGAGCTCCCTCTGCTTCCTCCCCCTCACCCCCCAATTCTAAAACCAGTGCTGGGAGCAGCACTCAGTTGTGTCAGCTGAGCCCTGTTTCTGGCAAGTGCAGACAGAAATTACTAAGGAATCTCCATTTTTTTGAGCATCTTCATCTGAACCCTTATTACACGAGGGTTCAGATTTTTGTCGGATCGGTCCATTTCAGTGCGATCTGCAGCTGTGCATTTGTATTTGGTCATGGCTGTTGAGTGCTTTCAGGGGCCAGGTAGGGTGAAAATTGTCACTTCTGTCTGCACCTATATGACTATCTACATACAAGTTTTGAGCAATGCAGAATCCATAGGCAGCTCTACAGTCCAATAATGCTTTCCAAAATGATAGAAAAATATCTGTAATGTTTTACCAAAATATTTATAGTGCACTATCTATGTTTTTAGCACATTGAAAGCAGTTTTTCAATGGTTTAGCTTATTAATATGTTGCAAGATTCTCTACATTGTTTGCATTGGGTAATTCACCTCTATGTTCTTTCTAGATGCACACTCTAAAAATACTTAAGATACAGAATGCGTTTATTGTGAAGTGCTACATACCAAACAGACTTCCCCTCATAAAAACTTGTAACAGCAACTTATTTATCATTATTGCTTAGCATTACTAGACTCCCAAGTCCTCTAATGCTCCCCTTTTGTGAGAAATTATTAATTAAGCATCTCTCTCTTGAAATTCATCCCTCTGAAGAGAGCTTGTAGAAGGCCTATGCATCATTTTATTCCTAGGTATCTATAGTCCCAAAGTAAAGAGCAAGATGATCCACCCTTCGGCAGTGTATCAGCAGTGTAATGGAGAAATGAAATGCATTCAGACAGCCCTAAAGAAATTTTATCTCAATACATTATTATGCAATAAGTTTAAGAGCTACAAGGCAGTCACAAGGGCTAGGCACAGAAATTTGTATATAAACTGATATAAGTGAGCAGAAACTGGTTCAAGTCTTGAACACAACACAAGTTCAGTGCACATAAACCACTTTCAAAATGGCCAAAACTAGTTTAAGATAAACCTGGATGGATGTAGTACCAGACTTAAGTAATTTAGATTAAATCAGTTTATTGAACTTCTATCCCAGATCCCCTCCAGTCTGTAACTTACAGTCCCCCAGAATCCTATGTACCTCTCCCACAACTCCCTACCCCCTTGCTGGGTACCTGGCCTATACTTGACCTAAGTTGTCTACCCCAGTTAAGCAGGGAGGTGTGCTCTAGTGTCCCTCAGCTTCTGGTTTGGGCCACTACAAGTATGTGGCCACACTTCTGGAATCAAAAGGGAATATCTGTTCACTTGCTCATTGATTCAATCTCTGCAGCTTAGACCAACCTGTAAAGACTGAATTCATTCAGCCTCAGGCTTTTTGACTGTCTATACTTAGCCAAGAAGGCACAATACTCCAGCTATTCTTGTCTTACACAGTTTGCTGAATTAGCCTATTCAAAGATGGTGACTGGATAAGATCTGTGAATTGTTCTAAATTGATGGTATCTTGGATTCTATTCTTTATTAATCTCTAAACCCAACACTTTTGGGTCCACAGGAATGGTGAAATCAAATGGCTCCACTTCTTCAGAACTCTGGAAAATAACTCTTCCTAAAAACTGTGCAGAAGATTATACTGTGCCAGATATATCTTCCTTCAGGGTGACTCCTGCCTCTGTACATACATAGGTAAATTTTGCACAGCAAAATGAAATTGGCAGGGCTGCATTACTTCAACGTGTGCTTACACTATAGCATAGAAACTGAAGCAAGCTTTAGGATATTTTTGGTAACTTTCTGGTGCCTAAGGCTATTCAGAGTCCTACATACTGTGCTGGCCTTGTCTATATTCATAATCACTTTAGTTAAACTAGAGGTGCGATTTTTTTTAACTGGCAAAGAAAGAACATAATATGGACACTCTTCAGTTTATCTCTGACTTGTATCACAACTATAAACTGATTCTGCTGCTAGGCGCTATTGCAATATATATATTTTAGTTTATTAATTAATACAAACCACATTTAAATCCATGTAAAAGCATGCACAAAAGATTCTGTAGTGATTTAGTTAAAACCAGTACCATCAGTAGCTGAATAGAGGCAAATTCTTGTTTTAGTCCAATTCATTCACCCTGTATTGTATTACAGCTACTGATGGTGATTTCATTGAAACTCTCCTTCTTGGATGGAAAAAAAAACAAACATCTTGCATCTTTTGTAGTACAAGTTTATAGGGTCAAAAACCCAAGCACTGCATTTTGGCTCTTGTTTTGACTAACTTGCTACTAGCAGGGCCTGAATTACAGGGATTCCTTAATCCCAGGTTATCACTGTTGTTTTATCCAAGTGACCTTCACCACTCCCTGCTTTGGAGCAAAACAGTGTTCAGGGTTGTATGTGTTATTATCAAGCACATAATGGCTGCTGTGTCTAACTTATTACAAACACACTTCAGAATGCCAAAGACACCATACATAGAATTAAATTGAATACTATTCCTTTGAACACTTATCGTTTCATTTACCATATATGATGGAAGTAAGAATCTTCTAGACTGACCTTTAAGAGGTACAAGAAATTCTGTCTTAATGGCACTAGTGCTTTTTTCTACCCTCTTTGTCTGTTGCCACCTTCTTGAAAAGAATAACAGAAATTAAGAAATGCTATTTATTTGCAAATATAATTAAAATTAATACCACTACACTGATATGTAATATCAGAACAATCTTATCACTTTGAAACCTTTTGCACAGTAATATTATTACAATTGTATTTACAAAGCAATTTAACAAACCTTATAAAATATTAGTTTTGATACAGTAATAGTGCATGGCAATTTTTCTGGGCATGGTATTTTGATTCTACTGCAGATGAAATGGCTGAAACACTTGGAAAAATCCCCAGGGTAAAAAAATCCTTTTATTGTAAAACTATAATCCCACAGTTTTGGTGAATAATTTCTATTTCACATAAACCTTTGAATATTATTTGTGACTTGTATTTACATCATGATAAAGTTAACATGTGTAAACGGCCATGTAAACACTCCCTCCACCTCTGCTGCCACCATTACCTCCTCCAGAGCAGGGGCTCCCTCCCTCTGCGCACTTCCCCCTCCTCCTCCCTCCCCTGAGCAGCAGGGCTGCCCTCTGCCACCCCGTCCCTGCCAGCCCCAAAGGGTGAATGGGGGGTGGCCATGTAAACAGTCCCTCCACTGCCGCCACTTCCTCCAGCGTGGGGGCTCCCTCCTCTGACCACCTCCATCTCCTCCCCTGAGCAGCAGGGCTTCCCCTGCTCCCATCACTCCTTCCCTGCCACCTCACCCTCCCTGCTGGCTATTGTGGGGTGCATGTCAAGCACCCCACCGGGCACTGGGAGGCATCAGGACTGGAGGGGGGCACCGCCACTGTGACCCTTTCCTTCACCTCCCCCTGCCCTGTGGCTGCCTGGGCCCACACAGCCAATTGCTGCCCACCATCTCAGCAGCACATATGCACTTGCCCAAGAATGTTAGGGACAGACAGACAGACTAAGCCCTTTATATAGAGAGAATAATTGTAAGGGTACTTCAATATTCTAGAAAGTACGTATATCTTCAGTTTTAAAAAAGACAACAATAAGATTTCACATGTGATTACACAAGTGTTTGAGTGCTTTCCTTAATGGGTGCCAGGGTGCTTAGAGCAGGTACTTAAGAAAGAATAGGTAACAGTTTTGTTGGGCAGTTAGCAGACAACTCTCAGCTGAACTTTTCTAGGGGGATCGTTTTTTTTGTTTTTTAGAGTATGTGAAGCAGCCAAAGTAAGCTTAAAATTCCTATCTAGACTTGGTCAAAATTTTCCCCTTGGAATTCTTCTAAACAAATAATTAGTGTTCAATTTACACAGAGATCTCTTTTGATAAAATTATTCTGTTTTGGGCAACAGTTGGGAAAAGAGAAATATTTTTGCCAATTGTGAAATTAGCAGTGTTATGTTTTCAGAAACAGAACGGACCTGCTGAAGAGTAAATTTATATTATCAAACTGTTGTTGTTGTTTCTAACATTTTTTCCAGAAAAATAATTAAATATGGAACTATTGGAGTTTTTCCAAGAGCTTTAGTCTTAAAATAGACCTTGAGTTCACTGAAATTAAATTTTGAAAGCAATGGGTGTAATAAATTATTGGATCTTGGAAGAAATGCTCCTCCTTAAAATCAACAGAGTGAAACATTAATTAAGCTATTAAAGACAGATAATAATTCATTCTATGAGAATCTCCAATAGACTGTAAATGTGGGATCTTGCGATCTAGAAGTAAAATCTCAGGGGGTGAGTGTATGTGTGTGAGACAGCAAAGATCTGAGGGATATATCCTTGATTTCTTGAATACAGAATCCTACTCCCGTAAATGTAGGACACTGTACTAGGACTGGGCCCCCAGGGCCCAGCAGCGGTTATAAGATTTTTTTAAAGATTCCCACTTCTTTGAGTCCAAGAAGAGCCCCAAATCCAGTATTGTTGTTATAGGATGTTGGGACCTACACGTGGATTGCTGTTCACTGTACAAAAGAAGAGATGATAATGAAGAGTTGACATCTGTCCAGAAGATTGTGCAATTCCCAGCTGTGCACCCGCAAGCTATCTTGTAAGCTACGGGCCAGTGCCCTGATTTGGCAACCATAAAGCTATACTTTCAAAGCTTACTGCTTTTCTTAACCATTGATATCTGTGTGTATATTTCATAGCCTTTAAACAAGCCATCTGTGTATCAAGCAATTGGAAATTGGATGGAAAAAAAACAAACATCTTGCATCTTTTGCAGCGCAAGTTTATAGAGTCAAAAACCCAAGCTCTGTATTTTGGCTCTTGTTTTGACTAACTTGCTACTAGCACGGCCTGAATTACAGGGATTCCAAAAGAGCAATTTTATGCTCATCCATGAGGAAATTTCTAGTAGAGCTTCAAGTACAATGTACTTCGCTAACAGGACAGACCTAAACCTTGCCTCTTTTGGCTTCTAGAAAGAATCTCCCAAGTGTGTGCATTTGGACTATTCAGTCTCTAATCTCTCCTCCCCTCTTTACTCATAGTTTCATAGTGTTTAGGGCTGGAAGGGACCTAAACAGATCATCAGGTCCGACTCCCTGCCCCAGGCAGGAGCAAGCGTCGGGCTCATAACACCCCAGCCAAATACTCATCTTTCTCAGACCTGAGACTTAAAACCAGGCATCCAGATACCTGACATTCTACTGCTGCCTGGCAAAAAGGTGTGCAGCTCACTTCGAAAGCATGGCCCAGCAAAGCTAGGGCACCTCTACACAAGCAACAAGGATGCTCTGATGTGCTGCAATTGCAGCACGTTGGCACAGACTTGATTAATCAAGTCTGCTGAAGCATGGTAACCACACTCCAGCCACCCTCCAGCATCTTGTGTATCAGCATCCCCACACTTAAAAACAGTGGTGGAGGTACTTTATCTAAAGCTCGTTTGACAAGCTTTGGACGAAGCACCCCTACTGCCATTTTTAAGCGCAGGGATGCTGATACACAAGACCCTCTGGGAGCTTTGATTGGGGTGGCTTCTGGAACTGGTTTAATTAAAGCATCCCCAGTGCTGGAGCACATCTATAAGCGCCCTAGCGGCCAAGCTTTAGCATGCTAAACTACTGCTATCAGCTGGGTTCAGTTTGAATGGCAAAGGCTTGTTCTGAAGGCTTGGGGTGCAAGCTAGAGCCCACCATCCCCTGGGGGTTACAAACTGAAGTCCAGCCCACACGAGCAGCATGCTCTGATCTGACGCATGACTGTGGGCCCTACTGGGGATGAGTCGGGTGGGCTCCACATCGCCCAGGTTACCTCCTACTTCCATTCCTCAGCCGGCTCCGCAGGGCGCGGGGGGGGGGGGGCAGCCAAGCGTGCTCCCTGGAGACTGAGCATCCCCGTTGTCGCGCCGGCCTTCTCTGTAGCTTCCCTACCGCAGCAAGCCGCAATGTAGCCTGCTCTCGGGATAAAGCACCAGCCCCCGGAGTCATGTGACTGCACAAGCAGGTCAGCCTTCAATCTGGACACATGCAGCCTTTTGGCTGGTGCGGTGGCGCTCCAGTCCTCCCAGGTCTCATGACGAAAGCCATGAAAAGGTGCGGGAGGGAAGGGGTACTCAGGTTCTTCATAGCTCCCCCTCAGCATCCCGCCCAAATCATTTGCTGTACCCAATTAGAGAACAGGTCAATCACCCCCACAGGGGATATTTGCATAAAGCAGCACGCCGCCTCCCCCTGGGAGAACTACAATTCCCAACATCCCCCGGGGCGGCGTGTGGGCGCCTGCGCAGTGCGTGGCCGGTGGGCGCTCCCCCTCCCCCTCCCCCCGCCTGCCCGGCTCGGGCGGCGGGATGCGGCCGTAGGACAAAGGCGGCTGAGCCCCGCGGGGCCGCTCCGGGGGTCCCACCAGGTAACGCCGCGGGCCCGGGACCCTGGGCGCCTCGCCCGGCCTCCCCCAGCCCCTGCTGCCAGAGCTGCCCCGTGGGATGGTGGTGCCACTTTCCCAGCAGAGTAACTTTGTCTTCCACCCCTCTCTTTTCCAGCCCTGGTGTCTGGATGGGAAGAAAAAGCATGGAAGAGCAGTGGTGGAAAGGGGAGCTCGCAGCAGACATCCACCAGACTCTGAGGATGAAGGTTGGAGGAAAGCTTCTTGCTGTCCCGTCTCTCTCTTTTTTGCCAAACTTTGTGTGCTTGTGCTTTAGCAAAAAAAACCCAAAAAACTGCCTATAGCAGCTCCGCTGGTAAAAATGGTATTTCTGCTGGCCCTGAGGCTTTTAAGCAGGAAAGCTTACGGGTCAGTAAAGAAGAAGTTACACTTTGCTCTCTCTCCCTGTCCTATCCAAGCAGTTTAATGCGAACTCAGTATGTAAAAAGCATTTGCTGGTAAAAAAAAATTTCTGCCTGCTTTTGTTTGGGGAGTTTTAATGAAGGCGAGCCACTTGTGAGTCAGTGCATCAACTAGCAAGGATGCCGGTGCTGGTGCTGTGCAAAATCACTAGACTGGAGGGTCTGAAGGAGTAGCTCTGTTTGTTTTCAAACAAATAAATGAGAGAGATGCAAGTTAAGAGCAGAGGCTTGTTTCTTGGCAGACAGCAGAGGAGTCGGGAGGCAAATGTACAAACGCTGATTGTTTTTGGCTGTTTTGATAGAAGCTGGGACTGAGGCACCCACATCCTGCAATGTTAAACTAAACTGATAAATGCACTCAAACAGTGCTCCAGTATCATGTTGTTTTAAAGCACTTACATTGGCAATAACTGCAAACAACACAATCTGTTTACTTGTTGCATTTCCTTAGGTGGACTTCCAACTTTTAAAGAACCTCCTAAATGCAATTAGCTGGGTAACATGAAAGAGATCACAGCAGAGATTAACTTTTTGCTCTTGGCACCTTTTCAAGTTACTGATGTTACCCCAACGAAGTTAACACTTTGGACAGAGGGTTGTTGGTTGCAGCTGTGTTGGTCTAAAGACATAGGCAGACGAGGTTCTTTGGGTAGTTGTGATACCTTTTTATTGGACCAATTAAATAGCTGGAAAAATTGTTCTTTGCAAGCTTTCAGGCACAAACACCCTTCAGGCACAAGGAGAGGTGTTTCTTTGTGTGCTGTCCTGAGTAGAAACATTTTGGACATGCTACTTCTTTTGTCTTAAAGCCAACAGGCTTTTAACCATAAATTATGTAAGGTGATTTTTACCAGGCTTCTGCTACTGGGGTGTTTCTTCCCATGTGATTTAATTTAAATTCCCAGTGTTTACCTTGGTAACCTCTTCTACTGGCTGGATATTTTCTTTGTCATATACTTCCATGCTCTGTGTGGTTGGAGCAAATCTGCATTTTGCCCTGCTTTTTGGGACATGCTTATACTGTTACTCCAGAGCAGTGTTTCTCAATGTGTGGGTCTCAAGAATATATGAAAGGGTCATGAACAAACTTTTAAAAATGGTTTCTCCTTTTAAAGGAGGAAAACATGGAGAACCATAGTTCCAGCCTGTAAGGGGCTGCTTGCTGCCCCATGCTCCACACACCCACCCTGTGCCCTTGCACATGGGGGATGGGGTCTAGGGGCAGTGGGTTGGAAATGAGGGGCACTGGGTTGGGACTGGTCATCAATATTTACAGATGGGTCCTGGTGCAAAAAAGGTCAAGAACTGCTGCTCTAGAGTACTAATAACTGTTCAGGTATAATACATATGTAACAATTGCTGATGGGAACAGATTTGAAACTAAAGGGTTTGGATTCTTTTGATACTTTAGCCTATGTATAAGGAAGGCTTGAGCTTTCTGCTTGGGGGTTTGTTTGTTTGAGTTTTTTAATTTGAGGTTCTGGTCCTAACCAGCTTGGAAAATTGTCTGTCAGGAAGAAAAAAAAATGATAAAGAGCATGAGTATATTGAAAAAGAAAATAATTAGCTAGAATGTTTTAAATCTTTTGAATCCTTTTGATGGCATCTTCAGCTGGAAAAGGACGTCCCTGCTCTTTCCTTTTAAAGCAGGGGTGGGCAACTATTTTGGACAGAGGGCCACTTACTGAATTTTGGCAAGTCATCAGGGGCAGATTAATTTTGTCTAAATTTTTTAGGGGCCTCGTGGGCCAGATAGAATGGCCTAGTGGCACGCATCTGGCCCCTGGGCCACATTTTGCCCACCCCTGTTTTAAAGTGTGAGCTCTTGCAGTAGAACATCTTGAGACAACCTCCAGGAGATCCTTGCATCAGTTTTTACCTTTTCATGTTTGGTTGGTCTTCTATTAAAGGGTAAAAATACACATGCCTTTTCACAAAACTTTTGGGTGTCTTCATATGTAACAAAGTAGAAAAGCCCAAATTTAAAATACAAATGAGCATCATATTTTAAGAGAAATGATAGCTTAGAGACTTGGGAAGAACCCATTTCTTATATATGCTTGTAGCTGCATACGGTATGTTTAACTAACTTTTAGTGATGAGGTGTCTACTACAGTAGTTTAGCGCAGGGGGGAAAGCATAATTGTTATGACTTTTTGAAGAGACTGTTAGATGGTACTAGTAATTAGAAAATATGGTGATGTGCTGTAGGAAGGGTGAGGTCTTGTCCCCATAACAAAGCTTCTTTCTCTTGATCTCAACTAAATACTTCTAATATTGTGGTATGACACTGTGTAGTTACAGTGCAAATGGTTAAAGAACACACAAGTCTTGGTCTAAGCAGTTGAGTGTGACAAAGAAACTAAAGGATCCTCATTCAGTGGGAAATGCATTTTATTTAATCCAGAACTTGCAGGCAGATAATTTTCAAAGAAATATCCATTTTGTAATACCTGCTTTTATGTAGAAAAGAGATTTCCCTTTTTATCCAAAAAAACCACTCATTTTGCAAAAGTAACTTTTTTATAGAGTCTTAACTCTTTAGTAAAAAAGACAGATGCAGATTGCATATTAAAAATTAACTATCTGAGCTTCCCTTTAAGTTGTTTAATGTAAATGAAACATTTAAGGGTACCATGGCCTGTTTACGATCACACTGCACAAAAAAAAATAACTTGAGCAACCACAACACAATAGCTCCGAAAGCTGATGTTATTCCATGCCATATGTTCATTACTGATATATAATAATCGCTTTGTGCTTGAGGACAGACATCTGCTGAATGTAGTACACCTGAAAGCTTACAGGGCAGATTAGGTGCCATAGCACAAAGCTTCCCTCCACTGAGGAAGTCACAATACACAAGAAAGAACTAACTTTTGAGTTAGCCAGCCATCTTGAAACACACTACGTAGCAGTGTCCCTGAAGTGTATATACTTTGAAGGGCTTGATCCTGCAAGGTGCAGAGTGATCTGGCCTGATGCCATGAAACAGTGAAGCATCCTTAAGTAGTGAAGCCAGCCACACTTAAGCATAAGTGCATCTCTTGGTAGTGCCACAGTACTTAGCATTGGGTGAGACTGAGCCATGGAATACCACTTGGATAGACCAGAAAAACATAATGCCCGCCCAGACGAGGCTCTTTGGATAAATCTGATATCTCTTTTATGAGACTAACTCAAATTTGAGTTGGTTTAATAAAAGATATCAGCTTTACCCAAAGACCCTTGTTTGTCTATGTCCTTAGACCAACATGGTTACAACCTACACCCCTCATGCGTACTGAAGGTTTTTTTGTGTTCCCTTTGCTACTCTGTCCTGTTCTCTCAGTGGTTCTTTAGGACTGAAGGACCAGCTAAGTTGAGCATATGTGCTCAGGTGCCTGTTAATGCGTCTGTGGCTTGGGGCCTCCACTGAGCATGCTAGGAGGCCAGCCTACAGCATCAGAGGTTTTTGAGTCCTGTCAGCATGCTAATGCTTTAGTTTTGTGTAAACATCTATTTCTGATTCAGCGTAATTCATAGCTTCATAGTTGGTACGGTCAGAAGGGACCTGAGCAGATCAAGTCTGACCCCCTGCCATGGAAGGAAAGAGTACTGGGGTCAAACGACCCCAGCATGATGTTCATCTAGCCTCCTCTAAAAGACTCCCAGGGTAGGAGCCAGCACCACCTTTCTTGGAAGTTGGTTCCAGGTCCTAGCCACCCTGACAGTGAAGTGGTGCCTCCTGATGCCTAGCCTGAATCTATCCTCTGCCAGCTTGTGACCATTATTTCTAGACACTTCTGGTAGTGCTTGGGGAACGGGGACTCCCTCAATGCCTGCTGGTCCCCTCTGACTAGTTTTTAATTAATGCTATACTGTTGTAGAATATTTGTGTTTTGGGTTGTTTTTTTTTTTTCCCCTGAATGTATGAAGTGATTTTTGGGTATTTTTTTTTATACTTATAAGCTAGTTAAGCCTTAGAAGTTTCAGGCACAGACTGAAAGTCCCTGTTCCCCCCCCTCACCACCTCTCCTTCCCCTTCCCCTCCCCCTCCAATTTTGTGAAGTTTGCTTCCTTCCAGGATATGCACATTTCCTACAATTTATGAGTACTAAGCAACTCTGCCTGTGTTTCCTCCTTTATTCACCTCTTTCTTGGCTTCTCAAAACAGTGCCAGTAAGCACAGGGCTCAATTTCACAAAGCTTATTGAGCATGGAAGCCTGAAGAGTTTATATTGTAACTTAATCCTTCAAAGGCAGTCTTAATTGCTTTGCCAATGAGTGGTCTGTGGGCTTTTCAGCCAGGTGGGTAGGTGGACAGAGCTGATGCTTTCTACTGAAAGCAAACAGCTCTGCACCTTTCAAGTTGTAACAGCATCTGTGAAAGAGCAATTTCCTCTAGGTAAAAGCTGCTCCACAGCTGCCCCATCTCTCCTCTTCATTTTTGCTTTCCATTTAGCTTCTCTCATCCTAAGTAAATATAGAGTGGAGGTAATATGCTGTTTGCTGCAATCACTTTTTTCATTCTGCTTATGTGCTGGATCCATTTCAGGCATCCTGCCTTGCAGCTGTCCGATCTATTTGTATTGTACACTGTTTGGGGCCAGGACCATCTCCTACTGTTTGAAAAGGGCCCCTTTCTTGGTTGGCCATTAAGCACTACCGTAATAAACATGATTAATAACAGGATACCCCATTACTTCTAACAACTTGTTTTATTACCGCAGAGAACATGTTTATGGTCTCCATTCCTCAGTGAAGACACGCTCCCCTTGTTCCTTCCCTGCTGAATATTTCTGTGCCCCTTACATATCCCCTGAATCTCTTAATAATTTGTTTCTCTTGTGCCATCTGTCGTGCAAGATCACTAAGCACAACTATAATGATTCACAATTTCATCTTTGTATCTTCTGTAATCCAATCTTTTACTTCTTGTCCCTTAATTGCTGCTGATTTCGATAGGTATCTTATCAGTACATTATAGCTACTTGACACAGACAGTGGAATCCAGCTCAACACAGACTTCACAACAGTAAACCAAACAGCTGTGCAAGTTCTTATTTTATTTGAGGATGTCAGTAGCACTACGGCATTGTAAAAACTTGTAACTTCTCCAAGTCTTAAAAGCAGAATCTTAGATGAGGGCTTCTGGGATCCAGTATGTAGGAGGAACACCACATTTTTGTTCCTTGTCTCCTCTTGATGACATGAAAGATGTCAACAGCTGCTTCTAACGTGCCTCTGGTGTAAATCGGTTGTAAAAAGAAAGTTGGCATCACTGGAACTGAGCACTAGAAATATCATGGTTCCTTAAGGGCCAGGCAGCCCAGTATAACAACAACATAATCTGTTCACTTTTAAAAACTGTCGCTTTTGAAAGTTGGTGACAATAGCATTACGGATTGCTAGCTTCAACTTGCTTATGTTATAAATGGCAGCATGTGTATAGTGCTGAAAGGAACAGGTGTCCTGGTTAAGTACATGGTTATTCATGACCCCTTTTATTTTCACAGGTTTGGAATTTCGATTTTTCACACTTCTTTCTCTGATCCTTCCTTAGATTAGCTGCTGAACTTTTGAATACAAGGGTTTGATGAAATGCTTTATAAAACACTAAAGTAGAACACACTAAGTAATGAATTTTTAAGCACAAAAGAAATTAAGTATTCCCTCAGATTTAGAATATATAGTACTGTGATCTGGAGGGCACAAATGATTGTTTGTTGTTCTTTTGTCTAGCATTGCTGAGCTATTAAAGAACCCCCTCTAAATTTAGGAATGTCTGTACCAGCTATAGATTTCAAATGATGGTGGCTGTGGTTTCAGGAAGATGTCTTGGAAAAGTGAACTCAATGGGTAGAATACCTGTCTGCATAGTGTGAATATATGGGATGGGGTCTGTGATGCCTTTTATTCTAGCTCAGTGGTTGACAAGGTTTTGCAGTGATGGGCTGGATCAGTGCAACCAGATCTTGCCTGCAGGGGAATGATGTTGCTGTATGAAGGGAAAGAAAACTCCTGAAAGTGAAGCTCTGCTCTGAAAGACTTTTACTAGTAGGAAGGTGATGTGATGTAGGGTATAGAGAAGTAGACATGCAACTGGGGAGATGGATTCTGTTTATATCTTTGCTACTGGATGGCCTTTCTTTGCCTCCATTCTCCCATTTGTAAAATGGGGCTAATGATACCAAGCTGTGGATGCTTGAATTAAGTGTGGTGGTGATGCAGTAGTTTAAGCTGCAAAAGATCATCTGTTGCTAATCCCATCAGTGTAGCTCACTGAGGACATGCCTGGGGCATATGCCACGGAGAAAGTCCAGGAAGAGCACATGCCAACTGCTGAAGCTTCCTTAGCCTGACAAAGGGTTTTTGAACCCAAAAGCTTGGTTAATAACTATTCTCCAGTCATTTGGGTTGGTCTAATAAAAGATCAAATTCACCCAAGGAACCTTGTCAGCCAATTAAGTGGTACTTGCGAGCTCCCCATTTGGTCACACTTGTGCTAAGGGTTTGTAGAGTATAAATTCTCACCCTGCCCTGTAAAGTCTGCCTCAGTAAGGGTATGTCTACACTCAGACTTTACAGGACATCAATAAATTTTGCCCCCCTGTCTGCCCACCAGGCTACAGAAAGGATGGATGAGGTAGGCTAGATTGAGTGGAGGACCTAGGATGGGGTGAGCAATTATTTAGGCCCAAGGGCCACATAGGGAGTTTGGATGAGCTGTTGTGGTCTGGGTCACCACCCGTACCTCCTCAGCAACTCACCAAAATTGCCTTTGGAGCTCTGAGTGGGTGGGGAGCAGTATTTCTGGAGCAGGACAGGTGTGATCCACTCCTTGCATGACCTTTTCCTTGAACGGGGGGGGGGGGGGGTGTATGTTTGGTTGTTGGCTGTCCCCATGATGCTCTGCATGGGGCCAATCCCTGCCCATACCTGCTGGCCCCAGCCCTGACCTGGGCCCTGGCCATTGCACAGCTTCTAGCGGGGACAGTCCCAGTGCAGCTGCAGCCAGCTAGACTTGCACTGTGAGGAGAGCAGGGAAGCATCCAGCCAGCTGTAGCCGCACCGGGAACAATCCCACTGAAAGCTGCATGCGTTGGCTGGGGCCCATGCCCAGGTCTAGGCTAGCAGGGCTGTTCTGCTCACCTTGCCTCCAGCTGCAGCTGCTGCCCTGCCCCTGCCATGTTGCTCCCAGTGGGCGGGTGGGTATGGGGAGGAGCTTCAGCCAGGCAAGTCCTGTCCACTGTGTGGAGCTCTGGCTCCAGCTGCCTTTCATCCAGTCCACCCGCCTTCAGGTGGCTGTTCATCATGCAATAGCAGTGGGTGGAAGGCATCTGGGAGCTAGAGCCAGAGCTCCACGTGCTGGGCAGGAGCCTCCTGTCTGAAGCTTCTCCCCTTCAGCAGGAGCAGAAGCTGCAGTTGGAGACAGTGGGGGCAAAACAGCGCTGCTGGCCTTGGTCCCAGCCAGAGCTCAGCTTCTGGTGTAGCTGTTCCCAGTGGGGCTGCAGCCAGTGAGGTGCTGCTCTGCTCCCCTCTGGGTGGGCTGGGAGGAAGTTTCCACGAGGTGAGGGGAGCAGAGTAGCATCTGGCTGGCTGTAGCTGTACTGGAAACATCCCTGCCAGGAGCGGTGTACTGGCTGGGGTCCAGCCCTGCAGGTGCCAGCGGGAGCATGGCATGGACTGCCTGTATGGGAGCAGATGCGGCTTGGCCCTATGTGGAGCATCGTGGGGCAGCCACGAGTTGGATCCAGTCAGTTGGCAGGCTGGATCTGGCCCACGGTCTGTATTTTGCTCACCCCTGAGCTAGAATATATTAAACTTCAGCTAAATTTCCCAGGGAATTGTAGCTCTAAAACTTGCTTGTTGTTAGATGTAGTGGGAAGTTCTAGTGTATTCCACTTAAGACATGTTGTGCATGTGCCTCAGGAGGAAGTCTCTGCCATTCCTGTAAACTGGAGGGTATGGGTGTCACTGGATATAATGGTATTTTCATGGAGTTTCATTGATGCACAAGTGGAGCACTTCACAAATTGGGTAAAAGTTCATAATTGCTCATCCTGTAATTATGTATGAGCTACTTCTTTGCTTTTATGTGCTAGACTGTGTTGAAGAGGAGGGAGAGTGTTGGTTATAAATTGGTCAAAAAAGGAGCTACATTTTGATATCCTCTTTGAAAAAAGGTCCGTTAGCATTGTGTTCCTCCTAGTCTAGCATTTCAATGATAATAGTGGGGATAGATCCAAATCCGCATAACCCTGTATCCTGAATGGTCCATTTGACACTTCAGCTTCTAACAGATACAAGTCGGAAACCTTAACTGGGGCCTGTTGCAGATGAGGGCAAAACATGGTTGGTTGTAAGATCTTTATGTACATTCCTGTACTCTGAACAAACAATACTGGTGGTCCTCTCCAAAGTGTCAGTGTGGTCATTTCTCTGCCTCTTCTCATGGGAGTGAGTTTGTGACTAGTAAAACCCAAAGCCTCAGATGTACTTTAGTACCCAGTTTTTCATAAACGTGGTGTCTGACACTTAACCTTTCTGCCCCAGCTACCAACTATCTAAGACTAGAAACACTTCCTACAAATGCATTTTGTAACTAAAAGGCACACTATTACAACTTGTGCAGAAGTTGATTGTTAGTGACAGTGGGAAATAGCATGCCATCCGTTTCATGCTTGCAGTTTTGTTCTGCAGTTGGTGGCATGCTGTGTGGAGTTTTCTGTAAGTAAGCATGAAAATGGTGTGCCTAGTGAAAAATGTCCTGAAACGAATTTTTTAGATGCAAAAAGACAAAAACCAGAGATGGACCAACTGTCACTCCACACTCCCAGAAGTAAAAGCCTGAGATCATGTGGTGGTTCTCCAGTTGCTTCTGAAAAAAACTCTTCTATTTAAACAGTGTCTATCAAAAAGGAATTAAATCCAAGGCAAAACGTTTCTTGTGTTCATGCTCTATGCAGAAATTAAATATTAGACAACATTAGAACTTTCTTTCCCAGACAGGAGATGTGCTGGGTGAAATAAAACTGTGCAGAAGAACTTTCAAGGTTCTTTCCTCAAACTGTTTCCTTACCTGTTATTTATGGGTGCATGTTTTTTCCTTAACTGACAACAGTTTTGTATATGTGGTGTAGACTACTACTTGCTATTACGAATGAGAATAGAAGGTATGCACTGAGAACTGTGCAATGACAAATCTAGTAAAAGTAATTACAGTGGGCTGGGGGGGGGAAACCTAATGAAGACTTATTGGTTTATGTTGACTTCTGGACTTAAATTATTGGGGAATCATTGTATTAATACCTTTCAAACCCACCTGGGAACTGGCTGTGATAAGTTGCATCTAGTTTTAGATAATAAAAATCATAAAGTTAGGGTTAAAAGGGACCTCAGAAGGTCATATGGTCCAGCTCTCTGCTCAGAGCAGGACCATCTCCAAGTAGATCATCCCAGCCACAGCTTTGTCTAGCCATGTCTTGAAAGCCTCCAAGAATAGAGCTTCTACCACCTCCCTGGGTAACCTGTTCCAGTGTTTTTATTACCCTCTTAGTAAGAGAAAATTCTTCCTAATATCTAACCTAAACTTCCCTTGCTGCAACTTGAGACCATTGCTGCTTGTTTTGCCATTGCTGAGAACAGTCTAGCTTCTTCCTTTTTCAAACCCTGCTTCAGGTAGTTAAAGGCTATTATTAAGTCTCCTCTCAGTCTCCTCCTCTCTAGACTAAATAAGCCCAGTTTCCTCAGTCTTTCCTCAGAAGTCATATCCTCCAGCCCCTTCATCATTTTTATTGCTCTCTGCTGGACTTTCTCTCTAATTTGTCCACATCCTTTCTATGGGGGAGCCCAAAACTGAACACAGTACTCCAGATTGTTCAGCACTGGTGAGGCCCTGAGGGGAAGAATCACTTCACTTGATCTACTGGTAACAGGCCTACCAATGCAGCCCAGTATGCTATTAGCCTTCCTGGCAACAAGGGCACACTGCTGGCTCATATTCAGCTTATTGTCCACCAGGTCCTTTTCTGCAGAGCTGCTGCCCAGCCAGTCGGCCCCCAGTCTGTACCGGTGCATGGGATTGTTCCATCCTAAGTGCAGGACTTTGCACTTGTCTTTATTGAACCTCGTGAGATTCCTTTTGACCCAATCTTCCAATTTGTCTCGGTCACTCTGAAGTATAACCCTACCTGTCAGCGTATCTATTACTCTCCCCCAGCGTGGTGTTATCTACATACTTGCTGAGGGTGCACTCTGCCAGGGTTTTTCAACTATTTTGGATCAGTGTTACCCCCAGAGGCTGGGGGCAGTGTGCGGCTGAACACGGTGGTGGCAGCAGCTGCTGCATGCAAGCTTTCCCTGCATCCAGCTGCGTGGGCAGCACCGGAGCGGCAGCATGGGATGGTGTGTGGTGGCACTCTGTCCCCACTTGCCTGCATGTACCTGCTAGGGCCTTCTCAAGTACCCCTAGTACTTGTCAAGACGACCCCTGCTTTATGCCATCTCCCAAGTTGTTGATAAACACATTGAACAAAACTGGCCCCAGGACCAACCCCCGGAAAACTTCACTTAATACTGTTGGCCAACTAGACATTGAGCCATTGATTATCACCCTCTGAGCCTGATGCTCCCGCCAGTTTTCTAACCATCTTAGTCCATTCATTCAGCCTCTACTTCCTTAGATTGCCTGCAAGGATATTGTGGGAGACTGTATCAAAAACCTTGCTAAAATCAAGGTATGCCACATCCACTGGTCTCCCTGCATCCACAGAGCTAGTCACCTCATCACGGAAAACGATCAGGTTGGTCAGGCATGACTTTGGCCCAATCCGGGTGTTGTATCTCTGAATCCAAATCTCCAGGTCTCTCTGAATCGATTCAGATCAGCTAGAGACGCAGGCAGAACTGGGTGGCTGCAGGTTCTCCCACAGCTCCTCTGGCTGTTCCTGCCTCTCCCTGGGCTGGGGGAGACGCAAGTCCCTGTGGCTACCCTGCCTTGCCCTATCCCCTGCCTAGCTCCAGCCTCCTGGCATGTTTTAAAGCAAACAAAAAAGCCCCACACTCCCCAGCTGCAGTAGTGGTGATCGGGGGGCCTTTAGGGGCTCATAGCAGAGCCCCCCTGCACAGTGGGGGGGGCAGTGAGGATCACCTTCCTCCTGCTTGGCAGCTGCATGGCAGCTGTCGCATCTCCATAGGTGCGGTGCAGCGCAGCTCAGCTCAGCAGGGTGCTGCGCACTGTCTGGGAGCTGGGTCAGCTCTAGCAGTCACCCAGAGCCTGTCACTGCTCAGCTTCAGCGGCCTCAGCTCCCAGACAGTGCACAAGACCCTGCTGAGCCACGCTGTGCTTGTGCCATGGGGCAGCTGCTGCATTTGGGGGGGGGGGTGTCAACTCCTGCTGCTCCTCACTGCCCTGCGCAGCGTGGTGGGCCTCTGCCATGAACCCTCGGAGGCCTCAATCATTGCTACTGCAGCCAGTGAGTGTGGTGCTTTTTTTAACATGCTGGGAGGCTGGGCCAGGGTGAGGGATAGGGCCAGGTAGGGAGCCATGGGGACTTCTCCTGTGTCTCCCTGCACCTGAGGAGAGGTAGGCACAGCCAGAGAAGCTGCGGGAGAACCAGCCTAATGACTTGCCCCTGGTGAATCTATGCTGACCATTCCTAATTGCCTTCTCCAAGTGCTTTGATATGGATTTCTTGAGGATCTGCTCCATGATTTTTAGAGGGACTGAGGTGAGGCTTATTGGTATGTAGCTCCTTGGGATGCTCCTTTTTCCCTTTCTTAAATATGGGCACTATGTTTACCCTTTTCTAATCATCCGATTGCCATGAGTTTTCAAAGGTGATAGCCAGTGGCTCTGTAATCACATCAGCCAACTCCCTCAGCATCCTTGGGTGCATCCCATCTGGCCCCATGGACTTGTACACATATAGCTTTTGTAAATAGTCCCTAACCTGTTCTTTCACTACTGAGCACTGCTCACCTCTTCCTCAAACTGTCCTGCCAAGTGCAGGAGTTGGTGCTGACTTTGCCTGTGAAGACTGAAACAAAAAAAGGCATTGAGCACTGCAGGCTTTTTTGCATCTGGTTGCTCAGCTGAAGTATTCAGTGCCTTTTTTGGTCACAAAGATGCCTCCCCTATTCGGTAAGGGACCCACATTTCCCCTGATCCTCCTCTTGCTACCAACGTACTTGTAGAAACCCTTCTTGTACCTTCACATTCCTTGCTAGCTGCAACTCCAGTTGCTCCTTGGCCTTCCTGATTTCATCCCTTCATGCCTGAGCAATGTTCTTGTATTTTGTCCCTAGTTGTTTGTTCCATTTCTTATATGCTTCTTTTTGTGATTTAGTTTACTTAAGAATTCCCTGCTAAACCAAACTGGTCTTCTGCCATACTTGTTAGTCTTCCTGCGCATCAGGATGATTTGTTCCTGCACTTTCAGTAAGGCTTCTTTAAAGTGCAGACAGCTCTCCCGGACTTGGCTCCCCCTTCCCACGGGCTCCTGCTCATGAGTTCCCTGAGGGAGTTGGAGTCTGGTTTTCTGAAATCCAGGGTCCTTATTCTGCTGCTTTCCATCCTTCCTTTCCTCAGGATCCTGAACTCAATCATCTCATTGTCACTGCTGCCCAAGTTGCCATCTACTCGTATAGATCCTCACCAGTTCTTCCCTGTCTGAGCAGGTCAAGAAGAGCACAACCCTTGGTTGCCCTGCTTCCCCACTTGTACAAGGAAGTTGTCCCCGACACTCTCCAAAAACTTCCTGGCTTGTCTGTGCACTGCTGTATTGCCTTCCCAGCAGATGTCTGGGTGATTTGAAGTCCCCCATAAGAACCAGTGTGTGATTGGGAAACTTCTACCAGCTGTTTGAAGAAAGCATCATCCACCACTTCATCTGGGTTTGGTGCTCTGCAGCAAACTCCCACCACAATATCACCCTTTCTCCTTTGACTCTATTGCAGAGGCTCTCAACAGGCCCATCTCCAGCTTCATACTGGGGCGCTAAGCAATCATATGGCTCTCTTACATTGTGTGCAACTTTAATCTTCCACTGGATGGAGTAGCATCTTTGAAATCTACTTGAAATTTCTTTTGCAACTTTTTTTTGAGAGGGGGTGTGTGTGTGTGTGTGTGTGTGTGTGTGTGTGTGTGTGTGTGTGTGTGTGTGTGTGTGTTTAAAACTCACAGCCAAATCTTTTTGTCACTAACAATCACCACTGGGTGAGTTGTGAAGTGCTGCATTGTCTGTTGGATTCCTTTTGCCTCTCCACAAAAATGATGGTGGGATCTGAAGGTGTTAGTGTGATCTCGACTAAAAACACTTTAGGATTTTGAAGTGTAACAGCTAGTTATGCATTAACATAAAGTGCAATTTCAATACCTACTCTGCTTAGCCAGACTTAGTAAAGCAAAATTTTTCTGAGGGCAAACAGACCTGTTCAACTTCTAAGCAGCTGGCAGCCACACAGGTACAACCCACGGGCCCACAGGTCACAACCCCTACCACCATCACCACCTGCAGCTGCTGTATCCTTGGCTTCCCTAGCAGAGTGGCCTGCAGTGGCCTGCCCCCTAGGACAGGAGTAGGAGGTGGAAACAAGAAGGGAGGGGGAGCCTACAGAAGGCAGTTGCAGCAGCCAGAGCAATAGGGGAACAGCACGTTAACCCTTCATGGGCCACCAGTTGAGCAGCAGTGTGAGCTATGGAGCTCTTGATACTCTTGTTTCTGAGATACAGTGGTTGTATTTTCCAGGTTGGAATTACTGCCCATGTTCCAAACAAATTCTGCTTTATTTCTGGAATAATGATTTACTATTATAACATTACTTCCGATGCTAATTTTTTTTATGGTATTTGGTTCTGTTAGATATGTACTTGGTTTGGGGAGAAGATGCAAGGAAAGAATTTGGCACTGGAAATCTGTATTGTTGAATAGGCCAGGAAAATTATCTGAGAAGAAAAGCAGATGTCTCTATTGAAATAAACCTTTTGTCATTTAAGAAGTACCAATCCAGATATCTCTCCTCTTTTAGACGAGGAGAAAGATCTTCTTAATGGTGTTACAACTGAACAAACTTGTATGGTGCCGGCTTGCTATGGAAATACATTTTGCTACCCTTCCTCCCCTTCCATCCCTTTTTAACAGAATGATTCTTTCAAATTAAATCAAGTTTAGTAAGCAAGAAATTGATGCTGGTGAAATGGTAGAACTGAATTTGCTTATTTCATATTGTAGCTCTGAACTTCAATGGTTAAACTTCCGGTGGTATTTGCCAACTTATGATCTAGGATTGATTCTGAAATGCATTTGCCTAGGTCAGTTAGAGCTCCATTTAAAAAAAACTTTGATGGGAGTCGGATGAAATCCTTTCTATTTAATGAAGATGATGGATGGTGTTAAGTAAAACAGTCAAGTCAGTTCATGATGGTTTGTGTCTGATGAATGACTGCCTGGAGCCTGGATATCTTTTCAGATGTGATTTGTCCTCTTTAGCACCACTTACAAATATTTACATTGAAAGGTCAGATCCTTCAGTTGGTAGGAGATGAGTCCTAAATTGTCCTCAATCTTAATTAGGACTATAGCTTTTTAGTTGGTTACAGATGGACGATATTCTTGCATTTCAAGATTAGTCTCTGGCCCCTTAAACACTTCATATTCTGTATCTTTCTGAATGGGAGTGTGCACATCACTGAATATGTTAAACAATGTTAATTTAAATTATTTCTAAAGTGCCTTTGACCTTCAACAAGATGTGATGCTGCTCTTAGCATTTCAGTGTGGCAGTAGCTTCACATGTATACAGTAACTCAAAGGGTGCCTGTGGATATGCAGGGAGGCTGCTCTGATGCTCAGCAAGAGCAGAGTTGATTAATCAAGTCTGCTGGGGCATGCTAGTTAGTGTGTGATCTAGCCCAGCCTCTGCATCTTGTGTATCAGCATCCATGTGCTCTGAAATGGTGGTGGAGGTGATTTTTAACTAAACATCATTGAATGAGCTTTAAAGTGCCGTGCTGCCATTTTTGAAGTGAGATGACAAGATGTTGCAGGTGCCCTAGAGGCTTAGAGCCCCTCTCTAATTAAAGTGCTTCCCTTCCCTCCACCACCTCTGGTACACATGTGAAGATGCCCAAAGTTGGCAGGACAGAGGTAAAACATCAGATCAAAGAATATATGGAAACAACATATGAGAGTACTACTCCACAGGACAGTCACATCATAGAGAATATTTCAACCTTTATGGACAAATCTGGCTTAGCCATTACCACTCCCTAATATATTCATCCCTCTCAGTTTAACTGGACCCCTGACTGCACTGCAAAAGTATCCCAAAATGTCAGAAACATACAAGAAGGAAATTCTTCTATGAAGGGCTTTAGGGGTTTTTGGTTTTTTGTTTTAAGCCAAAATTTATCAGAATAGTGAGAACTCTGATCAATGTAACTCTGCTTGAATCTCCTGCCTTGACTTGCTCTACATTTTTTCATTGTAAACTCAGGTGCCATAAGTCCCTACTCTGTGTGCTGGTATTAACTGTTCTAGTGTCAGTATAACCTACTCTCTAGGGAAAACCTCTCGAATGTATTTAAGGTAAACCTTGTCTGTGAAAGTGTAGCGTCATCTTTAGCCACAAAGAACTTGGATTTAAGATGTAAATTCTCAAGCCCTTCCCTTTTAGCCTTTCTTATTCTCTGGGGACAACACCGCTATCCTACTGACACTTTGCTCATTGTTTTGGTGTCGGTGCTCCCTTGGCGCTCTCTGGATCCGAGTTATATCTAAGTCTGCCATTATCTCCGTATACCACTTATAAGAAGCCACTGTGTAGATAGATAACAAAAGATGAACTTCTCCCATTTGGACTCTAATCTTTTGTCTTGGTTACTGCAACATCCTTCTGTACCCTTGACAAATGTTTCTTATCCTGCTGTTAGCCATCTAGAATGCAGCTGCAAAGATCAGTTTCTCGGTCTGTTGCTTTGACCATGTTACCTCTGTTGGAATCTCTTTTCGCTTTCCCTTTTTCTACAGAATTAAATATAAACTACATGCCTTGCTTCTGAGGCTTTTCATGGTCTCTTCTAATTCCTGCTTAATACTGGACTGCAAATTCCTGGGGGGAGTTGTCCCTGATGCTAGCTTCCATCATTAACTAGTTCAACTTCTGAACAGGCACTTTTCCCACTTGAGGAGCAACTTGAAAATATTTACAAGCTTTATCCTCTTTCACATCTCTCCCTGAAGCTCCTGGGTTGTGATGCTGCTGTCTTACGGTGATTAAGTAAGGTCTCATTGCTGCTTTGAGCACCTCTCTCATTGAATACTTGTATTGTAAACTTCTTGTAGCATCTGTGTTCTGTTTGCAGAGCATTTAATACAAGTCCTGACCCATGGCTTAGACTCCCAGCGCTATGGTAGTAAAATAGAATTTAAACATTATCACACCCAAGTCGTCAGAGGCTGTTCTGGCAGTCCCAACCCTTGCCTTCCAATGTTGGAGTTTTGGAAGGCATTACAGCCCTGTCTTTGCTGGGTGTCAGGGATAGAGAATATGTTCACACAAGTGGTAAGCAACACTGTAAAGGCCAGTGTGTTATCTTGATGTACTATATTAAACCTATAACTCCCTTGTGTAGGTTCGTTGTCATCTGTTAGTTTGCACAGAGCAAGAACATGCCTTTTGTTCTTAGCAAAGGTGCATTGATGATGATCTACAGCCATACCTAGAACTTAAGTAACAATAGCCAGCTGCTTCTTACAAAGCACTGGACAACCTAAGCTGTGTATTTTTGTTTATTTAATGTTCTGCTCTTATCAGTGATAGCAGGGCATAGAATACCAGCACTTTTTGTCCTAGTTTGGTACTTCCAGTCGATCATAAATGAAGTTTAGCCATTTCTTGTGGTAATTTTCCCCTAAAATGTGATGATCTAAAATGGAAATGCAACTATTTTTAGGTTGGGAGGGGGGAGAGAAACTTAGCCAAATAAAGGCTGCATAGTGGAACTGTAGTTAATCAAGGCACAACATTTGACACATTGGATGGAGGTGGGAAGATAAATATTAGGTTTGCTGTGTATGGTTTGAGATCTAGCTATGACCAGGAATTAGCCCCAGGTTGTTTCCGCTTTAGTTCTAATTTGCTGTCAAACTTCCATCACACTTCTAACTTAAGGCAGTCAGGTAATTCTGAAAAATGTTTAATCTCAATAATAGCATTATTAATGAGGCATTAAATATTTGATTAGCAGTCAAGATGGACAGGCTTTTAATTGATCACTGCACTTTTGTGGATCAGCTTCAAGAATTGGCACTGAAGAAGTTCCATAATCTTTAAATTTTATTGCAAATGTGGCTTCTATCTAGAGTCTTGCCCATACACAAAAGCTTAACTTGGGTGTTTTTTTTTTTCTTTATCCAAAATTGTCTGGCCTGTCAAGTGCCGTAAGTTAAGCTGGAGTTGTGCACACAAGTAAGTGAATTAAGCAGAATTGGCAAAAGGCACTGTATTTTTGAAGAATAAGAGCATGCATACAGGTAGCTAATGCAATATAGTTTATTTTGCAATATTTATTCCAGTCAGTTTCCCTAAGTAGACACGTCCTTGGTGACACAATATAGTGAGAGCAGCCCCAGTGTGGTAACCTGAGCGCTGTTTACAGCACTACTGTCTTGCCCAAGCCTGTAGATAACTTGAGTGAGTTGCGGTGAACTTAAGTCTTGTCTAGGCTTAACATTTTCTGTACTTTAAAGAAGCATAGTCCTTGTTTCTGTCTAATACATGGCTCTTCAGTTTAGCTTGATTCCTCTTGCAAAAGCTGAAAAGAGTACACTCATTTCAGTGTAAGAACCTATGTCAGGACCACGGCAGTACACCCAGTGGTTTAAAATCACCTTGGACTAGATGGAAAACTTCCTTGTGAAGACAAGGCCTAATAGAGGTAGTTAACACTTCCAAAATGAGATTGGCTTGCTTGGATCCATTGTGTTTAGAGCAATGAGTCTCAAGGCACCCCGCCAAAACTTTTTAAAATAGTGTTGCCTAACTTTAAGTAATTTAAATAGATGTATTATAATTTAGGTATAATATGCATGTTACACTATTAACTTTAATATCCACATGTTACTAACTGATTTATATTGTTATAGGTTTGTTCACCCCACTGCCTGCATTGTGCATTTCCTGGAGAGCCAGGTCAGGAAGCATCTGCAGCAGGAGCATGTATCTTTGCTGCAGCTTTCCCAGCCTGACCCTGCATGGCTTCTTCTGGAGTTGCACACAAGATGGAACTATCCCATGTGTTGCAGTACTTAGGAAGCATGTTGGAGCCAAACCAGGAAGAACTATAGTAGAAACAGCATGCCTGCTTGCTTAATGCAGTGGCTGTTTCTCAGGAGAGATGTTGGAGCTGAACTGGAGACACAAGGGCAATTTCACTGCGTGGTGGTGGTCCTGGCTTTGCAGCATCCTTGGTGCTTATGGTGGCAATCTCATGGCACCTCAGGATTTTGTGGGACCCAGCTTGAGAATCATTGCTCTCCTTTGAAACACTGTGTTCTTATTTTAGTCAACTGACTCTATGCCCCTGAACACCAGTGTCTAGACGTGACAATTTTCTGGCCAGTGTAGTTGTGATCCTCAAAATTCAACTTTTTATTAGTTTCTTGCATCTATTGCTATTATTTACAAAGTGGAAGTGTCTTTTAAATACAAAGTTAGGTTCTTATTCAGAGTTCATAGGCAAAATGTTTGCTGGGCGTCCTTGTTTGAGTGGGGTGTTTTTGTTTTGGGGGATTTTTTTTTTAAGGTGGGAAGGAGGGAATCTTTAAATCATTAGTTGCCAGAAGGAATAAAACTTTTCAGAAGGTAGGAATGCATTCAGGTTGACTTGTATACTGGTCTAAAAATTTAGTGTTAAGCTGTTGGAAACCAAGTGTTTGCACCAGGAGTTTACTGGATTCTGCTCTGGCCCTGCAGATGTAGGTTACGTAGACTGACTTAAATATCAGGGTAGAAAGCAATTGAAAAATTAACTTGATGGGTATTTTATGGCTATGAAACAATGGGGGGGAAAAAAACATGTTGCATTGTTCCCCTTTTTTAATAAATCATTACTGGTGGAGGATTTTTTTTTTATAATCCTCCAGGGAAGGCTGCCCCAGGTTTCAAAGGGCTGTTTGCTTGTCCACAGCATGCGGCTGTTGAGTCTGGAATGTGGTCTTTCTCCGCCTCTTTTTTTTAAAAGGCATGGGAATCGATCATCCATAACAGTGCTCTGCTTGCTGTCTTTGTAAGCTGCTTTTCGTTATGGAGTCTCTTTGATTTCTAGCTATATGCACCCCTCTGAGACTAATTGTCTTGCTATTTTCCTCTGATAAGTTGAACCTCTTCAAGGAATGTCTAGTTTCAGGAGGGATAAAAGCAACATGGATAACCTTGGCTTTAGAGGATGGTATCTTTTTAGTGCTGCAAATGTGCTATGTATGTTACTTGTACTGTTTACATTTTGGAGACTAAATTGTTTTAAATGTTTCTATTCCAGCATTAAAAATATATTTTAAGTGGTACAAGTCCATAGACATCGTCACAATGAGATGCACCATATTCCATTGATCCTTCTAACATGCATTCTGTTCTGATTTCAGCATAGCAGCCTCTATTTTCCTTACATTGCAGTTGTGCAAAAATAGGAAAACATGTCATGTTTTTAAAACGAAGTAACCTTGATGTTCACCATATTTTGCCAGAACAAGTCATGGTAAAATAGATTGCAAAGTTGTAGTTAAAAATCATATGATCTGGTTTTCTTTTGGAAATGAAAATGCATGAGTGTGTTTTTTCTGTCTTTCACTAATGTAGAACTTGTGTGAAAAGACTTGAAATGGAAAATGTTACCCTAACAAAATGTGTGTGTATGGGGGGGGTTAGTGTTTGCTGGGTGTTTTGATCCAAAGCAATTAAAAATAATTTTTAAATGGGAAGTTCCAACAATTTACAGAAAAATAAGCAGCATTAAGAGTATTTCATTCTTAGACGAACGTAAGCAGTTTCTATGTAGTATTCCCCTTCATTATGTTACCACATTCCTGCAGTATTTAGTTGTCAAATACCATGGAAGGGCGATTTAGTTTTAAAACTAAATCTTTGACCTTTGTCTTGTTCTGCAAAGGACCTAGCTAACTTAAGGCGATTTATATATAAAGTGTATGCATGTGTTGGGGGTGGGGCAGAATATTGTGGAAGCATACCTTAGCCTCCCTTAGTGAGTATAAAACCAGACTCAGCGTTCTTTTCAAACTAGTCCTTGTGTGATTTTACTTTTCTCTAAGTTCAAGCAGTTTTGGAATTCCTCTTACAGAAAGCACTGGTTTGTTACTGCTGGGTTAAACTAGAGTTTACGTACAGTGTCTAACCAACAAGGAAAATGAATGAATTAATGACTAATGCGCTAGAAATTAATGCCACCTTCCTCCCCCTCCAAAGAGGTTGGGTACTAGCCCAGCTCTAATTTTTGCATAAATCTTACTGCTGGTGTTGCTAAGCATTTGCCTTAGCAGGTGGCGAGTATTGGTTTGGACAATCCAGACATCAAAATTAGTGTTTGTTTCAATGCCTCTTTCCCCTCCTATTGTGTTCCCGTAGGAACTGAAACTGCCTGTGTACAAGGCCCATTCACCACAAATTGGGATGCGCCGCTACTTTATTGACCTCCTGACTGTCCTCAGCAACCGCTGTAATCTCTGCCCTACAGCACGGCACCTTGCTGTCTACTTACTGGACCTCTTTATGGATCACTACGATATTACTGTCAAGCAATTGTATGTCATTTCAATTGCCTGCCTCCTCCTAGCAAGTAAGTTAGCTGTTGTCTGTTAACTCATTTGTGTTTTCTGATCAACTAATGGTTGTTTTGTTTTTGCTGCTGGTCTCCATGTGATTGGGAGTAGTTTTAACACAAAATCTAACCTCTTGGAAGTCTTTGTGTTCATCCTGAAGTTATGGGATGTTCTGCTGGGTTAGTGAGTACCTTTTGTAGATTAGGCCTCTAAATATGTTGCCAAAACCCTTTTGTAAAAGTAGTAAGTGTTTGTTGATATGCCTTTGAACCACAGTTAGGGCTTTGAGAAATACATTTTCATTTAGTAACAAGACTAAACAAGGGGCTGGATTCTTGAACTCTTGCACTTCCAAGGAAGGGGTTTTTTGTTTGTTTTTTTTGGGGGGGAGGATTGTTTGTTTGTTTGTTTTTTAAAGAAATGTTCTTAAGATGGGATTTGGCCCTGGAAAGGAAGTGTTTTAAGGTTGGTCTACTCCAAACTTTACACCAGTGCTTCTCAACCAGGATACCAGATTATTTTAAGGGTGATGCAGGGTACCAGGCAATATTAAATGTACCAACGCCTATATTTAATAAACCCAGATTTTAAACACAAATTTAAAGTGTCAAAAGCATTCTGACCTGTTGTGGTCAGAAAAATTGCACTAGTTTTGTATAGTTAAGAAACAAGTACAGGCATTTTCTGAGCAGTGCTGCCTTCTTGTAAGAAGGGTTGAGAACCACAGTCCTAAACTCCATCGCAAAATTCTGATTTGTTTGGTGCTGCATTCAGCTTAACAGTGGTTGGTAAAGAGAACATGTTGCATATTCTTCTTTTGAAACACTTTGCCTTCACTTGGCTAAAAGCTTACCTTTAGTCCATATGTGTATATGTACTACCCCAAGGGTAATGGTAAAACAAATGAATACACATCAAGCCTCTCTCCTCAGTTTAATCATAAACACTACTCTTTTCCTAGTGGACACCAGGAAATGTTTACCATATTTCAAAAACACCTTGGTAGATGATGAGATGACTCTTGCTGGCTAATATTGCAGGGCAGGTTTTTGTTGTGGGTTTTTGTTTGTTTGTTTGTTTTTTTTAAATTGGAACAAGGGAGAAACCAAACCGTAGTATTGGTTTGTTAGTTTCATTTGTTTCAAGCAAGTTGGACTAAGCCAAAGAACCAGAGTCAAATACACTTGACTCTTCCTGCAAGTTCAGGACTGATCTCTGTAACTGGCTCAGGGGCGTGGGGGGGTGTTGTTTTTTGGGTTTGTTTTTTATGATCTGCTTGTGTAACTGCATAATGGTGCAAGAGCAGCTTGCAACTGCTGAAGTTCTGCTAGTTCAAAGTCCTTTGAAATTACTTGCAAAGAAAGAACAATGTAATTGTTGTTTTTCTTATAATGGATGACAGAAGACTAAGAACTTTCAGATTTCAGCTTTTCTTTTTTTTTCTTTTTTTTCTTTATGGTGTAAGGCTAGAAGCTATTGCATGATGCCCAACAGCAAAAGTTTAAGGAAGACACTTCATGTATTTTACCATTTATGGAAAGAGGAGAGGATGGTAGTGTACATCTTCTCTCCTCCCAGTCAAAACTAACAGTTTATGATTTGTTAAGTCCCAACCAGGAATCATCAGAGACAATCATGGAGCGCTGGGCTCCCCATTTCTCATACTTAAATTTCAAAAAAAAAAAAAAAAAGCCACAGTGAGGCAAAAGGAAACCTTCATACTATATTATGACAACACTAGAGGGAAATGTTTTGCAACTTCTGCCCATTGTGAGTTACAAGTAACACCTTGTTAAAACATAATGGAGCTATGTGGGTAAAGGCTTTTTCTAAACATGAATTGCACTGCTATTTGATTGAAAGCAGTGCAGTTGGAGGAGTTTGGCCCATGCTTGTCATCCAATGTAGATGCAGTTCCCATGCAGGAAAGGGTACAGGATATTCCAATGTATACAAAAAGATTAAGGAATAGAAGGCTCTCACAGTCTGAAAACAATTTGGGCCCATCTGTGCTGGCCAGTCAAACTATACTGGAACTTGGATTCACTGCAAGCAAGAAGAATGAGGTGTCCCTTGACTAATTTCATGTTCTGTAGTCAGTTAAAGTATTTGTTTGAATTATGTGCAGAATGGGAACAGTGGGGACAGCATCTGGAAATTCAAGCCGTGTAGCAACTTTTAAGGGACTAATGAAAGGTGTAATTCTATAGTAACATGAACTGTTACTTTGCCCTGGGATGACATTGAAACCAAAGTGCTGGTATAAACAGGACAAACTCTCCACAGTAATCTTCATACAATTTTTTTTGACTGTTTCAATACAATTCAGTTCATGGGGAGCTTGCTGAGAAAAAGACTTTCAGTAATAGCAAATACCCTAATGCAGGCATGGGTATACCTCCACAGTTCTTAGCTTATTGAGATTAGCCTAGAGCAAAAAGCCAAGTGCCTCTGCTGTCTGGGTGTTCAGTCAGACGGCACTGCTGTCGTTTTTCTTTTGGGAAAAGAGTAATATATACATCAATCATCAGCTTTGTCTTGGCTGTGTTAAAAAGAGCCTGTTTTGAAGAGAGTGCAATAAGTTGCCCTCCAGTAACAAAGAGCCTAATCCATAGGCAGATTTAATTATTCTTATGGTCCTGGTTAGGGATTGTGACAGGGCACTGTTGGTGCCTGCCACTTCAATAGCTAGGCCAAGGAGAAGGCAGGTGTCTGATGAGGGTGGCCATTTAATGCCTAGCTCTCTGAGTTGAAGGGGAGCAATTTGTGGCCAGCAGGGAAGAAACATCTCCCTACTGAGTTCTGCTGCTCCAGAAAGACTAGAAGGTAAGGGCAAAAGCTTATGGGGATGGCTAGGAGGCTCTTGTTCCTGGGCGTGACCTAAAACTGTGGCCTTCTGGGGATGGGTGGCCTCATGGGGCTCCTAGTAGTGTGGGAGGCCCCAGGAAATGCCAGCCCATGCTAACATACTTCTGCCTTCTCAGGCCCTGCTACAGGGTTACCCACCTGGCTGTGGGAGCTGGGATTAAAGGACTACCTTAATGCAAAGTTGAATCGTATAACTTAATTATACTGCCATGGTGAAAAGAAAACATTTTGTGTATGGAGAGTTGTTAAAAAGAAATATGCTTCTAACAGTATAAAATCATCATAACCATTGGAACCTGCTCCTTTCTTCCCTGGAGAACCGTTCTTACTCACAGCTGGTGTTGAAGTACCTGTTACAGGAGATGGTTCTTCCTCAAACATTTGGGCAATTGTTAGTTTGTTGCTGTTCCGTTTCTGTGAGGATGCTGTTTTTACTACAACTTAGTAATTTTGTTTTGCATTTCATTTTTGTTTAGCCAGAGTGCCCTAGCAATCTACTATTGGCTTAGTGATGCACAATGTCCCAGATATTCAGTTACTTCTCAGGAGATTCACACAACTTTTTAATTCTTTCACCTGCAGTTCCTAGGAGCTTAGGGCACTTCTGCATGTGCTCCTGGAGGGCAGGGGGGAGAAGGTGACACTTTAATTAGAGCAGCTCTAAAAGCCACCATAATTAAAGCATGGCAGCATCTTGTGTATTAACATCCCCATGCTTCAAAATGGTGGCAGGGGAACTTGAACAAAAGCTCATTTGACTAGTTTTATTCAAGCACCCCCTCTGCCATTTCAAAGCACAGGGTTGTGGATGTATGAGATACAGATGCTCGCTGGAGTGCAGTAATTGCCACACTCCACCAGACTGGATTAATCAAGTTTGTTTCATCCTGCTGTAATTGCAGTGCATCGGAGCAGAGTGCGTGCTCTTGTGTGGGTACCTTTAGTTAGCAGCAGCAACTGGAATGAGAGGAGATGTTAGCATTACTTCAGCTGTGAGCAGTCTCTCCTCATCCTGTTCCCACGCTAAGTGTGTACAGCTGCTGCCAGACTTTGGTTCATCTCTTGGGTTCCACTTCATGCTGCTCTCCTGAAATATAGTTGGCAAATATTCATTAGTGACAGTGCAGCAGTCAACCAGAATGAATGCTCAAGTACCTTTTAACAGATGCAGCCAGGCTACTTACTTTAATGGCCACAGTCCAAAAACTAAAGCCAGTGCAAGCCCTAGTTATGAGGGAAGAAGCCTTTGTGGTCTCCTTTGTTGCCTGGGAGAAAAGGTGAGTGGGAGGGGAAAGCTGCTGTCTAGCAGAGAGGCTTAGAAACAGTATACCTGCAAGCAGCACTCTAAGGCAATGAGGCTTGCTGTTCAGGACCACCTGACTTATGATCTTTTTGAAGGTCCACAAGCTCTAATTTTACTCCAGTTGGCCAAACTGCTTTTGACAATGTGGGCAGGAAATCTGTTTGGCCTCTAATAAGTTCAGTGTCATGGTTTTGTCTTAATTACAGGAACTTGTAAGGTCTTGGCAGGGAGCAGACAATTGTCCCATCCCTCCCCTGTCCCCCCTTCCTAGTCTGGGTTTGTACAGCACCTTTCATAATGTGTCCCTTGTCCATGCACTGGGCTTCTAGGCATTACAGTAATACTGGGGCAAGAATCATTTGTGTATACCATGTTGCTCAGTGATGATCCAAGTTCTTGAGTGGTATTAGCTGGGTAGCAAGTTTGTTTCATGCCCTTTTAAGCCTGATCACTGTTAAAGATGGAATTAGATAAGACAGGGTTTGTCTATATATGTATTTATGCATGGCTAAACTTAATGCGCCTTTGCTTAAGGCACACTTATAAGGTGATTTAGGCATGCATTTACATGTAAATAAGCTAATGCATATTAAGTAGCATTAACTCTTAGCTAATTGTGCATAAATCACATAAGCCCATATGCAGACATGTTAATGTGCATTAACGCAGTGTACATCCATTGATTTGTACCAAGTTAATACACATTAAGCATCTACACGTGGGCTAATGCAACTTGGTTAACCATGCCTCAATTTGATACGTGCTTTATGTAGGTATCAAATTTAGATGGCATTAGCCTATAACCACCAGTTTAAGGCACATTAAGGGCTCACCTGAGTGGACATGCATCCTTAATGTGCCTTATGGTGATTGATTTTTTTTTTTATTCTTTTATTTTTTTTAGGTTAATCCTCCTTAAAAGGGGTATGTGTAGACATGCCCACAGTGTACAAAACTGACTCTGGCTTTTCTTGTTCCACAGCAGGCAGTCCGTTCTCTCTCGCTTTCCAGATCAGTGATAATTCTTGGAGCTGATTTCAAATGGCTGCTTATTGGGAAATTGCTACTTCCCCATGCCTGCCTTCCTCCTGCTCTCCAAGGCTACACACTGCATTGTCTTGTACATGTGTCAGTATGATATGGGGGCAGGAGGACACAGATGACTCTGTTCCTTTTTACATTCTATGTAGTCCTCCTGGTGTTTATCCTGGTATAACTAGACCTGGATAATTAAAACTCAAAACTTTCCCATGTAAACCAGTTACTCATTGTAACAGGAGGGCAGTCAGAGTTGCCATGCTCTCTCCTGCTGCTTCCTTTACCATGCCAAGTTGCTAACAAGCACCCTCAAATCCTTGCCTGCCACAACTTTGTCATATGTATTTTATCGGGAGGCTGCCTTTCATCCTCTTGTTCACAGCTCTCCTGTTATCATTAGTTCCTCTCCTGTATTGGGTGTTCTGTACACCCCAGCCTTATGGGCTCTGTGTGGCTCCATCCACCCCTGTACCACACCCCAAGCCTAACAGATGTAACTGATGTTGTTCAGTCTCTCTCCATGCCCCCTCTCTCTGGGGCTTCTCACTGCCCCCTTTCTGGGGCTGGGGTCAGTGTACCCCAAATGCTGTGCCCTCACTGGCCCTGGGATCCCCACACTGTTATGAGTCCCCTGTGAGGCTGCCTCCATCCCCTCTTAGCCTCACCCAGACCACTGGCTACAAACATCAAACAAAAAACAAGCCGCTGGGCTACAACACAAATTCCAGCCATCCAGCTATAACATTAATCCAGCCACTCCTAGGGTGCTCCATCCTTTACCAGTCTCAATGGCTGATGCATTCAGGGCTCTTCCCTCTGCTCACTCAGGCAGAACTCCTTCTTCCTTGTCTGCCAGCTGGCAACTGCTTCCTGCCTGTGATTTGTATAGGAACCAGGCCCTGCCCCTTCTTGTCAGCTGGCTAGGCAGGTGTGGGTCATTAGTTCCCTCTAGTTGCCTCAGCAGCCAGCACCTGAGGAGTTACCCCAGCTCTCCAAGTACCAGGCACCTTTTTATTCTGTAATCTTTTCTCCCAAAACAAAGCCTTTTACCTTGGGATCCTATAGACATGGAAACCACATTGTCCTACTTCAAATACCTGTGCAAGGTAGGAGGTAATATTCCCTTTCTCTTTTCCCCTCCCCATCAAGGCTAACGTTCATGTGCTATTCAAGCTATGTTTCTATCAACTTCCTCCATTTTTGACTCGAAACCCAGGACAGTCTGACCCCTATAATTTCAAAGTCTGTTTCTGTGGTGTTTTGTTGGGTTTGTTTTGTTTTTTGCTTTTTAACCTTCAAATACTTCACAGGTGCACTGTTTTCACCCTATGGCAGTGGTGCTCAACCTCTTTGGGGATAGTGCGGAGGGAGAGGAGTGTGTCCCTGTTGGTCTAGGGCCCAGATCCAGCTAGGGCTCTGATCTGTCTCCTATGGTGCTATGGGTCTCTGCTGTGCAGGAGGTGTGGTCTGGCTAAAATCTCACTGAGGATAATAAAGAGATTATTATGACATACTAGTTTTACTGATAAACAAATTGAATACCTTTTGTCTCTGCTTTTGTCTGGTTGCTAGATAAGAGACTTTTATTAGGCCTTGCAGTGTGTCTAAGAATTGTTTCTTTAAGTGTGGGAGTGGCAGTGGCTTACAGGAGGAGAGTCCAGATTTCTGGATTCATCCTGCCTGGTCAAGTTCAAACCAGCAGATTCTCTACCTTTATGGATGTGGATAAAGTATTCAGCATGTGCAGCTTCTTCAGTGTCTGCCATACCTGATGCCTGCTTTTTTCTCTCAGCCCCCACTTTCTCTCTAAGTACTATATTCTCATGAAGATTTAGCTTACCCACTAGCTAGAAAAAGCTAACAAAATGCAGCAAAGCCTTGATAGCAGTGACTACAGTTTGACTTGTCCTTATTTTACTGAGCTCATCTTTAGAATTTCAAGGTCTTAAGTGTTTGAGAGAGGCTGCTTTGTGGCCCAGTTTTTCTTGCTCATTCAGTGAAAAATGGAGAAACACCTGAGTTGTTTCAAATTTATCCTTGCTTAGCTGGACATCAGCACTGGGGCTGGCTTTCATGGCTGCCATGTCCTGTAAAGTTAATGGTTTATGAACGTGAGAGGAATGCACTTAGCTAGCCTGTCTTCCCCCACTTCCGTATTTTTACCTACTCCCTTTTTTTCCTCTCTGTCTCAGACCTTTTCTTTTCTCTGCAGTGTTCTGTCACACTCTTGGTCATGTCTTGTTTTTTTCCTCTTTAGTCCTTTTAGCAGCTTCTGTCTTCTTTCACTACAGGTTGAATTCTCTGGTTTGGCTTGATCTCATGTGCGGTATCAATCAAACTACCCAAAGCATGTGTCCTAGCATTTTAAAGTTTGTAACAACAGATTTCTCACATGATTTAAAAGACTGTAACTGTTTTATGGGAAACTTTAGGACTTCAAATCCTGCACAAAAAAACCAACCAACCAAAAAACACTTTAATCTTCCCTGTTTTGGAAGATGTTCTGGGTTTTGTTTTTGTACCCCTGACCACCCAACCACCCCTTGGACAGTAGGGGATGAAGAGTCTTAAACTTGGCATTTTAAATCCGCTCTCCAGCTGCAGAGACATATCAAGAGGAAGTTCAGGAGTTTACAGCGATTTCAAGAATTCTTCATTTAGATCTAAGGAAATACAGCAAGCACTTGCAGAATTTGAAAAATGCAAATTCTTAGAAGTGACTGACTGCACAGATTTTGTGTAAACTTCTCCTCCATTTTTTCATCAGAGCTAGTCCAAAGATCACCCTTTGCGATCACAATGTTTAAAATTATAGTCTTCCATATTTCTGAGACATGTTGCTCCTAATCAAATGGTAGCAAACAGACAAATTCTAGGCTTGCTTAAATCATTCATTGTCATACTGGACTTGACCACACTTTTCACCCTATTCTGGTCATTGAAATATTTGTTAGTATGACTTCCTCATTAGAAATCTATATGGGGCTAACCTGAAGTAAAAGCCCTACAAGGACATTTGAACAGAGTCAAATCTGTAAACTTCAGGGAATGACTACTTGGCAGATCTGTTGCTGTTGCCGCTGCTGTTTGTTTTTTGTTGTATGTTTTGTTTGTTTGCTTGAGAAATGCACCATTTGTGATGTATGTGCTAGCATATCATTGCTTGCTCCTTAATTGGCTCAATGTAAGAAATGTTCAAGTATGTGATTTTTATGGGTGAAAACAAATAATGGAGGAACTTTTTCTCACAAAAATGCATTTTTGTTCAGCTTTAGTAACTGTTACCACCTAATAGCTGCTAATCTGGGGGGGTGTCTGTTTTAAAAGTTTAATGCGTTTTGTTTTGTTTTGTTTTGTTTTTTAGTTGATAGGCATGGAAGACTGTATTGGTACCCCTTGGTCTTATCAGGACCCCTGACTTCAGAGGACAGGGTCATTTTCTCTCTTCCTTGCTCTCTTGCTGTGTTGTCTATTTTAAAACTAGCTGAGAATACTTAAACGAAGTTCTGGTGACATTGGAGTGAGGTAGCTGTGATGGTCTAGGAAAATTGCAAGTAGCAAGCTGGTCCAATATAGAGTTTTGCCCACAAATACCCATATTCTAAATGGAGTTCTGTTTCTTGTGACTGTTTTATACCTTGCTGCAGAGGTCAATGCGACTTATTCAGGATTATCTGTAACAAGATACCAAAGAGCCAAGACTGAAGGGGAACAGTGGTCAAGATGCCAGAGACCTCCCACTCTGGGGTTCCTCTGACAGTAGTTATCTCAACAAAAATAAAAAGTAGATTAGATTAATCCCTTCAGACTGTTGTCAAAGTAGCGAGCTTTCACTGTCAGACCTGGAGAGTCTTTGAAGAATTAACATTTTATAATAGGTTTGGCAGTGAGACGGCAGTTTAACATTATGCTAAACCATTGTGGGCTTGTCCCACTTCAATGGTTGGACACTAAAGAGGTTTGAGATCGCTGTAGACTCCATGGCAGCAGAACTGGGATTTTAGCCAAAGGTATAGAGGCTCACGCGTTCAGATACACTTTGTTATTGATTCATCCATAATGATGGAACTGAAACCCTGATAGGGAAGTCCTGGAGGATCTAGGATTTTTATTTTTTTTTGAATACTTTATAACTGTTACAAGTGACTCTTCTGGGGAGGTCACTAAATGGGATAACGCTTCAAGAAAATAAATGGGAAACCTGAGCCTGCCTGGCCTGCATTTGGAAATGCACATTTATGCCTGAAAAGCTGTGCTGTGTTCCCAATTTTCCCCAAGAGCAGAGAGCTGATTACCCAATTAAGGAGGGTAAAGGCTACACACCAAATAGTAGCTTAGGAGCCTCCTACCACTAGGTATTTGAAGGATGAAAATTTGGATTATGGATGTTGCCAAGAGGAAGGACATCTGTTTTCCAGGGCAAGAAGATTCTCACTGGTTCTGACTTGCACATGCGTTGCATTTGAAATTTTTTTTTCTGAAAAGACAGTTGCAGCATTGCCACCCTCAAACATTCAGAACTCATGAGTCGGGGAATAAGAACATCTTGAGACTGGGTTTAAAAAGAAAAATAAGGGTTTTAGAAAATCACCTTGACATCTTTCACATGCTTTGCATGCGTTTAAAACGGAGGATCTTACTTTTTTGATCTTTATTCCTTCACAGGTGAAAGGACTAAACCATCCCCAGGGCATAGTGTGGTATGCAGGCCTTGGGGCAGATTGGTGGGGGGAAGAGGGAGGGGCTGAGGCTGCACTCTAAAGATCGACCCCCTCACTGGAACATCTTATGGGTCGAAGTTGTGGGTGTTTTTGGTACTCTGCCCAGAAATGTTGCTGACCTCTAGACTGGATATTCTTTTAAAAAATAAAATTTGAAATTCTGCAGTTTAGATACGATATTATAAATGCATTTTTAAAAAGGTCTTATTTGTGTATGTGTGTGTTGTGCATGTAAAAAATATAGCAAAAATCATGAGTTGGAAAGACTTCAAATTACTGACATTAAAGTGGGTTCACCTAAAAATAGTGGGGAATCAAGAAATTCTTGATTGAAGCACAAGTAACAAGAATCTACGTGCCTTTCACAGCAAAAATAAACCACTTTTCTTCATCTTTTCCTAGGTCAGTCCATATCTTGAAACTTGGCATTGCTTCAGTACTATAAAGGGAGTGAAACATAATGTCCTACTGTCTTATTATACTGCACTAGCCTACATGGATATGTTAGAGAAGGGTGTCACTGTGCAAGGTGCTGTACAGCTTAATCGACCTTGAATATAGCTCACAGTCGGGATTATGGCAAGATGCAATGGACAGCAGACTAAGGGAAGGGAAGAATGGAATAAGCTGGCTGTCTTATAAGCATGAGTCTTATTAGCTGGTCATGTTTAATCTTGTCTGTAAGATGAGCTAGGCAAGTGACCAGTCCCCAATAAAAAAAAAAACAAAAACAAAAAACCCACTAAAAACATTTTTCACAAAGAGAAGATTTTCAGTGTGAAGAGAGAACCTCAGCAGTGTTGCCTGGTAGAGTAGCGTGAAGGCAGAGAGAAAACATTTCATTAGTTT
>JAGPOW010003447.1:17133995-17191657 GCA_030014935.1 Caiman crocodilus
TTTTTTTTTATCCTCCTCAGTCCTCTGTAGGACTCTGAAACTCTAATAAAACTAATTGCCTATGTGTTCTCCTTTTGTTCTGTCCATGGGCAAAACCCCAGGAAGACCTGTCTCCCCCCAGCTCCGATAGTAAACACTTTTAACTGCACACTATAGTATTGCACAGCAACTGTTGCTGCTTACAATGGATGAGTCACTGCTTTAGGGTACCTTTTGACAGTTGTGATGCCTTCCCATTTTATTTTCTTCCCCTGCTTAAAAGCCAGCATGGGGAGGCAGCTTTAATCCTCACTGGACAGATGAACTGGTGAAATGTCCTTTCTTTGACTTATATCTGTTCCTCTTGGCAACACTGCTCATGTTTTTTCTTCATGGAGCTCAAAAATCTTTAATTTAAAAAATAATCAAGTTTGTTTACACTAGAATAACCCTGGCTTTTGATCAGAACAGCAATGCTTTGTATAAGTAACTTGAAAATTTGAGCTATTAAGATTAAAATGAAAGAACTAAAAAGATAAATATTGGGGTTTTTTTTAAATGTGCCCACCAGTTAGATGTTCTGTGTTTTAATTATGCAAAACTGCTATGGACAAAAGATGTAGCAAAAATGTAGTGGGTATGTAATCTTACTCACTTGAACAGCTCAGCTGAATTAAATGGAACACAACTGCGTGTAAACGTTTGCCGTGTGAGGGCTAAACTCTGTATTATTAAGGTGTAATATGTTTGCCACTTGAAAACAACGGCTTTGGGGTGGCAGTAAATATTTGTGTGCTTTGTTCTGGTTTCCCCTTTAGATTTTAACAGTAGCTGGGAATCTTGAAACTTGATGCGCATAAATAGCTCTTGCATGCATGGCTTTAGTCTTTTCAAAGACTTGCATGTGCAGCTCCTTGCACCTTTCCCCACCCGTAGCATAAAATTGCAAGTTAGTAGAAGCATTTCCTCTTCTTGCCTTGTGGATATTTGTACTGGAAGGTGTTACTGGTTGTAAGTCTAGCACAGATTGTTGCTGAAATACAAAATTCATAAACCCTGGGCTATTCTGGAAGCTGCTTCTTCAGCAATCTGCTTTTGGTCCACGTGCAAGTCTGCTGAGCACACTGGTGTGGGTTTTTTTGTTTGTTTGTTTGTTTTGTTTTGTTTGTCTCCCCCCAGCTTGGCAGTAGTCTGTGGAGGGACCCCGGGTGCCCCCCAAGACCCAGGAGGCACCAGTTGCCAAGCCAGGAGGATGTGGGGAGGCTCCCTGGCAGCCCAGAAGTGGGTAAGAAGTGCTTCTAATCTACTTCTGGGTCTGCTGCTGAAGCACGCTGGCACGCACCTGTGGGACACTCCATTCGCCCCACCACTGCAGCATTGACAAGCCGCCTGGTGAAAAACATTTAAAGCTGTGTCTATGTCTGAATGGTCGAATCTTTCTGATTCGAAGAGATTAAAGGGTCTCCTGCTTCAATTCAGCCACCAAATCGGGCCCAATCAAATCAGCAACCAAAGCTTTGCACAGCCCTAGTACACCCATCTGCCAGTGTATTTCTGTCTCTTGAAATCTTTGTGACAAGTTCTAGGATAGTTCTGGGAGAGGCATAAAGGCCACAGAGGGATCACTTCCCCTTGAGTTTTGAAAACGTGTTCAGACTTGATTTTTCTGACAGCTAGAGGCTAGTGCATGAACTCTGTGGCTTAATTGCTCTCCTGAATCTTAAAAGGGTTTTCTTTTGTTCCTCAACTCTACATTTGCTGCTTATTTTATGATCAGATTTTGATGGTTGAATTTTCTTTTTAATAAATAACCTCATGTTCTTTGGCACTGTTGGTTTCTAGGCATTTCTCAGGGGCTTCTAACATAGTATTTTACATGCTTTTTGTTTATAACTAGAACTTTCTGGCAATATCAAAAGGCTCAGATAATACAAAATATTTGATTTAAAAAAAACTACACTTTTTTTGCAAAAGAGGAAAAATTGTCAACTTTTTAACGCACTCATAAGGAAGCGTTCATCTTTGATAGCGGGAAATACTGTCATTGGACAATGTGAACTTGCTGTTTTCTAAGCTCATACAACAGTGTGTTTTAGAGACTTTCCATGTTTTAGACTTGACAATAATGTTCTTTGAAATGGTGTGGCATATTGGTCTGATCTCCAAGACCCTTTGTCTCTGATCCTTTTTACAATCTTACTAGTGCAGTGGATGAAAGCCCTGATTGCTACTGAAAACAGAGGGATGTATAGTTCCCTGTAAGTCATAGTGCAAATACATAGCCAAGCAGCTTGTTTGAATCTAGCAAACAAATTGTCTTGAGAAAGAAATGTTTGGTCCATGTGCAGAACTCCAGGCAGACCCCTCTCTCCCTACTTTCCATAGTAATTGCTGCCTCTGAGGTGTAACATTGTGCTAAGATCATTTAATTAACGCATTATTAACTTTTACCTCAAAATACCATTATCTTGTTAGTTACAAATCAATTTGCAGTTGTAGTTTTTTATCCTAAAAATCAAATTCACTATAAACTTTCTCTTTTAGAAAAGGGAAATTAGATGATCTCTCGCTGCTTCTGAGAAATAAGGGAGTAATTCAAGGGACTGTCACAGTCCAGCGTGCTGGTAAATGTAGCAAAAAAAGTTGTGACTGCAGTACAGCATATTTGCTCTGAAAATGTATACTCTTCTAATCTCATGAGAATTATTTATGTTAATCACTTGGTTACAGTATACTGCTTCTAACCTTTCAGTGACCTGAGCTTAATGAGGCCCACCACGACGGAAGGAACAAAGCAAAATTCTGAGAAACGTGAAGCAAAGTTGGAGCTGCCTTAAGGCTTTTATATGGTGTTTGTCTTTTTGTGGCATGTGCATTCAGCTTTCAAATGACCTGCCCGAAGGAGCTTCCTTTCTAAATATTAGATCTTTAGCTGCTGTGTTTTCTGCAAACTGCTCTTGTGCTCCCTCTTTCTCTCCAACTTTCTGCCTTTTGCACAACCACTTTCCATCTTTGTAAGGAAAGTCAGCCCATAAGATGTTATAGGAAAGTTTGGTATAATATAAGCTATCCGGGTTTCTTTAAACAAACACAATACAAATATGTGGTATCTAACGTTATTTGGTTCTAGTTCTGGCTTTGAAGCTTTACTTCATGCATACATGTGAGAGAATCGCTGCACCCCTCTCTTGCTGGGGGTGAGGGTACACCTAAGGCCTCTGGGCACTCTTGGCCTACAGATCACCTACATCAGACATCATGTGAGAGCTGAAGTTTACAGCCTACTCTTTCTGTAACAGTTTCTAAAATCCTTGGAGAAGGTGGGGGGCAAACTACATAGCTACCTTTGTTTCCCTGCCTCTGCCTTTGTTGCCCTTGTGCATTCTTAAGAATTCATTCAGAGTACTCTTAACAATTCAAGATCCTTCCCCTACACCTGGCTTCTCTGAATCATGACCTCTTTCCTTCTCTTCCTATACCAGAGACCTGTGCAGGTCTGATTTTAAAGGCCTGCTTCTGACCCACACCTGATATTATACAACTGGACCCAAGCCCGCAACCTGCACCACTAGCAATTCTTACCGACTGACCCAACCCACTTTAGGCAAACCCACAATCCGACCTGTGCTGCTGACAGATGTGGGGAAAAAACCCTGTGCTTTCCTGGAAGCAGCAGCACATTAATTCAGCCTGGTTCTACAGCATCTGTATAGATTGGGTGCATCAGTGGGGCTTTTTGGCGTTTTTTTTCCCCTCAACCCGATTCAGTCAGCTGTTAGATACAAGCATCAAAAAGGCCCTGCTAACCTGCCCAGTCTATACAGACATTGAGCAAGCTGGATCAAATAAAGTGCTGCCTCTTTGGGGCATGTGTTGGGCAGCTGCAGACAGACTTGGGGGAGGGGTGGATATAAAAAGCATGCTTTTACCAGTAGCAGCAGCACATTAGTGTTCAAGATGGCTGCGAAGGAGATCAAACAAAAGATGGGTCAGGGTGGGTTACACCCCGATCTATTGTTTGATCTCCTTCGCAACCATTCTTCCTTTTTTGTTTGCACTGCTGCTTCTAGAAAAGTTCTCTTGTTTTCAAGTCTGGTCGGGTAAGCCTCACCTCCAGCTGCTGACAAAGTCTAACCCAAACTTTTTTTTTTTTTTTTTTTCAGACCCGCACCCAAACTGCAAAATGTGAAGTAGTTGGCATTCCCACCCAAGCCTGACCCACTTTGTGGATCACTTGCGGATACCCAGCCTGTTGCAGGACTTGACCCTGTACAGGCTGCCTTCATCTTTCCACAGTTGAGCCAACCCTTTTTATTACGAAGGCATCACATTTGCTCCTCTTGTCTTCTACCTAAACTTCCTCTGTCCATCCAGGTTTGCCGTGAATGACAGCCACTTCTTTGTCCGTGTGGGCTCTGTTTGAATAGATTGCCACCAGGTTAATGTCTCACCTTTCGTTAGCCCTGTACCTGCTACAAGAATTTCTCCTGTCTCCACCTTTTTGGTTTTTAGCTCTACTTGAGGACGTGAAACAGGCATGCCTAATAATTAAAATGGAGTTTGCAGTCTGACCTAGATGTGCATAATTTCATGGTAACTTAGATCCACTCTGTACAATTTTTTAATATTGTATGTTGGCTTCGTTGCTGGGCTCTTTATTAACATAGGTTTAGTTAAAAGGACTGTTGTGGAGGTGTCAGAAGAACAAAAATACTTTGAGAAATATTTTGTAGAAAAATGGCTTTAAGCATTGAGAGACAAAGTCCAACCTATAAATTTGGAAGATTTGACCTCTGCTGCTCATGGACAGCTAAGTCACTACAGTTCATGGGAGAGACTTTAGCTGGAGGTCATTAAAGTAGCAGCACATCATCTCCTTTCAAAAATGAGTTTATTGGCTCAAGTAAAGGCATTGACTTGATGTGCCAGTTATATTAGCAATTTAAAGCTTATTAGTAGTGAGACTCCTTCAAGACTTTTGTCACTTAAGCAATTTTATATTTTTAGGTGCATTTCTCCCTCCTCCAGCATACTATGCATATATAAAAATAAATCTAGGCTTATGTGTTGTGGTCTGTGTGTGTGTGTGTGTGTGTGTGTGTGTGTGTGTGTGTGTGTGTGTGTGTGTGTGTGTGTGTGTGTGTGTGTGTGTGTGTATTTTCTAATGGGATCTGGCTAATCATGTCCATGGCACAAGTCCTCACTTCAGATGGATGGTGTTATGTGTTTTTCTTGCAGTTTAGTCAGACTTGGTAGATGGAACATTTTGACCTTGTTTTTAGCTAGCCAGTGTTGCAAAAGCAACTTGGGAGCATTTTGGAACCAAACTTGTCAGAAATCCTTGGAGCTTTAACACTGCTCGTAAGGATGAGGGGTGTAAAGGGAGAATAGCGGAAATGCTGGATAAAATCCCTCATCAGCATACCATTCATAGAAAAATGTTAAGTATTGGAATTTGGGGGGGGGAGGGCAAAAAGCTTTCACTTGAGAGAATAATGCAATTAGCTTGGTGACTGTGTAGTGTAAAATGCTCAGATGTTGACATGTTGGGTATTATTTTTTCCTTGAAGCAATGAGGAAATTATTTTAAAGAAACCCATCACATTTTGAGGTGCTGGTTAAAGATCTGATGTAATAACAACAAATAAAGCCTGTGCCAAGAGATGAATGATTTGTTTGCCATTTAATAAGGCAACTGTTTGTTTGTTCTTTTATTTCCCCTGTGCCCAAGTGTGGGTTTCTTAACACTTTCAATTATAATATAATTATTATATTTCGACCTAGGGACAGTTTAGGCTCGATGTCCTCTGTATTAAAATAGTAAATATAAAGATTTAGAACACTTTTTTTATCCCCAATAAAATTGCTTTCCGTGACTTCTTTTTTATGGGCCTTTCTTTTGCAGAGCTGTTCCTCCATCAGCTAAAAAGTTAAATGTTAGACAATTCACAGCCCAGCAGACAGCTCTGTATTCAGAAATGGGCTTAAGTTGAATTTTTTTTTTGTCCGTTTCCAAAACCCTCTGCAGTTTCAAACTTTGCAGTCTTGAAACAGGAGCAGATTCACCCTTTTCATATTGAAATAGTTTTCTTACAGAATGCACTTGCATCTCCCAGGATGTGCAGCCAAGCTCTCTGCTATGTATAAAAATGCTAATTAATTCTAGCATCTGTTTCTGTAAGATCCTGAACAAATGTTCAATAGCTAGATCAGAGTTAAGCAGATGCAATAGACCTAATTCAAGATGGCTGCAAAAAATGGAGTTACTGCGTTCTAAAGCAGAAAGGAAATGCTTAATCAAAGAAAAGTAGATGGATACTTAAATTCAGATAAGTTGTTGAGGCCACCCAGTTTCAAAAATAGGCCTATAGTGTGCTTTGGGGAAATGCATCAATGCTTTCAGAATGCCTGGGCCCTGCTGCTGCATGTAGCTCTACTGATGCTTGAATTCCTGGTGGGCTCTATTTTAAATCTCTTGTCTTATCTGTATGCTATGACATTTGTTTTGACCACAAGGTTGATGTACTCTCATTTGGTATCAATAGTTTATAACAAAGAAATGGGGATTTATCAGAAAGAAGGATGTTGGGACTAAAATATGTGTTTTCTTCTTTCCCACATCTTGCTACACTTGCTTCATTCTCCTGCCCTCCATCTTAAATGCACTTCCTTTTTGTGGCTAAGTCTGCATTTCTTTTTCTCTTTGCATTAAAGCACTTATAACCCCTCCCCCAGCCTTATTTGCATTGAAATTACTGGTTGCAGACAGGGTATCAGTTCAGTAGTGTAGTGCCGTAGTTTTTCACCTTTTTTCATTTGTGAACCCCTTTGGAAATTTCAAATGAAGGGGCAAGACCCCTTTGAAATTAAGTGTGGGTATTCACATACTTTTGAACATAGTCATTTTTCACAGAGCCATTAGACATAGTCTGTGCATCTGCAGGGGTCTGTGGACCAAAGCTTGAAAACCACCAGTGTAGCTGAACCAGCTTTGACAAAGGCAAATGATGCTCAGCATTTTTAAAAACCATGCTCAAAAACTGCTCATGTTGTTTATAGATATGGTGGGGGGAGAGGTGGGAGGTGACACTTTGTACATATTTGTCTCAGACTAAGTGTAAGAGTCAAATATTTAAATGGAAGTCCTGAAACAACAATAGACTGATTTTTTTTTTTTCCACCCCCCCCAACTGTTATACCAGCTAATGGACACTCTCTACTTATTGTTGCTTTTCAGACATATGCTATAACTTGGATTGCAGTAGTACCTAATGTACCAGCCAAGGCTTTGCATCTCATTTTGCTTGGCACTTTTTTGGAGAGACAGCATTAAAAAATCTGTATCTAAATAGGCAAAATTATAAAGAACGTTCGTTCATCAAAAACTAGGGCTACGAAGAAGAGAAGCTTCTTTTGAAATACTTGCATGGTAAATATTACCTAAAGTGTAAATTTATCCTGAAGAGGCTTCACTTATGTAAATCTCCAACTGATCTGTTCAAGTATTTGAACGTGGTGAAATGGTATTATCCTAATCGAGAGAATCATTGAGGTTTCCAGTACCTGTGTCTAGCCAATAGTAAACTTTCCTCAATGTAACTATCTGCCAATCCTAGTTACTTTTATTGCCATGAAATGCATACATGCGTGCACACACACACTTTTCAAATGTCTGTATCAAACACAGAAACTTTGCAAATTTAAAGTTGCTGTTGTTCTGTTGAATTTCCTTGTCTGTAAGAACTTTTGAAGTCTCTGATAGCAAGTCCAGTCTAACATTCAGCATTTCTCGCCTTCATTTCCTTTCTCTTAATAAACAATTGTTGATTTTTCTAGTTCAGCAGGAGAGCTGCAAACAGGTGCCTTTTCAGTCTTGCAAAAAGAAACCGAATAAATGTTTGCCCAAACCATTGCAGGTCAATATCTCTGTGTCTCTCTTTTTACTATTTAACCTTTCCCTACTTGCCATAGTTCAGCCAGGAAAAGTTTTTCCTTCACAAGGTAAATCTGTGACTTTTTTGTGTCCTTTTCAGTGTCAACACAAAAGCACCACTAGGCTCTTTCAGATCTTTGTGGACCTAGACTCAGTTTTTTGACTTCCTCAAATTTGAATTTTGAATATATATACATATATATATTTCCCCCCACCCCCAGGCAAATTTGAAGAAAAAGAGGATCGTGTTCCAAAACTGGAGCATCTTAATAACCTCGCTTATCTGTGCAACATGAATGTGGTGCTTAACAAGAAAGACCTGCTCAAGATGGAATTGCTACTTTTGGAAAGCTTCAACTGGAACTTGTGCCTGCCAACCCCAGCACACTACATAGACTACTACCTCTTTGCCTCTGTGGTTGAGAGTGACCTCCACAATGGCTGGCCCATCACGTCATTGACCAAAGTCAAAGCTTTCATGGAAAAATATGCTTACTACTTCCTTGATTTCTCAGTGCAAGGTAATCTCTTGGCCCAACTGAAGTACAGGCCATGCATATCTTTCAGTGGTTGTCTTGGGCCCATGGCAAAAATCCAAAAAGAGATTAAAGGCCAGGTCTGTGCTACAAAGTTTTGCCAATATGGTTAAAGTTGGCTATGGATGCAGCTATGCCAAGAAGGGGAGGGTTCCTGCTAACTCAGTTTGTCATTTGGAGGAGTTGTGATTCCCACCCCCAGCATACATGCTTCTTTTCTGGGCATATGTTGGGTTAGACCTAGGAGGTGTTTGCTGTAGTTATAAATACCATCGTGTGACCAAGTCCAGCGCTATTTAAACAAAATGGCACAATAGGTGCACCAGAATATCTGCAAAGCAGTTTCCCTCCCTGCTGCAGGATATGAACAAACATCATTTTTACATTCTTGGGGAAAACTGTTTTAAGTTGAGTGAAGTTGGTATTTACTGTATGATGCCCAGTTGAAACCATTTTTGGCTGTTTGCTGGAAGCTAGATAATGCACTTGGGTTACATAGAACAGGACAAATCATAGTGGTTTGGAAAAAAGATACAGGGCCTTAACTGGTATGGAGTTAGTACTGTTCACCCTGACTTAGGGACTCATGCTGGTCTTGGGTTGATACTTTGAGACTTGATATATCAAAATCAAAGTTTGTATTTAGCTTGTTGGTCTAATTTGGCCTAGTCTTCTTGTGTAAGGCAAATAAACTGGGTCCTTATGGTGATGGGCCAGAGCATAATCTATCTTTTTTTTTTTTTTTTTTTTTCTTTTAGATCATACTTTTCTCAGCTTTCGTCCATCTCTGATCGCTGCTGCTTGTGTATGTGCTTCACGCATCTGTATGCAGATTTCACCTTCCTGGACTACACAGCTCCAGCTGTTAACAAGTTACTCTTGGGAGCATCTTGCCCAGTGCATTGAAATGATGCTCATGTAAGACTTGAACCGAAGTTACCTACTTCTTACACTTTTGATAAACTTTTTTTTCCTTTTTAGAGTTATACATCTGATAAGACTCATAAATACTAGTTGGTTCAGCTGTAACCATATCCACATGAGACTTGTACATTTCAAGCCACTTCTGGGGAGGGGGCAACTTTCCAGCTAGTCAGTGCTGACTGTTTAAAAAAAAAACAAACAACCAAACATATTGCACCTCGAAAAATGGTCAGTTTTTCGTGCTAGGCAATTAAACTACAGGATGAAATTTTTTTTAATCTACTTCCCCTACAGCTTCAGCAAAGATCTGTCTTTTTGTGGGGGATATTGTTACAGTTGGCACATGAAGTTGTGCTCTAAAAAAAACCAACAAAAAACAGACAGAAAAACCCCCCAAACAAACGCAACAAAACAAAATACCCTAACAGGGCCCCAGCCAAAGCAATATGGTAGGGAGACACTCCAGAACAATTATCCCCGTGCCTCCACTGTCATGGTTGTATTTCATCAAGACACTGACCGGTTTATGTGGATTCTCAGGAGTCCTGTTAGCAGGAACTGGAGAGGATTAATATTGTTAATTTTGAAGAGCACTTTTTAACTTACAGCATGGGTGTGAGCCAAATGTCATCATTAAAACATTCTTATGGTGCAAAGTGGATGGGGATGGACGGATCTGTTCCTCAGGTCACATGAAAGGAGAAATATGGATAGTAAGCAAAATAATTTAATTTAATCTGCTCATGACATTCTACCAGAGGGCTCAGCCCCAAGGCCATGGTAGACTATGACAAAAGTGTCCACCTAACTAAAGGCCTGTCTCTACATGTAGTTTGTTCCTGGATGTTTGTACTGTGCATGTCCACATAGAAAGCTCATCAGGAACAACTGCAGGTTTAGGCGAGCTCATACTGGAAGCAGAACCAGGTTGGCAAAGGAGCGATTTGTGAAAGCCCCTCTAGGGTAGATCCTCTGTTTGCACTTTCTTGACGAACCTTTTACTTTTTCTTTTCTTAGCTACTATGAGAATGATGTCCAAGAAACCAGCAATGTGAAAAAGCAAGTCACACTGCAGCAGCAGCAGCATGTGATGGGAAGTCTGAACCACCAAACCACGACTCAGGTCCTGTTTCAGCAGTCTAGCTACCACCCACTTGCCCAGCATTCGACTGCCCTTTCCCAGTTCCAGTCTCCTGTGCAGGATTTGTGTTCTGCTTATCGTGACTCCTTACAGGCTCACAGGCCCAGCAGCTTGCTTTCGGGGAGTGCTAATAGCTCCCTGCGTTCTTTCACAGCTCTTCAGGCCAGCCTGCAGCCATCTACACAGTCTCTGCCCATGCAAGCACCAATTGCTATGCAGGTGGCTATAGCAACAGAGCCTAGACATTGTATCTCCATGGCCTATGGCAGTAGCTATTTCAGTGGACATCACTCGTACACAGCAGGGTGTTTTGACAGATGACCCATGAGAAAAGACTGCAAAAATAAAACAGAAAGAATAGTTTCTGATAGTACACAAGCTCTATGTGAATTTGCAGTGTGAAGGAACAGAATCTCTACACCTGACTCACTCAGGACATATGCTTCTTAAAACGTGGGTGCCTTTCTTGCTAGGATTGAGCTGTTGGCTTTTGGCTGGTAATAGGAGCCTGAGAAAAATGCATGCAATAACGCAAGTCACTGCAAGATGTCACTTTGAAAAGAATCTGTGTGTAAAAAAAAAAAAAAAAAAAAAAAAAATCCTATGAGGGTCTCACCACCTTTGTCTTCCATATAATGGGCTCCAGTGGATCACAAATGCTAAAGATTGTTATTTGGAGTTATAAGCAGGAATGCCTGCAGGGATTCCTGGCCAAATAACAATATTGCTAGAGGATTTTGTTGGAATTTGTTTTTTATCCAAGTGGATGGTCTCTCTAATAGCAGCCTGTACCACTGATAATTGCCACTCACATGAGGTTTGACACTTCAGAGATGAACAGCTCTATTCTGCAGGAGGATCTCTGTGCAGGATATTGGTTTCCCTTTTTGACCTGGAGCGACAGCTCAAAACTCAAACTGAAAAAACAGACCAGAGGACTATGAAATCATCTTTGCCTTAAAATTGTAGAATTTAGGTGTGGTGCTACTCAACAAAACTTCACTCTGCCTTGGTATAAAAACAACTCCAATCCTAAAATCACTTTTGAGACTTTAAGATGCTGCTGCTCTATGAGATTGTGTATAGTGGTTATTTGTTTAGTAGAATTGTTTACAAGCTTGTATCAGGGATTTAATGTTACTTGAAGAAAACCCCTTGGAAAAAAATTCTTGAAGGGCTTCACTGTTAAGTATTTTTGGCTTTGTCTTGTGGTCAAAGTACAGTTCAGGATTGAATATCTTGTGCTAATTGGGGAGGAGAAAGGCAACTGGTTAATGCTAACAAGAAGTTAGGGTGAATTGCACCTGTTCAAAGATGGTATGGCTAGACTGTGCTGGGATGTGGTGTCTATATACTGTTTTGGTGCCAGACAATATATATATACCTGGTAGGCTGAAGTTTCTAGTCATCTCTGAAATGAGAAAGATGCCTACTCACATTTATCCAAAGGCTTGCTTTAAAAAAATACTTTTAAAACTGGAATAGGAATATCTTTTTCTTTGAAAAAATAGTGTGTAGGATTTCGGCTGTAATGTGGATGTTTCCAAGAAATATGAAGATTTCTACCAGCGTATTGGGTGCTTGTCTGATGTGTGACCATTGTTTGTAGTTGTTGGAAGCCAGTGTTGGTTTTTAAAAGGTTCTCAGGCAGCAATACAGATAAAGTGCAATATGTTTTTTACTGACCTGTGGCAAATGTTTGGGTTTTTTTTCTTTTTAAGTGTCACCTGTCAGTCAGGGCTGTTTTTAAGTTATGTTTTTAGATGACTGTTTTTTAAAGGGTGTGTTCAGGTGGAAGTAAAGATGTCCCTCCCAAATGTCCTGACTTGTTAGTGTGTGTGTAACTAAGAGAGTCTCTACAAAACACATACTGCAGCTCTTTGTAACCCTGGAAGAGATGTCCTCAGCACAACAGGTGAGAAGTGTCAAACTTCTTATTTTATTTTATTTGTAAAAATTACAAATCCTAAATGAAGAGGCGATGCATTATGGAAATTAGTTTAGTAACTTAGAGAATTTAGTTCACTTTTGTCCCCACTCTGCTGGGTTTTTTGTATTTATGTGAAACTAATTTGCAGATTTTTAGTATATTTTAATGTATGTTGTAATTAATTGCCTCAGCAGGTTGTAAAGAACCACTTAAACATATCAGAAACTTTGTCAGTCCTTACTGTGGATTCCAGCTGTGTTTTCTTAACCCCTATAAAGCAAGTCATGGGTAGCCTCACGTTTTGATAGGCTGCACTCACTCCTAGCGAGCATTTCCGCTAACTTCTTGATGAACACTGTCCAATAAAAAGGCCTACAACTGTACGTGTTAATACATTCTTGCTATGTATTTCATTGTCATATTGGAGAATGTCATCTTACACATCACAAAAACGTAAATCCTTGATTAAATGTATTGAGCACTGTAAGCCTCTAGCACTTTTTATAGGTCACAAAGAAAGAAGTGCTCTGTCAAATATGGGGTGGCGGAGGAATAAACTAGATTTCCTAAATCATTCTAGGAAGGATTGAGGTGATGCTACTTACTGCGGAGAAAGCAAGGTGCTTTTTCATGCATTAAAAGTAGCAGAATGAAACAAAGTATTAAATCAATTGGAAAGGATGCAGAAGGATGATGGACGTGGCATGAAATGACAGCTTACTGTTCCAAGTGATGACCATTATCTCTTGGACACCCTCTTATACTGTTTATGGGATTTTTAAAGCTGAGTTGGAGAGAATGCATCTGCCCTTCCCTCCTCTTTTTTATGGTCACTGTATTTCTTTAACTAAGATCTTTCCCTGGGTCCTGCAGGTTGTACTGGTTTTGGCTTTGTATGGGGCAAAGGCAATAGGAACACAAACATCTGAAGGGGTGCATAAAGGCTCTTCAGAATGTGAGTGGAAATCGCACTTCTGTCCCTATTCTGAAAGAATACTTCCTTTCCTATGCCTCCGAATGCCAGCATAAATTCTGCTTCAATTTTCTGACTAATGTGCATTTAAGGCAAATGTAACTTTTCATCTGTGGGTATCATTATTTTGATGAACATGTTCTTCCTCGAGCTAATTTAAAGTGGTGGAGTTTCAGACTAACCTAATGAGGTTTTTAAACCTGATTCTGTCATAATGACACTTAAAAGAACTCACAAATGCACAGAATGTTGGATGGGTCTTTTAAGTGAACGGATCTAGCTACTTTAAGACAGGCGCTCATTCCATTTATACATGCCAGACAGGGTGTATCCAAATACTAAATTTTTTACAAGGTTAATCAAGTTGTAATTTGCCAGCATGTGTAACACTTACAGCCATGAAGTTTCCTGTAAATGTAAATTTGGAAGGCTTTTGCGTGTGACTGTGAAGTGATACACTTGGTTCCCAAAACAGGACATGGCATTGGTCACCTGTTTTGGTAAGAATAAGCAGAAAAGGTTAACTTTAGAAATTGCTCAGTTGTTGTTGTTTTAAACATTGACAGGTCTGGTAAAGAGATGCAGCAGGTGCATGTGAAAGCCTGCTAGTATTCACTTAGCGTGGAGGACTGGAATAAGCACTCAAGGTCTTGGCAATCTTGTAGAAAAATAAACAAGAAAATCACAGAACCGATGTTACACATAATGGCTTAGGCTGCTCCTCAAACACAGCTTGCTCTCCCTGTTCTAGCCACGGTCTAAAATTCTGCACAGCTTTTTACCTACTTTATTATTAACCATTCCTTGATCAAAGACAATTTTCATCAAATCCTTAGTGTTGATTTACTAGCGAATACTAAAGGGCCTGTGTCTCACTGGACCTTTCAAAGGGTGGCATTTCTGCTGACTAGAGACTTTTTAGCAATGTGTCTCTAGATCCTGATGAAAATCCTGTAGCAGATCTGACACCTGGTACTTACAGCCCTCCCTCAGCAAGCGGAAGTATAAATGTTTTGCTCGCTGTCAGTTGCCCTTTCAGAACAGCAGTATGCCTTTGAAGCCATTTCTCACTGAAGTTAGACTACTTCAAGACTGACCAGTTATTAAGTTAATCTTGAAAAATTCCTTTGCCACCTCACCTAGGGTGTATAACTCTTCTGGCATGATGATGATAATTATAATGTACATCACTTCTGTAGAATGGGTACCAGAACATAGTTTGTTCTTGACCTGGGAAAAAACTGGCAATCATACATCGCAGTATTACAATACAGTAGAAGGAAACATTCATTTCCTCAAACTAGCTTTTTTCCCCCACTCTTTTATGAAGCTGAGTAAGAGCATGGAATTACTGTGATGGCCACAGCAGGTGTTTAGTGCCAACAGAGTAAGAGTGAATACACGGCAATAAATCGTGAGAGATGTGCCTAATGCCAATGGCAAATTAAACGGCTTTGCAGATAGACCAAGTAGGTCTGTCAACAGAGGCAGTTTTGATCCTTCCCTTTTAGGGGGACATGTACTCTGGTTACCTGCAGCTCTGAAAACTAGGTTTTAGTTAGGTGGATACACATTGATTCCTAGGCATTTCTGCCCAGGATAAACATGTTGGCAATGGGTGAAATTAAAACCATTCTCCAGGCTATGACAAGTCATGGTAATTAGGCTGTGGCAAGAAGCTTTGTCAGAGTAGTAATGTTGGTTTAAGGTGTGGATTTTTGTGCCATTTTTATAACGGCCCTGGCCAAGATGCATTTACATAGCAAATTAGTGTTTTTGTGGGTACAGCTTATTCTGCTGGGAAACTACTAGTAATATAATGATACAAGTGCACTGGTAGTACAAGAATTTGCTGGGACACCAGACAGTCTTCTATTTTGGATCTGGCCAAACTTCACAATTTTCCTGCCCTCCCTGCCCCCCTCCCCCCCCCCAAGCCTTTCATCTAACTTTGGCCCAAACTGAGGCACAAACCTATTTCTATGACTGGGGAAGGCAACTGCTGGCACAAGTGCCAGAGAGTGGCACTCTAAGGCATTTTGCTTGGCACGCGAATGGTGGGGAAGGGGCTGGGGATGTGCTGCCACAAGGATCAGGCCCCCCAGGGCTCCCTCTTCATCTGCTCCTGGCACACCAATATCTTGGAAGTTGAGGTTGTGAGTGTTTTTTGGCACTCTGCTCTGCGGCTCTGTAGCCTCTGGTGACTTCTCCACAGAAACAGAAACCAGGAGCCTGGAGTGAAAGGTATGTTTTTCTGAACAGGAAGAACAAGTACAACTCCTGCTATCACTCTGCAGGTAAAAGTAAGAGAACAGAGGAAGTAGAAAGAGCAAAACAGAAGGTCAGGGCCTTTGACATTTCATGTAGGCCCACAGCCTCTGAGGATCTCATCGCAGTCCTTGCTGCATAGTAGTGTCAAATCTAGTTATGGGATGGGGAACTGGGAATGGAAAAAGTGGTGCAAGTACACAACGGAGAACCAACATCTCTACTTACTCAGCTCAACTGCATTTGTTCCATCTGGAGGCAGATGGTCATGTGATAAGAGAACTGAAATTACACACCTGCCACAATGCACACATGCATTGCTTAGCAACACAACCTACACGTGACACAGCTGACAGCACCAGCATCTGGCTTCCTGCAAATGTATTGTAATGCTGGAAAAGAGAACATGCTAATTGCTCTATCCTTTCAACAACTATTTGCTGTTGTCCCTGTTCCACTTTCTCTGCTACAGTGTTGTCTTTATAATGGAGCACCTTTTGAGGTGTATAAATGAGTAGTTAGCCCCATCTTACAGAAGCAGAAACCAAGGTCAACATCACTAAAATTATTGTTGGTGTTGGATTGAAATGAAGTTTTATGGGCATGCCTATCCTTAGCTCAGACTGAAGCATGATGCAGGTGCTTTTGCCTTCTCTGAAGCAAAAACTTACTGGGTGGGTACAGGCAATGCAGCATGACCTGTGTAGCACTAACTGCATTAGTATTCAGTATAGGTGTTGGGCACTATTAACAATACCATGCTCCTCTCCATCTGACAAACATGAGACTCTTGGAAAGTCTTACAAGCATGAGACTTTCTTTGAAGAAATACTGTGTTGTTCTGATTACAGTTACTCTATTTCTCCACTCTTAAAAAAATCCATAAAAATTAGCCAATTTATGTGAGGCTGCCCTATTCTGTCCTAGCAGAATAATACAGTAAGCAGGAAATGGCTAATCCTGCTGTCCTAGCTATTTTACCTGTCTTTGAGCCTTTGTTGGAAAGGGCAGCATTATAAATTGCATAAATAAATTTAAACCATTTTTAATATTCAACATGCTGTGTTAACTGCTGTTCTGCACATAGTCACAGTTTACTTGCAGTTGCTCTACCAACTTGTAAGCAATTGCTTGAGCATGGCAGGAACTCTTGAAATGAAAACATTCTGGGTTTGCCAAATTCCTTATGGGCATAAGGGAGTTTGCTAGTTGTCTGGGATCAGAATTAAGAATGGGGCCTGAAGTAGCAGCTACGTGACTGGGTAAGCATCACTGTACTTCATGTTTCAGCTTCTTCATCTGTAAAATGGGGATGGATATTAACCAGCCTTTGGGAACCACATCTGTATCAAGCACCTGCTGAGCACTATAGTCCTCTGTCAGGGCTAGAATGAGTTATTTAAACTTTGAGCAAGCTTTGAAATCCTCAGTACTTGAGCTCAGTTTGAGTGATTTACATTTTAACTTTCAGAATGCAGCCAAAATCTGAATCCTACATCTATTAGCGTGGAGCAAGAGGTATTTGGAAAAATTGGCAGTATTCAGAACTGAGGTGTCAGCCTGACAAAGTATCATTTCCTGGTTGGTTTTTTCCCCTCTACACACTTTGATCTGTGGTCTGCATGACTTTTTCCAGTCCTTTCCTGAAAACATCACATTAATGTTTTTTCAATAGTTTGAACTTTCACAATACTAATAAAACTTGAACATTAAAAGGTGAAAAGATCATTTAATGGAGCTAGTAAATACAGAGGTTATCTGTTCAGTTGGATAGGTCCTGTTTAAATGTGGTGCAGAAACAAAATAAAATTCCTGTTTTTTGGTGTTTTTCTTTCGTTTGCCATGGTTGTAAATTATACATTTCCTGCTCAATTTATATTTCCCATGGTACCATTGTCATTCCAAAGATGTACTGTGTTGAGTGCAATTATAGCTTGTTTCTTGACCATAACCCAAATTTGTACAAGTTGTTTTAAACAGGATCAACAATATTTGAGGTATATTTTTGTAACGGGTTCTGTGTATCAGAGCATAGTATTTTGAGAAAAGATGATACGTTGTCACTGAGATGAGTTTCTTTACCCTCATTTACATATCCTTCACAAAAAACAGTGTTGACTTAATTGGACCTGACTGACAACTGTGTGGTGCTAATTTGGCCCCCTCATTTGAACTTTTCATGAAAATCTCAGGTATTCATAGGATCAACATGCTATCTATTAGGCCTTGTGTGAAGCAGATGATTAGGAAGGACAGTGATTTGATTTGGAGATCTGGGTATGGTTCGCTCTGGGTGGAAGGGGGCAAGCAGCATCAGGGCATAGCCCCCGCTTCTAATGGTGCCACGGCAGCAACGTGTACCCACCTCTCCCCCCTCCTGCATTGGCTGGGCAAGTGGCAGGGCAGAGCCCCCACTCGCTGAAAGTGCTGAGCTGATCTGGGTGCAGTGGGATTGGGAGTGGGGGCTCTGCCCTGCTGCTGCTTGCCCAGCCAATGTGGGGGGACAGGAGCTTCTGCTGCTTCCCCAGCCAGCACAGGGAGGCATGGGATGCAGCTGTTACAGTGCTGAAAACAGAGGCTATGCCCTGCTGTCACTTGTTCCCTTCTGCCTGGAGCAAGCCGCATGTGCATCCCCTTCCAAGCAACAGCAGGGCACAGCCCCCACTCTGAGCGCTACTGCACTTGCATCCCCACCCCCCTCCCAAGTCCTGTTCTCCCCACCCTGGCCAGGCAGCTTGTCCCAGTCTCAACCCCAGTCCTTCCCTCCCCCACCCCCTCTACCCACAACAGACTTACCAGCTGGAGGTAGCTGTGTCCAGTATGGTGAGGACTGCCTGTTTAGTCTGTGGTCGAATCTCTGAATCAGAGGAATCTTTTCCAAATTGATTTGGAGTCTAACAATTCAATTCAGAGGTTTTAATTGGTCTCCTGATTAGATTCAGAGATTCAGTCGCCGAATCAGGCCAAATCTCTTCTGAGTTAAATCAGCTACTGAAGCTTTGCACAGCCCTACAATATGTAACTTCTGTTTATCTGCAGCTGTATTCCCAGGGTATGTTTCTAAGTCTAAGATATACAGTACTATGTTTGTGGATCACTTTTTTCTTGTAACACTAGGAGATTTCTTTTCTTTTGCTAAAGCTTCAACATTTTTTTTTTTAGAACTGGAGATTTCTAGGGTGGCTTAGCACTTGAAGTAAAGTCATCTATCTGCAAATTAATAGCTAGTTGATAGTGAAACGTGTGAAAACTACAGTTATGATTCACGGTCAGTCAGAGGACTTTCCACAGGGGCTTACAGCAGTTTTTCAAGTTTTCAGACTAGTCTGTGAAGTTAAGTAACAGTTTTTGCAGCTGACAAAGTGTCTCAGTGCGTGCTCCAGGAGACCTGTTCTGGAGGGCTGACCCCCTCAGCCTTGGGATATTGTGATCGAGATTTACTTCCCTATTGTTGACAGATTCCTACTCAGAAACTGATGAGCTGCTTTGAAAAATTGATTGGTAGTAGATTGGGTGGGGAGAAGGGTGATATGGTAGAAGTATTTTTGTTGAGAATGGGAAGGAAAAATAAAAAAAGACAATACCATGCCATTCAACCAGATGATCAAGGAAGCTGAATTTCAACAGATTTCATTAGCTCAACATAGGTATTTGTTGTAAGAAACAAAAGGAAGTTCCTTTTAGTACACACAGCTTTTAGATCAGAGTTATTTTTATCTTATTTAAAGTTCAATATTACCCTTTGTAATGGATTCCTTTAGCCTTTGAAATCAAATACACCTATGGTCTAAAGCCAGATGCAACTTGTGCTGCACAAACCTATGGCTCTTTTGAAGGTTGTGTTGTTGTGATGGCCTTTGTGTAAAACCTCCATTACAGCTGGTGGTTTTACTCTTGTTTAGAATAAAAATAAGAAATGGTGAAGCCACCATTTTTGGAGCAAGCTAAAGCAGTATGTGCCTTGATTAGTTCCTATTAAGTTACATACCAGAGCAAGTTAGAATTGACTGCTGGGTGTGAAGAGACATTTTCTGGCTGCATGTGCAGAAGAGAGGAGGTAGGGGACTTTGTAAATAAACAGGATAGCATCAAAATACCTGAACCCACCAATTTCTCCTTCTATCGACAAGAGAACAATTTACAAGACCTCCCACCTGACCTCCCCAGATATTAATTAGCTGCTCCGGTCAAAAGGGATAAGAATAGTCCGTAACAATGTTATGAGACTCGCTGTTATGGAAGCACATAATAAAAGTGCCCTTTTAGTACAGACAGCATTGAAAACTATGAATAAATTAATTTACTCTTGATACAGGAATCCTAAACTTTTGCTTTGCAGCCAGAACCAAAGCAAAGCTTAAGGGTTTGTTTTGCCATTGTTCCTGCCTTTAGTGAAAGAGCGCTGTCCTGCTCGAGGCGGGGGGGGGGGGGGGGGTGCAGGCGAGGGACAGTTAAAGCTAACTAAATGGTTGAAGGCATCACTTGTATCTGTTGTGCATGAGATGCTTCCTAAAAGGATTAGTCTTCAACCAGTCACTAAGTGAGAGAGGTTTGGTTGTTTTTTTTTCCCTCCCCCGCAAGTCTTGTTCACTTGGTAAAGACTGTATACAGGACTCTTCTGGCTAGTATGTGGAAGATGAAACATTAATATAGAAACAACTGAACTTTCAAAACTACCGCTTATGAAGCAAAATCAATTCCTCATGTCTATAATACAAACATAAAGACAGAGTTCCTAAAACATGCTTTATTAATTATTCTATTGCTCAATTCTCAGTGCACTGGAAGATTGGCTCCTCTGCATTAAGCTATCTTTTTGCTGATTCTTTTGTAGGTTACACCAGCAGCAACAGAAATCTGAAATAAAGAACAAGCAAAAAATGTGGCTGAATACAGTAACTTGAAGTTTACTGTGATTAAAACATTTGTTAGCCTCCATTTTGCTGCAAAATGTGATCTTTTCATGAAAGGTCCAATAGACTAAAATGCTTCACTCCAAAATGCTCTAGTCTAAAATACACTGTGCAAAGACGTTTTTGATAGCTGCTTCTTCAAGCTATCAATTTCTATGATGTGTGGCAGTACTCCTGAAGAGTGATTATGACTCCAGTTCAGCAAAGTGGCTAAGGATACCCTTAACTTTAATTACATGAACTGTTTCCACTCAAGTTAATTGAGAATTATTATAGCCTTAAACATAGTTGGGCAAGTGATAATTTAAACCTTTTTCAAAGTCTCCATCATAGGGGCTTTTTTTATTTCAACTCTTGAAGAGTATCTAACTTGTATCTGACTGCATGCAGTTCAATAAGACCATGTCTACAATGTGACACTTCATACTAGGAAGCACTGGCATAAAAACACTTTCCACTGTTCAAGCTGGAGGCTGCAGGTAGAAGAGGAATCGGGGAAAATCTTGGTTATACCCAGTTCATGCTCTTTTCAGCATTCGCTTCTGCCACGGTGTGACAGGATACTGACCCTCTAGTCTGCCCCAGTAAATGGCAGTTCCATTCTTGTATGTTTTACATGTGTGCTCCTTTATGCATACTGAATGCTGAAAAACTGTAATGTAGCAAATTTTGGGTATGCAGCTAGTGCTGCTTTAATGGTGGTTACCTTAACAGTGGTTTGGTATTTAGTGTACACAGTATAGGAGTAGGCAGCCTGAGTTGTCAAGGTGGCACTCTAACATTCAATTCAATGCACACTGTCCATAAAAGTAAATTGAAGAAGACTGCACAACTTGGAAACACTGGCCAGCTAGACATATATTTTTTATTTCACATAGCTACAACTACCTTTACTAACATTTTACATATTGCCCATTAAAAAGTTATTAACTTTTTGAATTTTATAATTCTATTGTTCCACCTACTCCTTACAACCTCAATGCAACATTTATGCTGCCAAAACTGCAGGAAAGAGCTGTTTAAAAAATCTGTTTTCTGTGAAGAGGTTTTCTTAAATTAAAACTTAACAAAAACATTTCCTTCAGTCCTTAGGCTTTGTCCCTTATGAAGTTTCTTTGAGCTTATCAAGAAGATGTTTAGCAACTTACCTCAAGTAGCTTTCCTCCAGCTATCTCTGCAGTATGGTGATAGTTGGGGAAGTCTACCACCACTTTGCCATTTTCCATTTTAACTGTTGCCTGCAAGAGTGTGCAAGGACAGCCCCATGAACAGAAGTAACGATAGCTATTTATCATACACAATATAACTGAAACATTCTTTAGACAAGATACTAATAAATCCATATGCTACAGATACAGCTGTTGTGTGTAATCTGGTATATGAACACTATCAGAAACCTATTGCTTTATCTCTTGGATTGGACCAATTAAGATAACATTTAGCTAATAGTAATAGCAAGTTTCCTATCTTCTCTGTGGGTCAGCCACTGAAAGAGAGATAATATTAATCTATATATCCAAAAATGGCTAGGCTGAAGAGCGACTTCAGCAAGGCTTTCAATATGATTTCCCACAGCATTCTTGCAAGCAAGTTATGGGTTAGAAGAAGGAACTGTAAAGCGGATAGAAAATTGGCTGGATTTGGGCTCAACAGACAGTAATCAATGGTTCGATGTCTAGTTAGCAGCCAGTATTCAGTGGAGTGCCCCAGGGGTTGCTCCTGGGACAGGTTTTGTTCAATGTCTTTATTAACAATCTGGAAGATGAAATGGATTGCACCCCCAGCAAGTCTGCAGATAACACCAAGAGAGCAAGTAGATGATGCTGGAGGGTAAAGCTAGAATCCAGAGTGAACTAGACAAAATGAAGTATTGGGCCAAAAGAAATCTCAGGTTCAACAAAGAGAAGTGCAAAATCCTGCACTTAGAATGGAACAATCCCATGCACTGGTACAGACTGGGGGCTGACTGGCTGGGCAGCAGCTCTGCAAAAAAGGGGGTTACAGTAGACTACTGACTTATATTCAGCTTGTGTGCCTTTCTTGCCAAGATAGCTAGCAGCATACTGGGCTGCACTGGTAGGAACATTGCCAGCAGATCAAGAGAAGTGATTATTTCTCTCTTTTTCATTGGTGAGGCCACATCTCAACTGCAGAAAGGATGTGGACAAGTTGGAGAGAGTCCAGGATTTAATGGAAATGGGTAAGGGGCTGGGGCACATGAATTATAAGGAGAGGCTAAGGGAAATGGGCTTATTTAGTATGCAAAAGAGAAGAAAAGACTGAGGGGAGATTTGATAGGAGCCTTTAGCTACCTGCAGGGTGGTTCCAAAGAGGATGAAGCAAGACTGTTTTCAGTGGTGACAGATGATAGTACAAGGAGCAATGGTCTCAAGCTGCAGAAGGAAAGTTTAGGTTGGATGGTAGAAAAAAACTCTTACTAGGATATTAGGAAAAACTTTCTCATTAGGAGGGTGGTGAACCACTGGAACAGATTACCTAGAAATATGGTGGAAGCTCCATCCTTGTAGGTTTTTAAGGCCCCATTTGACAAAGCTTCTGCTGGAATGATGTAGTTGGGGCTGGTCCTGGTCTGAGCAGGGGGTTGGACTAGCTGACCTCCTGAGGTCCCTTCCACCCCAATTTCCTATGATTCTATGATACATCTATGCTGTACTAAATAGTGTGACCAAAGCTTGAAGAAACTGATCAGATCTAGCTTTAAGCTACTATATTTGTTTGATTCTAAGATGAGGTTTTTCTCCCCATTTAATAGCGGGGAGCCCTTTGTTTTAGAATCACTTATGACAGTGAAAGAGGGGAAGTGTCTGAGGCTGGAACTCCAGCCCCTACCTGGCCTGCCACCTTTGCACTCTACTATCAGCCCCTTCTTCCCATCTCCTCCCTGATCCCACAGTGCCCTGCCTCACATAGCTTCTCCTCCCTTGCTTGCCCCTCTCCCTCCCCTTTGTTCAGTGCTGGCAGGCTGGCTCTGTGCACACTGCAGCCTGGGGCATGAAGCACAGCACCAGTCTGGCTCTGCAGCAGTAGCCCACAGCCTGCATGGCTGCCACAGGGGCTGGACTGGGGCCATGCTCCATGCTAAAAGGGGACAGAGGCTGCCAGCACAGAGCAGAGGCTGAGGAGAAGGGAGAACCCGAGGGGGCGGGGGGGAAGGCAGGCTCAAACAGGAAAAGCTGTTTGACTTCCCCATACCACCAACCTTCCCATTTCCTGCCCCCCTGCAGTAGGAAGGCTGAATTAAAGACTACTGTCCAATAATTAGATTTTATACATGGAAAATAATAAAAGTATACATATTTCATGTATAGAATCCAATTATTGTGGGGTCTTCTTAAATTGAGGGTCATCTTAGACTCATGTTAACATGGCAGGTGCTTGAGTGCTAGGAACAGGGTAGCTGTAGTAACCCAGATTTTCAGGCTGGCTAGCTGCCTGACTATTGACTTAGGCTCTGTAGTCTATGCTAAGTTCTGTGCTACTATGGCTAAACTGATGTCAGTACCTGAGAGAGTTAGCTTGGGTATATCCATGTGAGCAGCAGTCACCTCTTTGACTATAGCGCATACCAGACATGCCTGTTGTATGTTAGGCAGACTTGTCCATTCAGCAAAGTGAGATAAGACCAGCTGGTCATGTTTAGAAAAAAAAGGAGCTGATATCTTTGCCAGAAATGAGTAAACCACCTGAGGACTTTACATTTTGTGTCATACTGAATGGCAGCATTTCCCAAGAGACAACAACTGTCATTTTCTGTCTTAGCATTTGCTTTGCTCAGGTTTTGGCTGGTTTAGAGTCACTTGGCTTGGCAAAGTACCTCTTGCAAACAGAGCTAGATGGGGCATGAAATATTTCATCAAAAAAAATATAGCTGGCTTATACAATTATCTTCGAATTCACTGATAGGTTGGATTGCACAAATGATTTCCAAGCCCAGAATCGCTGTTGTGGTGAGGTTTGTTTTTTTGGGTTTTGGACAATTGGATTCAAAATAGAGGGGATGTTGTGATGAATGAAACAGCTTTCCTAACATGATGGGAGGTTTCCTTGTATTATAAATTATAGTAGAACTTCTTTCTATTTGCATATAGTATGTTGGCATCTTTCAAACCTCTGTCAGGCACAGAAATATAATCTCCATTTTCCAGCCATGGGGGAGGACTGGAGCTAGTCACTAGCAGCAGGTCAGATAGAATGTTTATAGCTAAAAGTAGTAATAAAAAGTAGGTTTCTGGTCAAAGCCTAGGAAACAAACCCTTTCTTAATGCCTTAATGACCTAATGCCTTTCAAAAATTGTTTTGTAATCTTTGCTGAGAGGGACCAACATTTTTCAGTAAAAATCTAACTGTACAAGAAATTGGAACAGGGAGTGCCAGACTGTGCCTGGACCTTGCATAAGTTTCCAAAGGAGAAAGTGGGCACAAGATGTCTCTCTTTCTCCCTGTATACGTGCAGTCATTTTTGTTCAAGGCCCAGGGAGTGGGAGTCCTTGTATTGAGATGGACTTCATTGGGCTAATATTGTTGTCAGCTTGAGGTCGTGAAAAGGAGGCAGGAATATGACTTTTCTTGGTCTCTGCTCTACTCACTGGATGGACCCAGGCACAAAGAGCAGCAGTTTGCAGCACTCTGGGGTTTTGATTGATATTGTGTGTGCCTGAATTGCAACACAACCTGATGCTTTACCTAAGACTGTCATTCTGCCCTTAATTTCTTATAACTACAAGAAGACAATTAAGGGTGAAGTCCTAGCTAAAAGGGCAATGGACAAACTTTTCAAAACTGAGGGACACTGCTGCAAAATACAGGTCAGGCTAAGAAAAATCATGTCATGTTTCACAGGAAGAGAATCTGAAGAAAAATCCCTGAGACAGGACACCACATCAATAGACCAAGCTTTGGCAACCTACAGCTTACAGGCTGGATCTGGCCCACAGAGCCATGTGATCCTGCCTGAAAACATGGTGCTTTAGCAATATTCAACAGTGGGGGTTTCAGCTGTAGGTTCTTTCCCCGTGTGACTGCAGGGGAAAACACTGGCAGTAGGTGTTCTCCCTGTGCTCCTGCCTGCCTGCCTTTGACACACATGGTTAATCCAGCCTGCAGCCTTTAAAGGTTGCAGACTGACTGCAGCAATAGACCGTTAGTCTGAAAAGTTGAAAAGCAATGTCTGTATCCAAACTCTAAATGAAACAAGAAGCTAGATTACTGATGAAACAGTGTTAAACCAAAGGACTACAGCTATTTACCTTGAACTTTTTACCACCCATTGTCTCCATTTCTGCTTCTTTGCCAATGGTGAATTTGTTGGTCATGGACTGGCCTCCTGGATAATGTTGAGACCAAATGAATTCTTCTCCATTCTGTACCACTTCAGTGACTATCTTGAAATTTCTTCCCTTTTCAATGACATCACTGGGGAGACCTTAGGCAATAAAAACATATACATTTTTTAAGCTAATATTCTAAGAAACATTATTTTCAAATTTAAGCAAAGCAATGGTGTACATTGCTTGTGTGCATATGCTAACTCTGAAATACTGATGTCAGAGGGCATAAACCAAAACTTTTTTTTGCAATGGTGTCAAAGTTCAGAGATCAAAATATTGATCACCTGGAAGTCCTGAGATGACATTGCTGTAGCTACATTTGATACAATTCAAGAGCTCTCATTGTTTCCTTGGAAAGTGCCCATGTTTAAGGAAAACAGCTTTTTTTCCTGCTCAGACAGCATGCAGTTACATTAAATTACGTATATACAAGTATAGACTTCTGTGCTGTGTAAATCCAAATGACTTTAATTCCTATTTCCAGATGCCATTTAGAGGGATGAGCACGAGCACAGAAGTCATCCCAATGATTTTGTGGGTTCAAGTTCTAATGCTTGCCCAGGCCTCCTCTTAGAAGTGCTACTGTGCCTAAAAAAGTCTGATGCTGTAGGAGGCAGTCCTAAGTTTAGATATGTACACTGTTGTACTTACGCAGGAACTAACTAAAAATTGAAAATCTGATCCCATAATATATTGTATCACAAATGTATTGGGGCTTTATTCTGCTGTAGCTGGACGGAATGTTACCTAATGTGGAAGCAGAAGTGAACAAAGGTGAATAATGCTGTAAACACAACATTAATCTGAACTGGAATCATTGTCTTATATGTGGTTTTCCAGGAAGTATAACTCATTTGCTAAGGAGAGGCTGATCCATGAAGAGCTGATTATTACAACAACTACTGAGCAATTTCCATTGACCTGAGCACCTTGTAGGAAGAAGCCTCTGACCCCTTTATCATTAATCTAACTCATGAAGACTCATTAAAAAAAACTCCAGAATAGACTCACCAATGTGCTTCATAAAGTCATCATAATTCTCTTCACTTTCCACTTCATATTTGCCTGTGAAAGCCATGTTGTCTTTTGAGAGCTAAACAATTCAAAGGAGCAGCTACTGGGATGAAGATTAGATGGATGGAAAGAGGATCAAAGCCGTTGGTTTTATAAACCTCCCAAGCTGTTCATCCCTCCTCCTGATCATTCCACCATCACCACGCCCCTCTGAAACTTTCTTTTATGATCCAAGTACATGAGTCACTAACATAGGTGTTGTTGACCCCTACTGAAGTGCTTGGTATAATTCCATGATGACTCCTTGTCCTTGTTTTATAGCATAATTGAAAAGTACTTCAAGGAGTACAAGATGGGTCCTGGGTATTAAAAGTAAAAAAAAAAAAATTAGTTAACCCTTATCCTTTGTAATAACTAATTATTTCATAGATGTGATGATATATTAGTAACATTTCTCTGTAAGGAAGAAGATACAGAAAAGGTCCAAAGCTCTGGCCTGATATAAGCAGGCTTGTACCCATGCCTTTCTTCATGCATGCTTGCAAGGATGTAAAATCCTGATGAAAACACGGGATTGGGCATTAGGACACATAGATGTCTTATGTGTGGCTCTGCCATGATCTTGTGAGACTCACTGGGTTTTCCTTCTTTTATAAATAGGGATAAAAAATCTAAAGTGTTGAGGATCTCCCAGATAAAACACAGTGGATCAGTGTAAAGCATTATTTTCATATGTTATCCTATTTCATCCCAGAGGTAAATGATGTTTCATATTATGGTTAGCAAACAGTCGTAAACTCCACAAAACGTACATCTGTCCTGGAAAAGGGAAACCATTCACTTTGGGCCACAACCCAAAAGTGGTTACAAGAATATATGAAAGGGTAGTGAATATATTTAAAAAAATGGATCAACAAACTTAAAAAACGGATTCTCCATTAAAGGAGAAAAATGTGGGAAACTGCTTTTTCCCTTGCAAGCTGGCAGAGTTCCAGCCTGCGAGGGGCTGCTTGGGGTCCCCCCTGCAGAGAATCGCTAGTTTAGAGTGCATAGAAAAGGTATCTCTGTTTTAGAAGTAAATTGTCCAACAGACATAGCAGCTAATGTAAATCAACATGGCTGCAGCACCTGAGGATCTGGCCCAGCAGTTTGTCTTGCACACCAAATTGTTAGATGCTCAGTGGGAGCAGTCTCAGAATAAATCATGTGAGACCAAACCTAATTTAAAAGATCTGTGTGTTTACGGTAACATTTAAAGAAAAATACAGCAAGCAAGCAGTAAATAAACTGTATGTACTCAGCGTGAGGGATTTGTAGCAAGATGATCAAAATATTGCTATCAGATGTAAGGGAGACTTCATTTCTCTGTATTTCTTAAGTAGAAAAAATGAATCCCATGTGCTAGTGTAAGACTGTATCTGCTTAGTTCACAGGTCAGAGAAAAAGTGTAACTAAGTGGGTTCATTAAGAGATATAAGAAACAAAGTTTCATCCAAGTCCATCACTGCCCCATGCTGAGTAATCACAGGAAACAAATTATGCTGGATGCAATTATTTCATTTTAATTAATAGATAATCCACACTCACTAGGAGAGAAAAACAAAGACCTAAACTCCCTTCCAGTACCTGCTGAGAGAAAATCTTATACTCCAAATCTTTTAGTATTACAATCCTACACGATTTAAAAGAAAAAAAGTCTCTAAGATTGAACACCTACACCCATGTATACTCGGAAATACTGCTTGATTGCAGGTAAAAATGCATTTAAGGAACTGCCTATTTGATAAACCCAGGCCTCTAAACCTACATACCCTTGTGGGAGGTTGTGCGACAAAGGAAGCTGGTTTGGACGCACCATTAGAAGACTGGGCGCCCTTGCCAACACCATAATGCAGAGTGCAGTGGAGAGAAAGAGAAAAAGAAGTAGGCCCAAGACGAGCTGGGGAACCAGTATTAAGGACTAGAAGCAGCTTCAGCTGATAGTGTGTGCAAAGCTAGCTCTGCCACAGGGCAGAGTGGAAGAGTGTTGTTACAGCATCTAAGGTGTCCCGATGGTCTCAGTGACCTTGGAACTGACCTGACTGCTGGGTAGAGGTAGGGATTGAGAGTTACAGATGCTGGGCTTAATTTCTTTAAGTGATGGTGTGTTAAACAGACAAACAGCAAAGCCAAACCCCCACAACCCTTAACTATAAAGTAAACAAATTATTATTGAATCTTAGTCCTGTAGACTCTTGGGACATTCTAAGCATTCAGTCCTGAAAGAGCTTGTCTCAGAGCTGGGAAGATTTATCTCCTATGGGCAAAGAAAAGGGATTGGCCAGCATTTCATCCAGGATAATGCTGCTGTAAAGAAAATATTCTACCCACAGGGTATAGTCAGCTCCCAGAATATTAGAGTACATGTTGCAATCTGCAGTACCCGCTAGCCAGGGATGCACATAATCCTTTTCAGTCATGGGAATGTGCCTTCGCTTTCTTCATCATTCACAGTGAGAAACAGTTCCTTAGAGCTTTCAAAATATGTTTTCCATTTGCACTGGGTCAGCATGAACACCTTTCAACATTTTTCATGGCTGGGGAAAAGGAGACCACAGCATAACCAATAATTGGGTGGCTGGGGAATTCTTGTGGGATAAGGCAATTCTGAATCTGGAAGAGCAGGAATTAGAACTGGGTCCCTCCTTCCAGGAGATTCTCTTTTACCTTCTTTCTCTGTCTTCTGCCTCCCACCCACCCAACCTCATTTTTCTTGAAGTAATTATGACTGAAGGTTTACTTGAAAGTTTTATTTTTGACAAATTGGTATTTTCTGGCCAAAAAATTGTCTACAGTTCCCAACCAGCATCATATGAGATCACTATTGTCACTGAAAAAGAGGATTTTGCCTCAACCTTTTTAGTTAGAAACTTAAGGTCATGCTTTGTTTTTTTCTTACCTACTTCAACACCTGATATCTCTCAGAGACGGTAACTTTACATGGATTTATAGCAATGGAAAGTATCAAACTTTTAGACAGAAATGTGACTTCTTAGGTTGACAATATCCATGTTAAAACTTTGCTTTTGGTCTGTGTTTTTGGTCTGTATTCCTGCCAGTAAAAGAATTTTATGCAACACATTCAGAAATAAATGTGAGAGGGGCATACACAAAGTAAAATAAATGGAAAAAAGTTCAAACAAATGCTTTGGGATTCCCTTCCACCAATATCAGCTCAGCTTTAAATTGCATCATGCTGTGCAGTTTCTGACTAGCTCCTACTAAAGTCTGACATTACAAAAGCCATGCCATCTGTTGTCTGTATGTAATAAAAAGTGTATCTCTGTATGAGAAAGTGAAGGCAGTCATGTATCTTTCCTTAATGAGTGTTCTCCACATTCTGTGACTAGCCTTAAAAAACACAAGGACATGTGCATAATTGTACATTTCTGTGTTATTTGTACTGGCACAATATTTGAGAACTAGGAAACTCCTGCTTCTTAAAGGAGCTGCCTTTGCCTGCAATAGTAGTGTAGTACTAAGTAAATCTGTAGAAGGCTGTAGGCCTTTGCTGTCCCATTCCATTGTAGCTTCACTCAAACACCTTGGGTGCACCTACATGTGAAATTCATTCAAAGAAATAAATTCCAGTGAAGCATGTGGAACCAGACTGGAATAGCCCTAGCTGGCAGGGGGCCCAAGGGGTCAGGTTGCCAGCCCAGGGCTGCTCTGACCCAGTTCAATGTGATATGGAGGGGCTGGCTGGGACACAAAGGTGATCTGGTACGGGGCTAGCCAGCAGACAGCCAGCCCCATCAGCATCTACACTCGTGTTGTTGCGGAGTACCTTACTCCACCAAGGATAGAACTTGTTTATACAGGTTCTTGTATAGGTACTTGTATACATACAAGTACTAGCCTGCAGCAGTGTAAATTAATTTACTCCAACCTAATAGTATTGCATGTGTAGATACTGATGTTTTACTGTGGAGCTAATTAGCCAGTATGTCTCATGTAGACCCACCCAGTTAGTCTTATCCAGTTAAACTATATCATTGTAAGATCTGTTCCTTTTCAGTAATAATACATAGTTTATATCTTATTTGTGAGCCCCTATTTAAGCTTTTGTCTTCACCTGTCTTTTGTATGTGCACTCTTGTGTGTGACTAATTAAAAGTAGTAACTGATCAGGAGTTGCATCTCTCTTCTTCAGGTTTGACCTCCAAAATATAACTAATGACATCAGCCCAAGGCTAGCTTCTACAGGATCAGAGCAGAGCATTTAAGGCCTCTGCCTTGCACTGGCCCTGCATGTTCTAGGTAGAAACCTCACCTGCATAAAGCAGTGGAGAAGGTAAATGAACTTGAGCCATGAACTTTCCCTGTTTGCACAGAACTTACAAGGGCAATCTCCTTGGTGTAGTAATATAGTACAAAGAACCTTGGAAATCAGATCAGTTGACAGATAAATAAAAGCACTGTGGCTGTAGGAGACAGTTGGGAAAGAGATAAGCAGATTACAAGCAGATACATGACTTCCTTATGTAGCTATCTCTGCAGGAATCAAATTACAGCAATCACTTTCTACAACTCTTGGCATGCTAAGGCAAAAAGATGATATCTGCACAAATTTACAAGGCTTGGGGCTAGTGTGCATGGGGAAGTTAACATGCAGTCGGTGAGGATGCAAATGTACACTGGTCTACTACTCAGGCATGTGGACCCCTTAGTTGTCTTTCCAAGTGGAGTAAGTTACCTTTCACATAGGCAAGTGGCATTAACAGAGTCAGTATAAAGACTAGACAGTGCACTGCAAATTCACACCCTTGATTCTGCACACTAGCATTCCTGTGTATATAAGCCCCTGATGGAATTGAATTCCTGTGTTCCTGAGTTTTTTTGTTATTACTATACATCTCTGGTCACTTTTGAAGAGTATTTGCAAATTAAGCATTTTGTAAAGTAATCTCCTAAGACCATTCAAGTTGCTACCACTCTGGTTTCAGTGAAGCTGTTCTCTGTACCCAGCAGTATTAGATTTTGATAGTTTAAAGTTCTCTTGATTTCCATGCCTCTGAAGAGATGGAAGTGGAATATGAATGCTACATTAGCTCCATGCCAGCACATTTCTGCAAGACTGAGTTTCATTCTTGGAGGCATAAACACAGAGGTAACATAGAAAACCCAAACTTCATTAAAAATTCTGTACACATTCTTGCTTGGGTCAGAAAGCGCATCAGTTAACCTGCACCTGCTTGTAGTTCAGAATAGATACAGTTTGTACTCCTACCCATAAAATGTGAGATTGTAGACATTGCTAAAAATGGCCTTGGTTCACATTATATTATACTTCCATTTAATAGAACTCATCTCCAATTTAATTAAATGCCTGTGAAGAGCTAAGAATTGTTTCCCTTGGAGGAAGAGTGATAGTAGTGCCCATAAGATTAGGATATTATGGAGTTAGGCAGACTGTTCAGCTGCCTTGTTGGTTTCAGGTATACAAGCTGAAGATGGTCTCCACAATTTGGCTGTTATCGTTAGGTTACCCTTGGCTCTAGCTATTATTTTCTAACTGAGCCAGAAGTTGTAACAGTTCCTTATGTAGGCCAGAGAAAAAGATTATTCTCCTACATGAGGTTAGGTCTGCCATCTGGTGGCCAGCTAACAGAGAAAACTAAACCGATTAGTATAGACATGCATCTGGCCTATTCATGCTCCCAGACCTTAATTCATCCCATATATAATGCCACTGACTTCTACAGAATAGTGCTGAGAGTTTGCATTTGGCTTAGTGCCATGGCTGAATTTCTACACTGTCCAATGGTAACAAATCTTCCAGCTAGGCTTGTATGGAGCCTTTCTCTGGCCAGACTAGCAGAAGCAAACCGTTAAACTTGTCGGTCTCACAGCAGGGAGTTGCTCATCATGTCTCACTTTTAAGGATATCTGATAATTACTCCCTGGTTAGTGATGATGTCACAAATTGTGGATTATGACGAAGGGTTTAATCAGTTTGTAATTCTGTGGTTTTCATGAAAACTGTGAAATTCAGGACTATCTGCAAAACCTACTTAAAAAAAAAATGTAATAAAAATAAAATGCTGGCTCCTCATTGGAAACTATTAATCTTTGCTGCCACTGCAGCCCAACTTTGCAGCCTGCTGGGGAGGGAGGTGCTGGCTGGAGGGGTGGCACAAAGGGCAGCAGACAAGATGGCAGCTGCCCCCTTGTCCCTTCTTCCCCCGCGGGGGCCTCTCCACTAATCAGTACTGAGGGGTGGGGGCCGCACAAAGGGCAGCCAGTGGACAAGATGGTGGCTGACCCCTCCTTCCCCCACCAGGGTTTCTTTGCCAATTAGCATTGTGGGGCAAGGCCATCAGAGTACATCCAAGAAATATCCATGGAATGTGCTATTTATGCTGCAACTGACCCACGGAAATTATTTAGTTTCTCCTAACTATCACATTACTGAAACATCAGGTAAGATAATACCTTGTTCCAAAAGTAGATGCTTCTACTGCTACCCGTACGATCAGCAATGACTAGAAAAGTAGTAGGAGAGAACTGCATGGAAGTTTCATGGGGATTTTCTCAAATGTTGCAGGTCAGCAGTAAAAACCTGGCTCAAGTCTGAGGTATTTTTTTCTACTATCTGCAGTCATGCAGGGATTTTGCCTCACATTTTTAATATGAAGCAGGAATGTAATTTAATGAACCTAAATTCTGTGTGTAAATGTATAACACATACCCTGTTAGTAATGCAACTAACTGGTCAGGTGGGAACACAAATACAAATCTGTAAAAGCATTATGGCCTAAAATCTACCAGTGCAAGACCTAAGACCAAACTTACACATCTTTTTCCTTACAGGACTTAAGTAGTCCATACACCTGGTGTCATCTCTTATGGAATGTNGCCGCAGCTGGCAAAAAACAAAACTCTGGCCTGCATCTTTCAATACATCTCAAACAAGACCTGGGAAGTCATCCTCCCACTTTACTTGGCCTTGGTGAGATGACAGCTCAAATACTGTGTTCAGTTCTGGGCTCTGCTATTCAGAAAGGATATGGAAAAGCTGGAGAGAGTCCAGTGGAGAGCCATGCAAATGATTAGAAGATAAGAGAGCAAGCCTTATGAGAGGCTGAGAGACATGGCACTCTTCAGTCTGGAGAAGCATAGGCTCAGGGGTGACTTGGTGCCAGCCTATAAGTATATAAAGGACGTACACAGAGAAGTGGGGGAACGTCTGCTCACCAGGGCACCCCATGGGAAGACTAGGTCCAATGGTCACAAACTCCTGGAAGACAATTTTAGGTTGTACATAAAGAAAAACTTCTTTACTGTCCTAGTCCCCAGGGCCTGGAACAAACTCTCCTCAGAGGTGGAGCAGGCACCTACTCTGGATTCCCTTAAGAAACACTTGGATGCCTATCTTGCTGGGGTGTAGGTTGTAGCCGTTTTGGTCTAAGGACATAAGCAGACAAAGTTCCTTGGGTAAATCTGATATCTTTTATTAGACCAACCCAACTAGTTGGAAAATAGTTATTAAGCAAGCTTTCGGGTTCAAAAACCCTTCATCAGGCTAAGGAAGTTTTAGCAGTTGGTATATGCTCTTCCTGGATGGAATGAAAAGTAAAGAAGCCAGGGGCTGGGCTGGTATGCATACAAGACAGGCAGTCAGTGAAATGTAGACTGAGGAGTCAGTGGGTGAGAGACAGGCTGGTGTGGGAGAAGAAGAGAGGGAGATGAAAGTGACAGTTGTTGTTTGGTCTCTCCTATGTATTTTTTTTTTTACTGTCTGCAGTCATGCAGGGATTTTGCCTCACATTTTTAATATGAAGCAGGAATGTAATTTAAAAGAAAACCACTCTCTCTCCAATCTCTCAGTCCTGATCCTCAAAGGAAACTTACAAAACACTTCCCAGAGATGAGCCTATGAACTCCACTTCATCAACCGCCTGGATACTCAAAATCATGAACTGAATATAGACATTGGATTTATGACACATTATAACCTGCCTGACATCTGACTCCCCAGGTATCTCTTCACTTTCATCCCCCTTCTCTCTCTTTCCCCACCACCTCTCCAGCCTGTCTCTCACTCATTGACTTCTCAATCTACATTTTCACTGACTACCAGCCCAGCTCCTGGCTTCTTTACTCTTCATTCCATCCATGATGAGCACACACCAACTGCAAAACTTCCTTAGCCTGACAAAGGGTTTTTGAACCCGAAAGCTTGCTTAATAACTATTGTCCAACTATTTGGGTTGGTCTAATAAAAGACATCAGATTCAGCCAAGTAACCTTGTCTGCCTATCTTGCTGGGATCGTTTGAGGCCCTGTTGACTGCCTGCCCTTTGGGCAGGGGGCTGGACCTGATGATCTTGAGAGGTCCCTTCCAGCCCTAATGTCTTTGAAATCTATTAAATCTCTGCCCAGGATGGATCTGAGCTATTGATTACACGTTTGGGGTTGGTGTGTAATTATATATTTTTTGCCTTGAAATCTGTACTTTAAAAAGGTTGCTTGAGCCATTGACTTCACCCTCAACACTTGGCATGCTGGAGATTTGAACCCAGGAGGTAAGAATAGAGGGTATAAGAGTCAAACAGATAGAGACAAAGCTAGATGTTGTGCTTGAATTTGTCAAAGAAAGAGAGTTTGTGAGTTGAAACTGCATGGTCAGTGCAGACAGTCAGTGGGAATAGGATGTTAGATAAGTAACACTGTTGTGGAAGCCTGTGCCTGAAGAAATAAATCAAAGAGTTCATTCCCTCTGTCTGTAAAACTGCTCTGTGATATGCAAAAGAGCCAAGACTCCAAATTCCACTGGGAGGGAACAGAACTTTCAGCAACTGAATCAAAGACCTTGGCATATCTTTACTTTCAGAATTTACTTACCACAAAGTCATAAAAAGAAAGTCTTGCATTCTTATTTTAATGTCAAAGTCACCCTGCCCTTGAAGGTCTCTCCCTGTCTTTAGAGTTTGTTAACCTTTCAGATGTGTTTTAAAGCCAACTTAGATACACTCAATGACAAAATGAAGATAAGAAAAGAAATTCCATTAGTAAGTGAACTAGGATGTGTGACTGTCTCTGAAGTCCTTTCAGAGCTGAAATGCAGCTGAGCAAAGGAGGACAAATTCAGAATAAATCTAGGAACTCTCCAGTGAAAACAAAGTTACCCTTAAATGATTTTTTGAGCATGAAGTTTGATCAGGAAAGCCTGTAAATTCTTAATACAACTGTTTTGGGCTGTATTCAGAAACCCCCCATAGTTAATGGCTAATGATTATTAATTCCTTTGGTATTCAGAGTAATCATTCATAATGAATTCAGATGAACTCATCTGGTGTTAATGTAATGTGTAATTCCTTGGGAGTCCCATTATAATTTTGCCTTATTAAGTATCCACTTAGTGCTAGGTGTTATTATTCTGAAATCATAAGCAGTAGAAAAGTAATTATCAACAAGATGTGGTTAAATTACTGAAGAGCTAAAATTTGTGCAAAGTTTGTGCATTTAACACAATGCTTTAGGCATTTGTGCAAGACTTGTGCAGAGAAGTTAATGCTGACCTTTGTCCATGCTTGGGCACTCTGAAAGGTGGGGTGTGTAAAGGAAACAGCTGGAAAAGGATCCCAAAAGGGAAAGGGAACCTACCCAGAAACACAAGGCACATATTTCTCTCAATACTGTGGTTTGAGGAGACCAAGCCTGTGCTTGCTCTCTAATAGTTAATGAGAAGCTTCCCTTACTCTGTCACACACTGATCCCAGGAAATCTGTAGTTTCTAGATCTCACAGGGATAGTTCCCATGGAGAGGGGTAATCTGGATCAAAGTACTTTCGATGTGCCTCAGAGCTGCTAAAGATGAAGCTACATGGCACTGCAAAACCAATTTAGCAGCACAAATTAATTAAAACACCTTTAACACTCCATAACAAAGAGGAGGAGAACATGTCTAATTATTCCTGTGGCAACTGGCAAATTGAAGCAGTATTCTGGAGTTGAAAGGCAGAAGTGCTCCTACATGGTAAGCTAATGATGTGCCACTACTTTAAGCATACTGAACCAATCAAAGTCCCCTGAAGTAAAAGCAATAACTCGCATCACTTTCATTACATTGGCCCTGGACACACAAGTTACCTTCCTAGTGCACTCAAATCGCATATAGAAATATAGGAACATAGGACTGAAAGAGACCTCCTGTGTCCCTCAGTTCAGTGCCCCTCTATTACAAATAGCTGTGTCAGATAATTGTCTATAAACTGATCAAACTCCACCTTAAAACCTGTTTAACTACTCCTACTAGCAGGCTATTCCAGAAGTTCCTTTTTCTGATGGCCTCCTCCTAATTTCTAGCCAATTCATTGCCTATTTAGAACCATTTGCTTTGTGCCAATATTGTTCTTTATCTCTTCTCCCTCTGATGTCTACTCCCTGAGTAGACATTTCTACAGAGCAGTCATACCCCTTTTCAGTCTTAATTTTGCTAGGCTAAATAAATCCAAGCTCTTTTAGACTCCTTTCATATGATAAGTTCTCCATTTCACTGATCATTCTAGTAGTCTTCTGCCTCTGCTCCAATTTGAATTAATCTTTCTTGAACATGAGAGACAAAAATTATACAGTGTTGCAGAAGGCTGTGTTGAGATCTCTTGTGCAAGAGCATTAACACTTCCCTATCTCTATAGGAAATACTGTACCCTAGGACAGTGTTTCTCAACTTTTTTTCTACCGGGATCCATTTGTAAACATTGATGGCCATTCCTGTCCCGGTGCCCCTCACTCCTGACCTACAGCCCCCTACCCCCAGGCCCAAGCCCCAGGGTGTGTGGGGCATGGTGGGGCCCCAAGCAGCCCCTTGCAGGCTGAAACTGTGCCAGCTTGCAAGGGAAAAGCCAGTTTCCCACATTTTTCTCCTTTAAAGCAGAATCCATTTGTAAAGTTTGTTGATCCATTTTTGAAGTTTGTTAGTGACCCTTTCATATATTCTTGTGACTCACTTTTGCTGCTGCAACCCATACTGGGGGAGCTTGTGGCAAGGTAGCAGCAGTTCATAGTGCCACTGCAGCCTCTCTCACTCCCCTTGCTCTTCATGCTATCCCAGGAACCAAAATTAAAAGAAACACCTCTGCTCCAATCCTTAAGCCCTGGAACAGGCTACCCAGAGAAGTTGTGAGATATAAAATCATGGAAAGTGAGGGTTGGAAGGGACCTCAGGAGGTCTTCTAGTTTACTACCCTCCTAGTGAGAAAATTCTTCCTAATATCTAACCTAAACTTCCCTTGCTGCAACTTGAGACCATTGCTCCTTGTTCTGTCATCTGCCACCTTGGAAAACAGTTTAGCTCCATCCTTTTTTGAACCCCCCTTCAGTTAGTTGAAGGCTGCTATTGGGTCAGCACTCCTCTTCTCTAGACTAAATGAACCCAGTTACCTCAGTCTTTCCTCATAAGTCACATCCCCCAGTCCTCTCACCATTTTTGTCACTCTCCACTGGACTCTGTCCCATTTGTCCACATCCTTTCTGTAGTGGGGGACCCAAAATTGAACACAGTACTCCACTGGCTTTGCTAGTGCTTGTTGAACCTCATGAGATTCCTTTTGGCCCAATCCTTCAAATTGTCTACGTTACAATGATAGCCCTACCCTCCAGCATATCTACTACTCCCCCCAGCTTGGTGTCATCTGCAAATTGTTTTAAGAGCAGATTAAACAGGCACTTGACTGAGATGTTTTAGCTGCCTTGACTTCCTGGGGTCCTTTTCAATCCTGCTATGTTATGATTCTATATAACAAGAAAATGCCAAAAGAAGAATAAATGCATTTTTAGGAAAGCTCTAGATTTCTCTGAAAAATCATATTTAGACTGAAAACAAATATGGGAATTCAACTGTGTCCAACAAAACTAAAAACTAGCCAAACCTTAACTAGCAAAAACAAACTAATGCCATTTCTGAAGATTTGTATTTCTTCCTTAAATGTATCAAAATATCTGATATTCCTAACAGAAAATAACCAAAACTCTTACCAGGTAAATTTAACATCTGAGATTCTTTAAATCTAATGTCGTAATTCATTGTCGTTGCCCCCTTTATCACCATAGTATATATCAGGTGTAATAAATTTTTTATTACTTGATTATTTATGCATCATTTTACTGGCTGATATATCAGAACAAGACAGCCACAGACGAGGTTCATCTTCAAGGTAATCTTGTCTATGGATACTTTTGATGTAAGACCTTGGGTTTACAGAAAGATTGAATCATCACCAGAAAAAGAAAATTATATGCCAAAAAAGACATGAAGTCTCTTTTAGGTTAATGTGCACTCAGTGTTTGAATTACATTCCACTCTTGTGGTGGAGGTGGAGTCTGAGGCAGTGGCAGCCAGAAGGAGCTGCTGCCACCACCGTCTAAGCTGCTTAGAAAGGCATACGGTGGGCTGGGGGCTCTTGTCTCTTATGGGGGGGTGCTCAGCCCTCCCAAGTCCCCCCTGTATTTCAAACCCTATGTGCATTACAGTTTCATCCACTGTTGGCTGCTGTTGAAACTAGGGAATACAGTACCTTGCCATCTCTAGACACTTAAAGCAGATTCAAATTGTCTTGATTAAAAGGTGCTGGGAAGTACTTCTTCAAATTGTCATTATTCTTCAGAAGCATACATCTATAAAATTTGTCCTAATCTTGAACTGTGTTCAAGTGAGGCCTCAGATGGAACATATCCTAGTCCTACTCCCATTGTAGTAACTAGGAATGCCAGTATGACTAGGGCTTTCATGCTTCTATAACATCTTACTGAAGCTAGTCCTCTGGGTTTCACATTTTCATAGGCATTAAATTAATTCTTCCATCTAACTGCATTATTCCTAATTTTCTGCTGCGGTAGACTACAGCAGAATTCCAGCAAGTCACATCCCTCGGTTATTACAGCAGAATGTTATGCTCTACCTAGTACAGTATTTTAAACAACACTGATGGTTGATTTTGAATGGTGTTGTGATATCTGTATGTTTTTATGGAGAAATGCTGTGCTATGGCACAGAGAACCAGTCTGAAACTAAATTTATTAATATCAGGAAGAACAGTAAATAAGATATACTAGAATTTGCTTTATCTATACTATAAGAATGCTATTAAAGGTTGCTACATTACTCACAATAGAATCACTCCTTGCAATGGTGATTCAGTCATTAAATATTTAACACAAATGCTACCGTATGTATAGAAGTCAGATGTCTGCAAAGGCTTCAGCAATACAACACAATGTACACTTCAAATTAAGAGCTTTTAAAAAATAAACAAGGTATATATCTTATATTTCTCTTGATTATTTTTTTTTATTTATCATTGAAATATTTAGCTACTAGATGTTAGTGCATAAAATAAAATTAAAGATTAGCAACATTGCCAATTAAATACCCTATTAGCTGTAATGACCAGTTTGACTCCCTGCATTAACAGGAATTCAGGGTGCTCACCTCATTTCTCATTATTCTGCTTGTGGAGCATTCAGCTAAAAGCAAACTTTTGCTCACTTTGCAAAGTGCTATTTAGAGACATGGCCAATTTAAAGCTTAGAAGAGCTTGGTTTTTCCACCTATCTGTTTTAGTCTGTGCAATCTAATGCATCCACTACAGAAGAGCCCATTAGGTTTAAGTGCCATGTCAAGGGACAGAAAAGATTTTAAGGGTTTTGTTGTTATCTTGTCTTTCCTTTATTTCTTAACCACAAACTTTCTTCTAAATGGTGCCTCGAAAGGGAGTCAATATGTTAGCACTGAGTGACACAGCACTCCAGGATGCTGTTGCTTATCCGAAAAGACATGCAGGGCTCTTAATAACCCAGCCGCTCTGTCTGGTCTAAATTGCTCCCGTCTTCCTGCTCAACCTTGCGGCTCTTTTACATTATGGGTATTTAATTGTAGCTGCTTAGTTAGATGAGTGTCTCTGATTTAAGGAGTGTACAGCTCAAATATATCATTTATCTTGGGTTCATCATGTTAGATAGAAAATGCTGGTTCCCTGAAATCAAAATTACCAATTTTGAGTTTTCAAAACATTTCAATTTCCAGATGGGCAAATCAGTTCAAAATGTCTCATTTCTGAACTAACTTGGATGTCTAATCTCAGTCTTAACCCCCCTTTCCCCCAGCCCTCCACCCCATAAACTGCATTTCCCTGTGGAACATTGCCTTATGGGAGCAGTTGCAGCATCTGTTCTCTTCCATGGACTGGACTCCATAAAATATTTTGCTGTTGACAAGGGTGAAACATTTTTATTCAACTGCAAATATTAAAGCTAACCATTTTCATATTGGCATTTTTTTTATTATTTCCACTCTGTTGTCAATTTAAAAATTTACATTTTTGTCTGTTTTGGGGATGAAAAGAGAAGTTAAAATGTCAATATTTCGTATAATAGAGACTCTCTGTTTCACTAGGCTCTAGTTTTATATCTTCAATATGTCTAAATGTAGACAATCCATGGCTGCTGAAATAAGAACACAAAGAAGCAGAGCTAAAGATCATATTCTCCAGCCAGCTTGCCTAGGGTTACTCTGAGTTCGAGATGTATGGAATAAACACAGCATATATTATATGCACCGCACTATCGAGAAAGCTCTTCTCCAACTCTTCATTATTAAAGGCACAGTACTGTAGTTTAAATACAGGTTGTACGACTTGTCCCTTGTCCCATGAGAGACTGGAATAGTACCAAAAGCCCTGCTCCGACTTCAACACAACAATCCTCGACATAGACATACTTCTAGCATACTATGCTGCACTGCTTCTGATTGTTTCTGAAATAAGGATTTTCAACATATCCCTGTTGCAGTTGGGAAGCCTGCGGTTTTACCTGTACACATAAATTCTGTACATCAGGAGCGCTCAACCTCTGGCTTGCAGGAATCCTCATGGATCAGGAAATTTGGCTGCCAGGGAGCAGTGGCAGTTAATAGCACCACCCTCCCTGCTTGCAAAATCTCAAGCCCTTCTTGAGATGGCAGGTTGGAGCCGTCCCCTTCTCCCCATGGGTCCAGGACCCACACTTGCAAGTTGACTTCCCATCCCTAATTGGGCAAGTCAGTCCCCAAATGGGAACATCAAGTCCCAGTCCTGGGCTGCATGACTCTGGGGCAGTATTTGTCCCAGATTCCCAGTATCATGCAGGGATCCAGGTTTTCTGTTCACTGTGGAAAAAAGTGGGAAATGGTAGGTTTCCCCATGCAGGCTGGCTGAGTTCCAGCCTTGAAAGGGCTGCTTAAGGCTTGGGGGGAGCAGGATGCAGGGGGTGCCATGTGCATGTGTGCACAAGGAATACAGCTCCAGGCTGCAGTGGACAGCTGTTAATCCAGCTGCCTGCAGGTAAGTCCAGGGTTTAAATTACACTTTGATTCTTGGGGTGGGGGCTGCAAAAAAACTGGGCTGCCCATAACAATGATGTAATAAAATTGGAGGACCCACACCCTCCAAATCTTACAGGGGAGCTCTTGTATCTTATGAAGGGGTTCAGCTCCCCTGAGCTCTCTCGTAATTTGAATAGTCTATGCTAGGGGAGCAGATTGAGGCCCCCACAGTGAGGGAGGGAGTGGGGTAGGGTTGGTGGCTGGGGGCACTGCCAAGCCAGGGCAGTGCATGGGGTTTGGGGTAGGAATGCGCAGCTGCAGAGACCAGCTAGGGAGCAAGATGTAGCTACCGGTGGCTCATCCAAGAGGCAGTGTTGGGGCAGCTCCCTGTTGCTGTGCACACTCCTTGGGGGGGATGCATGGGGGGATACGTGCTCCCCAGATTTGTGTTGGGCTGGGGAGGATGCGGGCTTGGGGTTCCCTGTCCTGCTGTCCTGGCCCTGGGAACCCTGCACTGGCTGCACCTCTATAGCAAGGTCCCCATGCCCACCTGGCAGCAGCAGTACAGAGTTGTGCCCCTCAATGCCGCCAGGTGGGCAGGGGGCACTTGCCATGGTGGTACAGTTAGTGTGGGGCTCCAGGGAAAGGGCAGCAGGGCAGGGAGCCCCAAGCTCACAGCAGGCAGCCTGCATCCTCCCCAACCCCCACAGGCTCTGCTCCCACCATGCCATGGGAGGCAGTGGGGGACAGGCAGGCCTGTGTCCCGCCTTCCAATTTGGAAAAGGCAGTCAACTTACCCCTCTGGATCAGGTGGGAATGAGCCATGCCTCCTTCCCCTGTATGGCGGGTCTTCCCCTTCCTCCACAGAGGCTGAACCACACTTCGCCCCTCCCCCCCTGGCCTGGTTGGGGTGAGGCCAAGCCCCCTTTCCCCACAAGGCTGGATTGGAGCCAGGCTTCCCCTCTGGTCCACTCCATGTGGCTGGATAGGACCCTGTCACCCATGTCCTGGGTGTTGAATTGGGTCCACCAGCCAGATCTGGCCCACAGACAAAAAGATCACGGTTGTACACTATTAAACTATTACTATTAGGGAACTTTGCACTTTACTGAATCCCATGATAGAAGAACATTAAAATTAGATGTTAAGGAATACCTGTCTTGCAATCAGTTTTATCAAATCTAAGAACTTTGTCTAGTTATCTTCTACTTTATTTCATAGCACTACCTTCCTTCTTCCCAGCCATTTCCTGAGCCTTTCAGTACTCTGCCATCCCACAGCTCAGGATGGTCAGCTAGAGCAGACAGCTACCTGCTGGAGGCAATAAGCCATTCACTACCCTGAGAAGCAAGAAAGAAAGTGTTCTGCTTGAAATGACAACAGACCTAATAAGCACATGGCAGTTGTTTCACATCAGAGACATTTTTGCAAAAAATCAAACTAAAATTAAATCTGCTTTAGGAGGTTCAACTAATCCAATTTAAATATACAAACTTGTGTGTATATATATATATATATATATCCTTATACATACAGATACACTTCTGTATTTGAGGGAAGTATATATATTACCTGTGATTCTTTACAGCAGTCTTGTTACAGAGAGACTTACTTTATCTTCATTTGCTCTGACAGACAAGAATAGCTTGACGGAGGCCAATAGAAGAATGCTGATGTAAAACTAGTGAAGTGAGAGGAGCAGGTTAAGCAACACTTCCAAGATTTTATGAATCTTCAAAGTAGTGTTTTTCTTAAAAGCCCCACCTGTTGGAATCAGTAGACTACACAAGAATCTCAAATTCATTAAAAAAGAACTTTCTAGACATCATGGTTGTCAAGAGGAACTTGAATTGCAACTTTAAGTACACTCTAAATGATCAGGACAAATTTAACAGAGCCCCAAATATACTACTTTAAAAACACTTTCTTGTTTTTTTTAATCCAATACCATAATTCACAATCAGGGTCAGTGATACTGGGGAAGACAGTGATTTGATTATTCACAGCTGTTTTAAAAATCTGGATGCTTAGTTTGGTGCTCAGTGGGTAATGAGCTCTTGAAAATGTTTAAGCTACAGTTGAAATAGGTGAAATATGACAAAAAATTCAAACTGGTTTTAAAACTGGTTAGAGTGATAATGTAAGCAGGGTTTTGGTGTCCAGGACCAGTTTTAAATTGGATTAGTTGAACCTCCTAAAGCAGATTTAATTTTAGTTTGATTTTTTGCAAAAATGTCTCTGATGTGAAACAACTGTCATGAAAATCTAGTAGAGATTGTGTGCCATAAGCAATAGTGTCACCTAGCGGTAAAACTGTAGCTCTGCATTTTGACAAACTACAGACATTATTCTATATTATTATGTATAGTTTATACAATTGTATGGATGTTTGCCACTTGCAAGGTGGAAAAGGGTCACTTTTCTATGTAAGCCACAGTGCTATGACTGTGGAGTTTAAAATGGGCTGAAAGAATGTTAAGTCTAGCCTTACTAATTCACAGAAGAATAGTAGGCTTTAAATAATTGATTATATTACATTTATTTATATTGATATATGTAGTACTATATAACCAGCCTCACACCTGCCTCAGAAGTCTCCTGTTTATTCACTGGAGACTCCTGAGATTCTATGAAGTCTGCAGCCTACTTTAAATCTTGCTCTAATAAATTCACCTTGAACACTGAATGCAGTAATGACAACTCTCACAAAAAAACCCACAAGGCTTGCAATTTCTACGTAAAATTAACCCTGGCTCCTGATCTCATAATAGAACCCTCAAATCTTGGGATTTTTTCTTCTGGCATGTGTAGAGAGTGTCCACCCCGTAAGTCTGTAGAGAGGAAGGGGCAGAGGGAGGGGGAACATGTGGAGGGGCAGATCAAGGCCTGCATGGTGAGGAAGGGAGTGGGGAAGGGAGTGGGGTGAATGGGGCCCCAGGGCTGGGGTGAGTCATGCGACAGAGCCACAGGCGGCTCGTCCAGAGGTGCAGGGGGGTGAAGAGGAGGCACAGCTCCCTGCCGCTGTGTATATCCCCAGAGGAGGTATGGGGGGCATCATGTGCCCCCTGGATTGGTGCGCCGGGCAGAGGCAGGCTTCCCACTGTGGGCTGGGGTTCTCTGCACCCTGTTGCCTTTGCTCTAGAAGTTGCATGATGCCAGTGTCCCTGCTGCTGCTGGGCAGCAGGGGACACGCGGCACAACCAGTGCACAGCTCCCAGACTTTGCCATGGGAGATACGTGTTGGCCATGCCACACTGCACATATCCCTTGCCCACTCAGCGGGTGTTGTGTGGCTCCCAGGGCAAAGGCAGACACTCAGTCCACAGCAGGCAGTCTACCTCTGCCCCACACAAAAATCCATGGGGTACATGGCCCCTATGAGTCCCTCAGGGGTCCATGCAGCAGCAGGAAGCTGCACCCCACCTCTACGCCTCTGAATGAGCTGCCTATGGCTCTTTTGCATGACCCGCCCCTGCCTCTGCTTCATGCCCCACCCTCATTCTGGGGGCCTTGAGTTGCACCCCCACTCTTTCCCTCCACAGACTGTGTGCCTGCCCCTAACTCCAAGCCACAGCCCCCTCCTCTCCCCCACCAGCCCTGCTGCTGCCCCTGACTCCTGACTATCAGCACCCTGCATCCTGCCGGGGTGTTCAGGGACCCTTCCATCCCAGGCTCCAAACCCCCCCACACATCCACAGCCCCCCAACACCTTCACAGATGCACCCCACTCCCAAATATCATCTCATGATTTACATACCAAATCTCTTTATTTTTAAGAGTGTGTCTTTTGATTTTTACAGGGGTGTAGGTTGTAGCCGTGTTGGTCTAAGTACATAGGCAGACAAGGTTCCTTGGGTGAATTTGATATCTTTTTTTAGACCAACCCAAATAGTTGGAGAATAGTTATTAAGCAAGCTTTCGAGTTCAAAAACCCTTTATCAGGCTAAGGAAGTTTCAGCAGTTGGTGTGTGCATTGTGGGGTTGGCAATACTGTAAATGGCTACGTTTGGTTTTAGATTGCTAATGGCTACCTAGCAATACCATAGTTCTTTAGTGTAGAAAGGGCTGTCTTTCCTTCTGTCTGCCTTGTTTGTTTGCTCTTTTTCAGGTTCAGAGGCAAGGATGCTGGAACTTCATAGGGAATTTTCCCATTTGCTTCTTGAAGGAAGCATGGTTATAAGGGCAAGCAACTAGGATAATGCTTGGGGCCTCACGCCATGAGACCTCATCTCATGACAACAGTGCAAGTCAGCCAGTGCACAGAGGAAGGGTTCCTCACATGGCCATGACTTGGCTTCTGCCTGGGTCTTTATGAGTAATGCCAGCTTTGATAGGGTGTGTTTGCTAATGAGCACTGTGTCTAGTGCACAGACACAGGGTCACTACATAACTACTTTTGGACTCTTACTGATGCCTGGGGCTCAGCTAGGTCTGGAGCGCTTTAGCTGTACTGTGGGAGAGCTGTACTGTGGAAGAGAACCTCTTCCTGGGGGCATAAATAGATATGTGCTGACTGTTCACTACTGAGGGACTATTTAATAATCATTTAATGACAACTGAGGTTATCTAATTATCCTTACAGCTCTAATGCACCTTTCATTTGAAGCTCTTAACACTTTTTACAAATATGAAATAATAAAGACTCATAATGTCATCTTACAGATAAGTAAACTGAGATGCAAAAAGGTTTAGCTAGTTATTTTCCCAGTGTCATGCTAAAAGGCCAAATTGGAGCTGCCAGTTCTCCCACATACCTGGAAAACTGAGGGTGTGGACACACATAACAATCAAACCTTTCCCACATGTCACTGGGAACCAGTTCACAATTGCTGCAGGTCAGAGGCATTCACATATACAATGCCTTAGCATGCCAGACAGACTGGTTTCCTTTTAGGCATTGAAGTGGTATGGCTTCAACATGAGGGGATGAAAGTGAGCTCCCAAGGCAGCAAACCTCCCAGTGGGTGGGGGCGAGGGAGTGCTTGCACCCATTCTTTAATGGTCGCAGGGTGTGGATGACTTGTCCTTGGGACTGTTTTCACCTTTCTGTTTATCCTTCTAGTCAATAATGTTCAGAAGTCTGAACTTGACCAAACTCTGCAGTGTACTTGCCTTACTTAGGGTGCCTGAGATGGGAGGGAGTACTTTGACCCACATTTTGGGATTTTCAGGGGTTGGCGAGTCATGATCAGTCGAGCAAAAAGAGTAAGGACATAGCTGGTTGCTAGAAAGCAATGCAAGGGGACTCACTGATAAAAAGTACCAACAGAAAGAGGCAGAAGAAATAGAGGCAGGAGAGTTCTGGCTACATACCAGAGCAGCCAATTACAGCAGTTTGGGAGCAGGGGAGGAAAGTCAGAAATGATGCATGAGGGCTGTCTCGAGGACTGACCAGATCCATGTCACAGAATGCTTGGTGTCCACATTTAAACTGCTTTGGGTTAAACAGTTCTTAAAGCAATCTAAGTGCTACATGTGTCCTCTGCTTTCCCCACACTGTTGGAGTTGTGAAGAGAATCTTCAAAGATGAACTGAGTGAAAAACAAAGTCCTATTGTGTCCCAGACCCTCTGAATAGGCAGCCTAACCAAGAGATGAGAACTGCCCTTATTCCATTCATCTTCCCTGGCAGTTAGGCTCTCAAAATCTTAGAATCATATAAAAGTGGGGCTGGGAGAGACCTCCAGAAGTCATTTAGTCCAACCCCCTGCAAAAGGCAGGATCATCCCTATCCAAACCATCTTATACAAATCCGTTGTCTAATTTATTGGCAAAACTACATAGTTAACTCTGGCATAACTACAAAACATGACACCCTAACCTGCCACAGGTAAAGCAGGGAAATCATGGTGGCCAATGTCCTACTGGTACAAAGGTTGTTCAAAATATGCTTTAGAGATCCAAGTAGTAGGGTCATACCCCTGCTACAGAAAAAAGCAAAATGGTACCAATCTGACCACAGAATAAAATTCCTTCTTGACCCCAAATGTGGCAATCAGTCTGACCCTGAGTAGAAGGGCAAGACCCTCTAGCCAGGAACCTAGATAGCAGGAACGCTGGTACACTCCAGTCAAAATCCCCAGCCTTGGTTATACTCTGTCAATGCTCTTGAGGAAGGTGGAAAAAAAATCAAACAAACCCCAAATCCCCCCCAAATTCCCTCCTGACCCCATGTGGCAACCAAAGCCCAGAAGCATGGGAAATACTACTAGTAGAATATAAGCATAACTACTCCTAGATCATCCCTGATCACTGCTTATCCAGCCTCTTCTTGAACACTGATTTTTCCTGATAGCCAATCTAAACTGGCTTTGCTGAAACTTTGAGCCATTGATATTAATCAAATTCTCTGCAGCTCTTCAGATATTTGAATACTGTTATCATGTCCCCTCTAAAGCAACTTTTCCACAAGCTGATGCACATTTCATAGAATCATAAAACCATAGAAAATTAGGGTTGAAAGGCACCTCAGGAGGCCACCTAGTGATTCTAGTCCAACTCCTTGCTCAAAAGTAGGAACAGCGAAGGCTTTGTCTATCTGAGTCTTAATAACCTCAGACGATGGAGATTCCCCCACCTTTCTGCGTAACCTGTTCCAGTGTTTTACTACCCTTCTAGTGAAAATCTTTTCCTAACATCCAAATAAATTTCCCTTGCTGCAACTTGAGACCATTATTCCTTGTTCCGTCATCTGCCACCACCGAGTACAATCTAATGCCATCTTCTTTTGAACACTCCTTCAGGTAGTTGAAGGCTGCTATTAAATCCCATCTCAGTCTGTATGAGTATGACTTGCCTTCCAAGGTTTTTATCATTTTTGTGCCCACTTCTGGATATATAACTGCTCTATGTACTTTTTGAAATGTGGAGCCCAAAACTACATACAGTATTCCAAATGAGGCCTAGCCAGTGCCAAGTAAAAAAGCACTATCACCTCCTGCATCTTGCATATGCTTTTATTGATGCATCCCAAAATCATATTTACCTTTTGTGCAGCTACATCACACTAAAGCCTAATGATCGGCTTTCAAATGCCAATATTTGCCATTTTATTGCTAACCATTTCAGTAGATGGGATGGAGGAGAACATGGGAATGAAAACCACAGGGAATTGAGTTGCTCCAAGCAGAGGGAAGTAGGATAGATATGGAAGAAAGAAGATGGGAAAGGAAGAGAAGCAGATGGCAAAAAAAGAGACACGTTTCAAAAGGGGAGCGTACTTCCCACTGCATGATGCTGGAATCAGCTGTAAAGTATTTAACAACATCAAGAACCAAACTTTGGTGACACCATTAGAACTCCATTCTGCCCTTGATTTTTACCAAGCATCTTCCCCCCACTGCACTGATGGAGGTCCTTTGCACTTAGAGGACCATGGGGTCCAATGTTTATCCCCTAGCCCATGAACCATAACAAAATATAGAATTTGTTCTGTCTTTAGAATGAGTTTGATCCATGGTACACCAGAAAAATATAGGGACTGTCCCTCTTATAGAGAGAGCTAAACCATGATATTCACCAGAAAACTGGAGAACTCATTTAACAAATGTCTCATTATTTCAAAGTTTAATTTCACTTGGCAAGGTTAAAATGAAGCAATTTCCATATTATTTCTACCAGCAATTTTTATAAAAATTAGTTTTTTTAAATATTCATTTACCAAAAGACTTCAGCCTTTTGGAAAACGTTATATCTAGATGTATTTTCACTGTTTTTATAATAAGTTATAGAAATGCAAAAAAAAAAAAAAAAAAAAAAAGGTGTGGCCAAAATGTTGTAGAAAAAAAATCACAAAACATTGAAAAACTCAATACTGTCAACATTTCTTTTGGTATTTAAAAAGCTCCTATTTCAATTAAAAGTCATTTTTAAGCATTTTAACCGACCATGCTAAAGATAACTAGTATCTTTTAAGAACATTTTATTGTACCTGTAATTTCTGGAAATGGAGGTTCAGGGTTAGAGGGTCTTTCTTGCTTTTGCCCCTCCACTCATGGTCAGACTGATCTCCATATTTAAGATCTAGAAGGAATTTTACCTCATGGTCAGACCTGTATGGACTGTGTGGATTTTTGCCTTTCTCTGTAGCAGGAGGCATGGCTTTCTACCATGGATCTCTTGAGCATATATTGACAATATTTCACAGATGCAGGGGCTGGTTGCTGTGGTTCCCCTGCTTTACCTGTGGCAGATCTGTGTTGCGTTAAGTCTGATGGTAGTCTTACATACATTTTAGATTATGGATTGTATAGGATTGCTGGGATAGGAATATTCCTACCTCTGGCAGGCTGGACTACATAACCTTTGGAGGTTCCTTCCAGCCCTACTTCTCTATGATTCTAGGAACCCAGACTTTTTAAAATTTTGTCTCGTTCTAGGAAAAAATAACATACATAAATCTAGCAAGCAAAAAAAAAAAAAATGTTTCTCCACAAAATATACCTATCTTCATTGTTATGCAAACTTTCAAAGTCATTACTACCTCCAAGCACTGGCCTAAAAACAACTGACAATTTGTTTGTCATACAAATGGCTTTTCATTGAGCATGATGTGTAACCTTGGGCACACAATAAAGATTTTCAAGCAAACACTCCATGGGATTCTTCTGTTGAATTCAGCAGCAGATATCTGCATTTTTACAATGTGGCTTTTCTATCAGTGATTTACATTCTAAGGTCTTGTCTCCATTAATTATGTTATTTTGTTTTTAATTGTAAACATTTCTTTCCATTATTGCAGCTGATGCAGAAGTTCCAATTCTGGTTGCTAGACTTTATACCTAGGCCCTATGACTAGAGGCATTTAGACCTATGGTGCCCTATGTTTAGCTCTGTTTTTGCCTCCAGCTTTTCCTGCAAAAGGGTATTTATCGGATTATTTGTATATTCTCCCATTCTACTGCATACATAAAGTTATTTAGTTAAAGAGATTTGTTGCCATCCTTGCAGGCTCCTTAAAATTGACTAGTGGACCCAGCACTGAATTTTTTCTTAAAAGGTGTGTGGACTTTGTAGATTGCTACACCAAGCAGAGGATTCTGGGATTGCCAAAGTGGCTGGAGGTCACTAAATGGAACTCACAAAGGGAGGAATAACTGGAGTTCAGCTAGAGAATATTACTGGCCCTGTCTTGAAGCTAGGGAGTGAAGAAAGCCAGAACTACAGGTTAGCATAGGAGTGGAGCAGAGAAGCAACTGCAGTTGGCTTAAAGCTCTCTTCTGTCTGCACCCAGACGAGAAGATTGAGCTGAACTGAATGATAAGGAAGCAGTCAAAGCTCAAGAAGCAAGGCAGAGGAATGGCTTGAATCCAGCTGTGCTCTCTCTCCTTTGTAGTCTGTAGGGCACGACTACACAAAACGCTACTGTGCAGTGATGTGTGCATAGCACCAGCAAATGCCTTTTTAGTAATGCTACTGCACAGTAGCCTAACAATACTAAGCCATAGTGTATTACCACTGTTAGTATTGTGACATGCACAGTATCATTCGGCTACTGCGCAGTCAGCATTTCATGCAGATGTGTGTGTAGGGGTGCAAGTAGCCTGAGCTGGGCAGCTGAAGCCTGAGGTTTCACCTACATTACTCAGTGGGCTCCATGCATCACCTTTACTATGCCATGTTCTTCTGTCAGCTAAACAGTCTTTGCCAAAGAATCCACTGGATATTGGTGCCTTCATTCCCTGCCTCCCACGGGCAGGATTCTAGGCAGCTACTACACCAATGGCATAGAGCAGTTGCTGGTGAACACTGTCAAAAAAAACAGGTACTATGTTTACATGGGCAGGTACTGGTAGCTCAGGCCGCAGATGTGGTGCATGGCTTCTGTGATGCTCCCTGGACTGTCAAGTCTCCAGTGGCATAAGGGAAGCAGCAAGCTAGGGAGGCAGCACTAAACAGTGACATCTCTCAATATCAATTTTCAGCTCACAAACATTTCCTTACTATTGTGGCATGTTTGAAAAAGTTTATTTTTTGCCTTGTCTGCTTTAAGTTACTGTGACCTACATACAGATGTGATCCAAGAAAATCTTTCTTTAATTTTTCATGTTACATTGCTTGTTACAACTAACTTTAGAGCCCTGCTGGGCTCCATTTTAGTTGCCACATAGGGTCAGATACGAGTTTTTAGAACTCTCCTCCACTAACAAAGTGAAAGTTTAAATATTTCTCTTCAAAAAGAGAAGGTCACTGTTGAAAGGTGGCAGTGATAGAGACTTCATTAGCAACCATAGAAAACTGAAACCCAGAGTTCTGCTTATATGTGGATACAGTGTCGACACCAAGGAAGGATGAATGGCCCAAGGAATTGCTAATGGGATACAAACCTTTTCACTGAGCTATTACTTGTTTTTAAATCTAGACTGCTAGACTTTACCTGAGGACTATCCAGTAGTCTGTATGAAATAAATGTGCTAGTCCAATTCTTAGTGGTATGGATTCACTCTGAAAGAGCTGCCTAGTGCACAAGTCTGGTCCACTCAAAACATAAACAGGCTACATGACTGACCCCTGCTTAGACTGTTGGCTGAAAGCCCAGATATGTTTTATTTTTCCACAGTACACAACTTGCCACCACAGCTGGCACTAATCAACAGTCAGCAGAGCAGCCAAGAGCTGAATGGGCCCGGAAGCTCCCACCCCTGTGGTTTTGTCCTGCATGTTGGGGTTGCGGCTCATTGCTGGCAAGGGGCACAATCACTGCATGTGCTGTACCTGGGCTGGTGATATAAATAGAGAAGTGCAGCTCCCAGCACTGTCAGTCTGGCACCTTTTACTAGCATATTACTCAGCAGGTAGCTCAGATACACAACAAGAATTTCAGCAATGTAGGAGAGAAGCAGCTCTTTGGAGGACAAAGGGATGGGAAGAATCAGTTATGCTACTGTGGGAATAAAACAAGCCCACATCATTCTTACTTGTGCTTGGGAGCACAAAGCCAGCTCAGATCCACCTTTGCTGATGATTGTTTCTCTGACAGAAATTACTCCCTAAACAGTCATGCTCAGTGATTATTTGCCTCTTTCCTTCTTCCTCTGATTACAGCCAGACTGGGATGTCCCTGATCCGCATAGAAATTAATATTTAAAAAGCCAATGTTGTCCTCAAAGGGGCTTGTGCACTGTTAGGTCTCAAAATTTACTGCACTACTGAAGAATAGCAAGAGGTAATAAGGTGGCAACAATGGAAAGCTGAAAAGTGCTTCAGCAAAGCATTTTGTTCTGGTATAAACCAGGCTGAAAATTAAAGTTATAATTAAGGACCTGTATATACATTAACATATTTACCAAATTCTATAACCAGACTAACATAGCTAACTCCACATACAGCGGCTCTTAGCTGAGTGAGTTCTGCACAATTCAATTTTTCTCATGTACAGTGCTGGCAATAAGCAAGTTTAGGCTAAGTACATACAATCAAAATGCCTGAGACTGAATTAATTCAATCTTCACAAGTTAGTTTAAGCATAGATTGAACCAATAAGCAAATAAATAGACATTAATTTTTGATTCCAGAAATGCAGCCATATGCCTGTAGTGGTCCAAACAGATGGTGGGAGGCGCTAGAACACACCTCCCTGCTCAGGTGGAGCAGATGGCCTGGGCCAAGGCAAGCCTGCCCACTGAAGCAGGGTAAGGTGGGAAGAGTTTGAAGGGAAGGTACAAAGCATCCAGGGATGCTGGGGGACTGTGAGTTAACTTGAATCTGGAGGGGATCTGGGACAGAAGTTCAATAAATTGATTAAGTCTGATACTACATCCATCCAGGTTTATTTTAAACTGGTGTTGGCTGCTTTGAAAGTGATTTATGTGCACTGAACTTCTGTTGAGTTACAGGTTTGAACTGGTTTCTGATCGCTTATACCAGTTTATATATAATTACTGTCCCTATCCTTAGTGTGCTAGCAAATGTGCTGTCTCCCAGATGCCTGTGTAGGAACATCTTCCAAAGTCTCGAGTGGCAAGTAAGAAACATCAGCATGCCTCAGCAGGAGGTTATAGTACAGGGGCAGGCAAAATGTAGCCTGTGGGCCAGATGTGGCCTGCCAGGTCATTCTATCTGGCCCACAGGGCCCCTAAAAATATGGAAAATTAATGTATATCTGTCCCTAACTACCTGTAATGTGACCCTTGATGTCTTGCCACAACTCAGTAAGTAGCCCTCCACCCAAAATAATTGCCTGCCCCTGTTATAGTAGTTCAGATTGTCCCAGGATATATTGAAAAACCACAATTAGACATCACAGTGTATAGTGACAAACCAACATCATTGGCAAAAGTGGTGTTAGCTGTAACTGTATCGCATGATTCTGTCAAAGCCTGGTTACCCCTTACAAAGTTTTATGTAAAACTCTTTGGCCATTGTTGCAGGGCACTAAGCTACCTGCTCCTCTTAGGGCAGAGATTGCCTGGGGAGAGAGCACAAAGAGCCAGATAAGAACCCAGGTGCAGATTGCCATGACAACTAGCTAATGAGGGAATTGGCCACACCTGCTCCTGCACCTGGTCAGTTGGCCAGAAAAGGCGGGGCCCCAGGCCCATATAAACCCTAGGGCTGCATCCTGCAGCCAGGGAGCAGGTCAGATGAGGAAGGTTGTGTCCAAAGGGAGATTGACAGGTGTAAATTGTAAGGACTTAACCATGTATTTATCTGATTCTTTCTTGGGGGAAAACACCTATTGAAATCAAATAGTTTTGCCTGTGTAAAGACCTCCAGATTTGGTCCACATACATATTTAAAAAAAAAAAATCCCTTACTAGTCCAGAATGGATGAAAGTTGGGCACGGTGGCACCTTATAGACCAACTAACTCAGAGGTATAAACTTTCAAAAACAACAGCTTACTTCATCAGGGGCTACGAACAGATTTGCAGGGGTTCTAAATAAAAACCAGTGCCAGAATGTTAAATGATTAAGAAGGCAAAAAAAGAAATATAACTTGCTTTTCAGGGTTATGCTGTTAATTTATGTTTTGTGGAAATTCTGGGTTTAGACGGTGAAAATAGATAAATAAATTTAACTTTTCTTCTACTCACACCATACACTGATAGTCAATAACATCAGGCTCTGGTGTCTGGTCATAAAGACTGCAGAAGAATATTTGCTTACAAAAATGGCATTTTATAATGAAGTTAACATATTCAAGTTCTTAGACTTTCTACAACACTTATCCTACATAAAAAGAAGAAATGGAATAAATTACTCCAAGAACAAGCTCCCCAGTCACAAAACAACCATCAGAGGAACAACATCAACACCTTACAACATTCCAACCTCAGACTTGATAAACCTGAAAGCAGCAACCAACCCACAAATATTATCAATCTCTCCACACACATGCTTACCAAAACTGAAAAATCTGTCCTTTCTAAAGGCCTACATTTCTGCCCAGAAAAATACGCTAATGAAATACTTCAATGTGGAGAACTAGAAGAATTCTTCCGACATCTCTGTCCCAAGGAATATTTCCACGACCAAACTAAACCCACTCCCATCAACAGCTCATCCTCTGACAACATTCAGGAAAAGATCAATGCCAAAAAACATCAGATTGGACACCTCACAGTGGACGAAACCCTAACCTTGACCACTACATTGACTGCTTCAGGGAAAGAATGAACAACGAAATAATCAGTAACACACGCCACCATAACACCATAACCTCTCTCTACCAGAGAAAAAGGCCATAGAATCTCCAAGATCTAACCACCAAATAATAACAAAACCAGCAGATAAAGGAGGAGCCATAGTCTTCATGGTTTAGGATGACTAAAGGAATGATAAAGGAAGCCAACAGACTACAAAGAACTACAAGAAGATCCTACTCCCCTTTTCACCAAGAAACTCAACAATACCATCAAATCATTTCCATCGAGACTACAGGAAAAACTACAGACCTTGATGCCCCCACTACTACCTAACCCAAGGACTTTTTACATGCTCCCTAAAATCCACAAACAAGGGAACCCTGGCAGACCTATCATATCCAACCATGGGACCCTAACTGAGGAAATATCAGGCTTCACTGAATCAATCCTAAAACCGCTCATCACCCACAAAGCAAGTTTTGTACAAGACACTACAGACTTTCTACGGAAACTTAAAAACATAGACCACCTTCCCAGCAACACACTCCTAGCCACCATGGATGTTACTAGCCTATATACCAACATCCCACACCAAGATGGCATCCAAGCCTACCTTATATATCTAAAGGAACAAGATTACAACTCAGAATGCAGGCCCAAAGATATTACTGAACTTATACACTTCATCCTCACATACAACAATTTCACTTTTAATAATCAACGCTTCCTGCAGATGATGAGAACAGCTATGGGCACCAAAATGGCCACACAGTATGCTAACCTTTTATGAGCCACCTGGAAGAAGACTTCCTCAAGGACTGCACCATCAAACCCTTGCTATACTTAAGATATATCAATGGCATCTTCATCATTTGGACTGAAAACCTATAATCTCTGAGTTCCATCAGAAATTCAACAATCACCATCCCTCCATCCAACTTTCTCTAGAATACTCCAGCACCAACATATCCTTTTTAGATACGATTAGTATCCAGAATGATAAAACAGACCACATTATACAAGAAACCCACAGACCAAAATACATATCTGCACAGAACCAGCAATCACTCTAAACACACCAAAAAAGCTGTGATATACAGCCAAGACCTCAGATCCCACTGAATATGCACTGAAAACACCTGGGATTGCCACCTCACCAATCTTAAAAGGCTTTCACCCAACAAGGACACTCCTCCAGAGAGCGAGATCACACATTTGAAAGCGCTACCTGGATACCACAGGAAGAACTGCTGCAGTACAGAAGAACCCCCCCCACAAATCGCACACTGCTGGTTGTGACATATCACTCCTTCCTTGAACCTGTACAGAAAATCCTCAAACAATTGCAACCCATACTAGAAAGAGACCCTATTCTTAAAAAGATCTTCCCGAAGCCACCCATCCCAGCCTTCAAAGAAGCACTGAACCTCACTAACCTCATCACCAGAAGCAAATTTCCTCAAACCCAGAACACACCAAAAGGATCCAGACTGTGCCATGACAAGAAATGCAAAACCTGCCAACACATCTGCACCACCCCCACAATTACTACACCACACAACATAGTCATCAGTGTTCCCGGATCTTACAGCTGCACCTCCAGAAATGTAATATATCTCATCCAATGCACCAAATGTCCTGATGGAAAATACGTAGGAGAGACCAAACATCAACTGTGCACCAGAATGAACGGACACCGGAAATCTATCAAAGACAGGAATACCCAATTACCTGTGGGGGCACATTTCTCACAAGAAAACCACTCTCTCTCCAATC
>JAGPOW010003447.1:17191757-17229811 GCA_030014935.1 Caiman crocodilus
CTCCTCAATCTACATTTTCACTGACTACCTGTCTTGTATGCATACCAGACCAGCCTCTGGCTTCTTTACTTTTCATTCCATCCAGGAAGAGCACACACCGACTGCTGAAACTTCCTTAGCCTGATGAATGGGTTTTTGAGTCCAAAAGCTTGCTTAATAATTGTTTTCCAATTATTTAAGTTGGTCTAATAAAAGATATCAGATTCACCTAAAGAACTGCCCATATTCTTATAAGTATTTTTACTGGGTTTGGGTTTTAGAGAAGCTTATTTTTACAAAATGTAAATAGTGGGTCAAATTTGACCTGACATCTTTTGATGTAAACTGTATGTCAGCTAAACTATGAGGGGCAAGTGACTATTGTAATGGAACATGACTCACTTTCTGGACTTCTATGAAGTTTTCATCCTGTTTTGGGGTCTTTATGGAAAATCTCACAAGAATGTGAGAGCAGACAGGAATGCAGTTTTTCTGCTGTGGCTACTGCCTCTAATCAGCACTTCAGACAGCCCTAAAATAGAGATCAGATTTCTAGCTACCACCAGCACAAATATCCAGATAGTTCCAGTGGCAGTAATCTCATAGGATAATGCAATTGAACAGTCATACCAACCTCCTCTTATGTTATAGCAAAGATCTAACTAATTGTTAATTTTTTGTGTGTTTATGGCTGCTAGAGAGGATGTTCTGCAGTGGCTTATATGACATACAGTTTAATGAGATTAATTTTAAATCTTTAATTTCAGTTTTATAGTGGAAGACATACTTGTTCTTTTTTCTGTACTGTTTCATTTCTCTTTCTCATACACTGCCATTACTCAGGTAGCTGGCATTGTTTTATTTTTATCATGCAGACACATTTTCCATAACTACAACATCCAAATGAACACTCTATGCATTTTTAATGGTTTAATTCTACACATTGTTTTGGTATACAGGCATGTTTGTACTGTATCTAATGGTCCCTATACTTTTTTTTACCCACCATCACATAGTTCTCAGTCTGGGTATCTTGCTCCATAGCTTACATGAAGTCTGTTTCCTGTCATCCAAATGGGTCCCAAAATGCAGCTAATTGATCATACAAGTATATACAATAATCATTTCACCTACTGCTGAAATATAAGTAAACTTTGTTAAAACACTGCAACTATACAAAACCCCCAATCCTGTAATATACTGGATGATAATGAATGAACATAATGGGAAAATTATCCAAAATCCAGTCATTCAAACTGCAGATTCTAAATGCACAAAGTAGGAACCTTGTAAAAAAGGCAGATTGCTTATAAGTAGATATCAAGTTCGTGCAGCTTTAAAAAATCTTATTTCTAATGCCATCCCGCTCTTTCTATTCCATCAGTTAGGTTCAGGCTGAAAAACAGTAAGGGTCATCTACCCTAACATAAGTAGAAATTTATCTGATGCTTTCACCGCTATTTGTGACTAGTGTCAATACCTCATTAACAAATTCCTTATATTATTTCACTCCTATAATCATAACATTGTATTTTACCTCTCTAAGGGTTTGTCTACATAGTTATTGTGGTAAGTTTCCCTTTACTGCTACAATTGTACCATTATCACTATATCTACAGAGGTCTCTGTGTGGCATTTTCGCTCCAGAATAAGAGCCCTCTTTTCTAGTTTGACGTATAGAGCTTCCAAAATGATAAACTGACCAAAAAAACCCCAAACATTTAAGGAAAACTCTATTACAAAATTCCGTCAGTAAAGCTTTGTTGATTAGGAACATGGAAAAACTTATACCTCTAACCAATACAGCTATGCCAGCAGCTCCCTTTCTTCCCATCTAAGATTCAACTTACTTTATCAAAAGAGTTCACTTCCTGGTAGGTCTTATATTATGGCTGGTATAGCCTTTATAGTTAGCCCTTACTCTATAATAAGACTGTTTGCACGGGGAGTTATGTTGGTGTAATTGTAGTGGTATGATTATACCAGTATCTTTATGCCAGTAAACTTCCCTGTATAGATCAGCCATAGATGTAATCACTGGGTGTGTCTACACGTACATTTTAATGCACAGTTAAATATTTTACTGAGCATTAAAAGGTCACATAAAAAAATGCTATTACACCAATGTGCAGTAAAATAGGTGACTGTGCATTAAGCATTACTTAAACTGTACTCATTCATTACTGTGCATTAAGACAGCCTAATGAGCATTTGTTCAGCACCTTACATTGGAGGTACTAAATTTTAATGTACATTAGGAAAAGTGCTTTACTGCACATGTAGATGTGCCGAATGAGTTTGTTGTATTTTACTTTTTTTTAATTACTTGATTATTCTTTTTTAACTAAGCATCTTTGGAAATGTAACCTAGAAAAAATGATGAGGCTGAAGTACAAACTGTTTTTATGCAGTCCAGGGCCAAATAATAACATTATAAACCCTGTGAAATAAAGTAAACTTTATTAAAAACATTTTACACCATTTCATGGTGACGTTTAATTGTATTTTCATAGTCTAGCATGGCGTTTCACAATCTGCGGGTCATGACCCAAAAGTGGGACACAAGAATATATGAAAGGGTCATAAACTAATTTAATTTTAAAAAATTGATTCTCTTTTAAAGGAGAAAAATACGGGAAACTGTGACTGCTTGGCGATCCCTCCTTTCCTCACTCCCACCCCTGCCCCCCCAGGCTGGGGGCAGGTGGCTGCAGGTCAGGAGTGAAGGGGTACTGGGTTGAGACTGGCCATTGATGTTTACAAATGGGTCCTGGTACAAAAAAGGTTGAGAACCACTGGTTTAATGTACTTGTAAGCTACAACTCTTGCTTCTCCAACAGCAGTGCAGGGATAAGCCCGGAGCAAAGCAGAAGTAGCAAATGGTAATCTTGTGGCTATGCCAGATGAGACAGCTGATATTTTTTTAACAGTTCCTTTGCCTCTGTTTTCTTGAACAGAGACTGGGACTTCCCTCCTACCAGAGGTAGAGACAATCTCGAGGATAGCTCTGTCAGGCCTTTGGTCAGTGCAAATGTAGTTAGGGATCTTCTGGAAGGGCAGGACATTTTTAAATCTGCAGGTCCAGATGCCCTCCACCCAAGGGCGTTGAGGGAGCTGGCAGGGGTCATCGCGGAGCCCTTGCCCGGCTGTATGAGCATTTGTGGTTATCTGGCCAGGCGCCGAAGGATTGGAAACTAGCTAAGAAGGGGAGCAAGGAGGACCCAAGTAACTATAGGCCCATAAGCCTCATCTCGGTGCTCGGGAAGAACTTGGAGAGCATCATCAAGAAGCACATCTGTGGGGGGCCAGCAGGGGAGATCATGCTCGGGACAACCAGCATGGGTTCATCAAAGGCAATTGGGTTGATCAGGCAGGACCTGCCTTTTATGACCTAGTAACTAAATCCTTGGATGATGGTGTCACTGTGGACGTAGTCTTTCTAGACTTTAAGAAAGCCTTTGACACTGTCTCTTACCCCATTCTCATCAATAAACTAGCCGACTGTGGCATTGATGCCTGCACAGTTGGATGGGTAAAAAACTGGCTGATGGGGCACACCCAGAGTAGTAGTGGACGGGTCGTACTCAATCTGGTGAGATGTGAGCAGTGGGGTCCCCCAGGGCTCGGTCCTCGGGCCCACACTGTTTAACATCTTCATCAGTGACTTGGACCAGGGGGTGGAAAGCACATTGTCCAAGTTTGCTGATGACACTAAGATGTGGGGCAAGGTGGGCACACTTGAAGGGAGAGAGAGGCTGCAACTAATTTAGACAGACTACAGAAGTGGGCAGATGAAAATAGGATGGGGTTCAACATAGACAAATGCAGGGTGTACCACCTTGGGAGAAGGAATGTGCAGCATACATACAGGCTGGGGAGTTCCCTTCTTGAGAGCACAGAGGCGGAAAGGGATCTCAGAGTCATTATTGACTCCAAGATGAATATGAGCCACCAATGCCAGACCGCAGCCAGCAAGGCCAGCCATACCTTGTCATGCATCCAAAGATGCATCTCAAGCTGGTCCAAAGAGGTGATACTCCTACTCTATGCAACATTGGTCAGGCCACAGTTGGAGTACTACATCCAACACTGGGTGCTGCACTTTAAAAAAAGGATGTGGCCAGCCTGGAGAGAGTTCAGAGGAGGGCCATCTGCTTGGTGAGAGGGCAGCAGAACAGGCCTTATGAGGAGAGACTGAGAGACCTGAACCTGTTCAGCCTTGGCAAGAGGAGGCTGAGGGGGGACCTGGTGGCTGCCTACAAACTTATCAGGGGAGATCATCAGCAAATAGGAAGAGCTCTTTTCTCCCCAGCACCACTTGGAATGACAAGGAACAATGGTCATAAGCTGATGGAGAATAGGTTTAGGTTAGAGGTCAGAAGGCAATATTTTACAGTTAGGGTGGCCCAAATCTGGAACCAACTTCCCAGGGAAGTGGTCCTCACCCCTACCTTGGGCAAATTCAAGAAGAGGTTAGATGATTACCTGTCTGGGGTCTTTTGAACCTAGCATTCATTCCTGCCTGTGGCAGGGGGTCAGACTAAATGAATTGGTTAGGTCCCTTCTTACCCTAGCTACTATGAAACTTCCATTTGGTGCTGCTGTTGCGAATACATGATTGCTAATAGCAGCCACTTTTTTGTCTGCTGCCCTCCTTCCTCCTCCCCCGCCATTGATGTCCTGGGTGGGTGCTGCTATCAAATTCCCACCCCCTTCTTCTGTTATGCCACCATTTCCTAATGCATGCAGGTTATCTTAGTCTTATGAAAGCAATGTTAAAACATATATATGTTCTCTAAGATTTAATTTTGCCAGTAACATGCCCAAAGACAGAAACACAGTCATACTCAGAAATATCTGCCTAGAAAATGTAATGTCAAAACCTATGATTACAATATTGTAGCTACTCCTATACAAGATGCTCTATAACTTGTGGAAAGTTGTATGGTCTCAGTGGACTTCTCATTCAGAGTTGATACTGACAGCCAAAGAAAGATGGGACTTTTTATTTGATAAAAAACCAAATATTCCTGATGATCTCATCAATTTAAAGTTATTTCTGCATCTTTAGAAATCAATTGACCAAAGGAGGAACTGCAAAAATCTGAATCATTCCTATTCTGGCTTTCTCACAGGTATTTTTTTTTCACCTAGATATACGCCAAGTTTGAATGCAGCCTCACTGTCGGGCCCAATGGGCTGTGTTTAGCTCTGGAGAACACTGTGGGTAGCCCATGTTGTGGGTGAACAGTACAGTCTGAAATGAAGCTGCCTCTCTGTTTACCTCAGAAATACTCATTTCTGTGATAACACAATCTTAACTCGAAAGAATTTAAATCAAATTTATATATGATGTCCTAAAAGATCCTGCCAAAAACCTTCAGGGACTCTTATTTTTTAAAAAGTCCTCTCTGAACACACAAAAAAGACACTGATTCTGCATTCCTTACTGGGGCTGAACACCCATTGAATTCAGTTGTCAAGTAAAACCTAGACTTATTACAAATAGAGACTCATAAATGCAAATACATGAGGTAAAAAGTTCAGGCTCTATTAATTTTTAATACGGACATCAGCTAGGAGAGCAAGCAGTATAACTGTGACTTTTATCCAGATCAGTTGTGGACACATATATTGTAGCCTGTATGTATCTGAGTGGCCAGGTATGGGCTGAATACACTTCTTGTCATAGGTATAGAACTGATATATAATAACGTTACTAAACCTGAGATGTAACAAATTTATGAAGGTGATAATTGACTAGATCAGTGAAGGGAAGTTACTATATATGGAGTTACTAATGTTTCCTGCGTGACTGCACACATCTAATTTATATGGGGGGGCAGTGGAGTGTTTATTATACACTTATGGTACTTTGAATACAGAGGGGCCTATGCATGTAACTTTCCAGGTAAGAATAGCCAACTAAATACTTGAAAAGCAATGGGATAAGGTAGTCTTCAATCCTGTTTTGCCAGAGCTGAAAATTAACAAATCAAAGCTTTAACAAGTGGGTTGGTTTCTGAAAAAAGGAGATGAGTTGCCATGGATGGTCCATGCTGTTATTGGTGAGCTCCAGCAATAAGACAAGATGACACCAAACTGTCTATAGGTTTGAGATCATCCAGGGTTCTTTTGTAGGCAATGGTGAGATACCTAGTTAGCAGGCAAACACATCACCTGATTTTTCATCCTTAAGATATGTTCTCTTTGAAATGCTTTTGTTCCAAGTCATAAAAGGGCAGAAGGCATAACTGTTACCCTCTCCTGTATAACGCAGGCTATAGGATTGCTCTGGATAAATATCAGTTTGAACCAAGCATTTCCAATAAATAATATTTTGCTTGAGGAAGGCTGTTTCATTTCTAATTATCACTGTCACTGGGCACATCTACATGAGATGCTTAATGCACACTGGACTAATTCAACTGCGCATTACTGCAGATGGCAAAAACTATGTTAATGCACTAATGCACAGATTTAGTCCAATGCTCATTAAGCGCCACACAAAGTGTTCATCTTCACAAATACACAGTAGCACCGATTTATGGTGCATTAAGTTTAGTACCTGTTTTAAACTTAATGCATTGCAACAGGTATTAAACTTAATGCATCGTAATTACAGCGCATTAATGAATGTGTAGACTTGTCTACTATAGTGGAAAGAAAAGAATGGCATGTTCTGGGTATAAATCAGACCTTAGGACACAAATCACAGCTAACCTAATCTGAGAGTAGGAAAACATAACCTCTAGGAAACAGCAAGTACTAAACCCTAAGGTTGCAGAGTTAAATGCTGTAGCATAACAAAATGATGAAGTAAAGATGGTGTCACAGTTTTAGTGTTAACTACATCTCTTGCTCTTCCTGGTTACAAGTGCCCAACTCCCTCTAGATTTCAAGCCAGCAACAAGAAAGCAACACAGTCCAAAACTGAGGACCCTTGTTCTAAGACACCCAGCAATTAATAGATTAAAAGTAGTAAGGATACTCTGCAGAAGAAAGACAGAGGTTGACCAATAGCATTGTGTATTTTTCCTACAATGTGTATGTACTACAGTAGCTCCTAAACCAGTGTGATTTTTTTGCACTAATAAATAGGTAGGCATTTTCCTTCTGTGTTGGAGATTATTAATTATTTTCATCAAGAGCACAGAAATACACTGGAGGAAAGCAAGTGTGATATACATTTTCAGCGAAGTACTGAAAATACTTGTCTGTCATGAAATCATCATTCTTGGCTTGGTAAACTACGCACGTCGGATGAGGCCTGAGGAAGTAAGGGGGTGGATAAAAAAGAACTCTTTGTGCTCTTTAAAAGAGAAGGAATGAGGACAAATCTTCTAGCAAAATGCCTTAAAAAAGAAGGAAATAACAAGAATAAAAAAATAATCTGGGGTTCTGAACACTGCAACAAATGGGCCATGACCCCTTCAATTGTCATTAGTACCCTTTTTGTCTGGTTGCACACCATAAAGGCTACATTCATTCCTGGTGTAACTTGATTAAAGTTAGTGGAATTGCATCAGAGGTGAACATGCCTCTAAATGTCTTTGTATCATTGTGACTATACAGCACAGAAAACTTCCAACTCAAACCAATTTTTTTTCCACGCATGAGACCTGTCCCAGACCCTTCACTACCAGCTATTTTTCTAATTCTGAGCTTGATCTGTTTGGTACTAGATGTAGGGAGTTACAGCTACATTCTTTATTTCTATTGCTTAAAAAGCAGTTTTACAAAAAAGGAAGGGAGCTGAAAAAAGTTGGAAGGTACCATCACTTATAAACCTCTACCCCCCAGTCTATTTGAACAATGCTTAAACTCCACTCCTAACTGGAGAATACACTTAACTAAGTATCAGAGACTTTTAGCATCATTAAGGAACGCCCACACTTCCTTTGTCTGAATGACTTGCAAGAAACTAATAATGATTTCTAGATATTGTACTGTGACCATACAATTACAAAGCACAGCAAGCTAAAGAGAACAGAAAGGGTATATTGTGGGAATGGCAGTCTACGTGAACATGAAAGTGACTGACAGGTATACTTCTTAAAAATCTGGCAAAATGCAAATAAAATTAATTTTTAAAATAATTGTTCTTAATTTTGCTGTGGTGCTTGCCACCCCCATTTGCAGTCTGATGATGACATATAGCACCTAATTTATAAGGCTACAAAATCTGGTTGCAATGTCTATCCAGAGAGCACATACTTGCACTAGCTAGTCTTGTACTTATTGAAATACCTCCAATCAGTCACCTGAAGTAATTAGCAAGGAAGATGAATGTGTCAATAACTCTTAATTTAAAGAGAGAAATTAATTTGCAATTTATAGAATAACTAGATACACCTGAAAGACCAATTATCCAGTCACTGTGTCTTTGTCAATGACAATGCTTGGCACTTATACAGCACTTTTCAGCTTCAAGTTGCTTCACAAACATTAACTATAATTAACCCTCAAACACTTCTGTGAAGGAAAGAAGCAATGTTGTCCTTGTTTCACAGATGGGAAAATAGAAGCAGCAATTAAAGGACTTGGGCAAGGTCAAAAAGGTGGCTAATGTCAGAGCTGCAGTCCTGGTTCATCATCTTTTTTTCCATCTAGCTTAAGTACAATGTTTTCGTGTGAATCCTGGTAGCTTTTATTATCTTTATTTAATCTTCTGAAGCTTTGTCTATGTCTTCACATTAAACAACTGTATTTTTATACTGAGATCTTTACATGAAGTCCTTGAAAAGAGTCATGGTCGACACACTTCCCCCCTTCAGTTGGGTTTTACCTGAACCAACTGCATGGAGATAAAAACTACACTGTCTTGTATGCACTAAGATTTTTACCTCAATATTGCTCTTGGTTTATTATCTTGATGTAAAATACCTCCATCTCTTTTGTAGTGAACATGTAGACAAAAACTTAAATGCAGGATAAAAAAAAGCCAGACTGCAAATGTGAAATATAAGCTTCAAACGCAGTTTGCACTTCCGCAATTGAAGAAGATCGTTCTCTTCAAACAGCTATTCTCAAGACAAAGGAAGCTTTTATAATGCATTAAAAAGACTTCTATAAAAATGTTAAATATAGGTTTGTCTTTACTGTGGTGGCAATTCAAGATAGCTACGTTCCAGTTAACTCAGTTTTTTATGTGTGAGCAGAGGCCCTGAGCAGCAGTGATAGCCATTTACTAGTGGCTAGCACCAACCACGGCTGTTGTTAATATGCCCTTTCTAAGTACACAGCCAGGGATGGTGTCCCAGTCTCCTACCACCTCCTACTGCTTCTGAGAGAGGTCTCACTCCAAAGCAATATTCAAGCTGCACATAAAAAGTCCTTTCTCACTTTCTCAGGTCTGGGAAAGAACGAACTTCCTATTAGGACTGTGCAAAGCTTCAGTCGTTAATTCAATTTGGCGGCCAAATCTCCAAATCTGAATTGAATCAGGAGACCCTTTAATCTCTGGGAATCTAATCAGAACTCTCTGAATCAATTCAGAGAGATTCGACAATTTGTACATAGACACAACTTTTTATGTTTTTTCTACATACCCCAAGGTACCAGGCAACTTATGAACGCTGAGATGAAGGGGCAAATGGAGCATTCCACAGGAGTGTGTGTGTGTGTGCACACACCCCTACTCCCTATACTGTATGTTCCCTGGACCAAGAGTTGGCAATGTTTTGGGACAGAATGCCAAAAACACACGCATCCTTGTAAGATGTTGGTTTGCCAGGAGCAGATGGCAGGGGAGCCGCAAGGGACCTGATCTTTGTTGTGGCAGAGCAACCTTGGCCCTTCCCTTGCTGTCCGCCCCAAGACTCACATGTCAACCAAAATGGTTTTGTGTGCCATGCTCTGGCACTTGTGCCTTGCCTACCCCTGTGCCGGACCATTATAGCCACAACACTGTATTTAGTAGCACAGAAGGGCTGCATCCTTATTATATTATTAGCTTGAGCATGAACAGCATTTGAGCTTCCATCCATGCCCTTTGTGGTTTTCAGTGTAAATCAGCAATTACCTTAAGCTTGAGACTTTGGTATGTAGCCAGCAGTTGGGTTTGGACCAACACTCAAGTTACCGCAAGCTATCGCTGCAGTGAAGACAAAGCTTGTGACTTCAGAAGATGAAACAGATCAAATACTAAGCGCTATCATAAAACCTGCACAACTTTAAACTCTGTTTTCATTTTCTAGTGGCACATGCAGATTGTGACTGAGGGTGGACTTCTATTATGCTTTATTCAGCGCAAATGTATGAGAATCCATGCTCCTTACAACGTACATTTATGAAAGCATTTCATTTGCATTTATAGACAAGTTAAAAATGAAAACATATTGTTCGAATGAAAAATATCACCCTCTGCTGGCAGACGTTTAGCACCTTATGAGTTTGAAAATCATTCATGGGACAGCACCTTCACCTCAGGACTGAACTACAATTACAGTTGAGAAGCCTGCACTGTTGCTGTTCTAGAGCCTCTACGGCAGGGGTGGGCAAAATGCGGCCCGGGGGCTGGATAAGGCCCACCAGGCTATTCTATCTGGCCCACAGGGCCCCTAAAAAATTTAGAAAATTTATATTTATCTGTCCTGGGCTGCCAATCATGTGGCCCTCAATGGCTTGCCAAAACTCAGTAAGCAGCCCTCTGCTCAAAATAATTGCCCGTCCCTGCTCTATGAAATATACAAGACTGCCATGTGATACAGTTCTGTTCATGGGCATTAACATTTATACATGTTCCTACAAAAAAGCTATGTAAGGAAACCAATTACCTAAAAATATTTTAATAAAATAAAACTCTTAGTGTTTCAAATCTCTTCCAATATGGCATTTAAAATATTTTTTCTAAAAATGGTCTGTTGAATTTAAGTTTAAAAAAATATTTTTATGTGCATCATAGATGTTGCATCCTTGTAAACATGTTTTAAACTCCCTGCCCCCACTTAAATTGAGTCTGAAAATTTAGGTGCATTTTCAATTCAAAGCCATCTTTAATTTGAAGAAACCTGGTATGTAGCTTTTCCCCGTTCTTATGTGATTCAAAGGTAAGATGTCAATTGGTCTTATCAAATGACTAATCTGCTGCTGGAAACGGGACAAATAGTTTTGGAAAAATAGGTAAACACTGAAAAACCCAATTGACCCTTACTACAAATGTCATTCCTGCCTTAGGCACTGCTTGTCCTTTTCACTCCAGAACTACTACACACGTAGCAGTTACTTTTGATAGGGATGCTATTGCATGTAGCAGCAGCAGATTACTTGGCTGATTCAGCAAAGCAGTTCCCAAAACAACTGTTTTTTGGAGATAATACTGTCAGCCATGACTTTATAGCATGAATGTCTGGATACTACAGCAACGAGTACAGTATAAATAGGCAAGTCTATTCACAGCTGGCAAGTGTCTGGTTCTGGAGTGCACACAGTTTAATTTTTGTGAATTTACCTCTAGTGATATGCCCCTGCTTCACTACTGAAAACCAAGAATGCATATTGTATTAAAATCTGATATGATCTGTTCTTGCTACCAGGCATATCTGTACTGTTCCCAAGCATTCCTTGACTTATTTACTGATGTAACAAGTATGTTAGTTATGGAGCTGGTTTCTTGCATGGAAACAAATGGACTGAAAACACCCGCTCATTACCCACCCATAACAGCTAAATAGTAGGGTTGTGCAAAGCTTTGGTCCGATTCAGTGGCCAAATCTCCAAATCCAAATCAAATCAGAGGACCCTTTAATCTCTCTAAATTCAAAACCCTCCAAACCAATTAAAGCGATTCAGACATACAGACAGCTTTAAATGTTTTTTCTACATACCTCTAGGTATCAGGGGCTCATAAGTGCTGCCATGCTGGGACAGACGGAATATCCCACAGGAGCATGGGGGGCTCCCCAGCATGGCTAGCACCAGACCCTGAAGCTGATCGCCAAGCTGGGGAGGTGTGGAGGTAGGTGGGGGAGGGGCAGCATGCCTCCCAGCAGACCTGGAAGTGGACCAAAAATATTTCCAGTCCACTTCTGGGTTCGCTGCCAAGCACATGGAAGGCCCCCCCTGCACTCCTGTGGGACGCTCCATGCGCAGTGGTCATGAGCTGCACCTGCTACCTCAAGGTATGTAGAAAAAGTATTTAAAGTTGTACCTACGTCTGAATTGCTGATTCTCCAAATCGGCATGGAATCTTTAAATTCGGATTCAGCTGAATTGATCAGAGACAGTGATCCGAATCACCCCTGCTAAATAGCAACAATGTTCAAAGCTGCGAATTCACACTTGTGATCTAGGACTTGTCACTTTGTCCCTTTACTAGTTCTTTAAATCAAATGCCAGTCCCTCCAGGATATTTTTAAAATTACTCTTATAGTGCTACTTATTTACCCAGAATCTTAGGTCATCTAGATTAGAAAGATCAAAAGATTGATTTGTTGTATTGATGGGAAGCATACTGCTATGTAATTTTTTTTCCTGTCAGTGCTCTTTTGGTCAACCATTGAAGCAAATCACCCTGAGTTCCTGTAATCAGAAAAATTCTGCATTGACTGAGTCCTGGTATGAACATATTTCACTTCACATGTAGGAAATGAAGAGCCAAAATATCTCTCCTCTTATATTGGTGTGGAGAAGACATCCAACTAACATAGACTATAAAAGTTATTGCTTTACAAAGTACTTTAACATTCAGTGATTGTAATGAAAAATGTAAGTGCCACCTCAATGCAATATTTATAGGGGGACAGATAATTACCAACTGCACTAAAAATAAACAAAATTGTTTAAAAAGGACAGTGTGAATAAAAGGCCTCAAGAACTATTCAGGACACCTTAATCATTCAATAGCTTTCATTTAGAAATAAAATGATCTTATTTAATGAGTATCTTGAATGTTATTCAGAGATGGCTAAGAGAAATATTTTTGACAAAAGGAACTAGAGCTGGAACAAAATGCTAGACTAGATTAATAATCACTGAATAATGAAGTAGAGGTACAGATACAGAAGTAATGGAATTGGAGTTAGTGGGCTGAGAAAAGAACTGGGACTCTGGTGCTCAACTGATGGAAAATACAGTATCTCCACTAATCTGAACAGAACTACTGGTATTTACACTGAGTAGCCGTCCCTGGGAGCCAGAAGTACTAGATATTTTCATTTCAGCCAGTGCATTGTGTAAGACTCTGGGCAGGCCACTTAGCAAATTCTCAAAGGGACCACTATTTGAGGTGTCAGAGGTAACCAATGCCCATCTTGAAGCTTGCTTTTTTACAGAGTTGAACACCTGTAATTTCCAATAAAGTCACTGCCCTGTCTGTTCAAAGAATATAATATTTTCCCAAGTGGAATGCAATGGTGTGTCATTCATACCTGTCAGCTTTAATATCCTGGAATATAAATTAGTGATCTGATGCCAGTATTTTCACAAAGTGTTACTACACAAATGTCCTCTTCAGGCTGTGCACCATGGGCGCATGTGCTTATGGAGAAAAGGGTGAGAATAGAGAATCTATTCATTTTGTTCTAACATGAACAAAAAAACTCTTTCAACTTGAGCCAAGGAAGAAGCTAATCATGCTTGGCAAACAGAACTTTGATGGAAGTGTTTCCATTTAATTCCTGAAATATTCAGATAACATAGTGATATCAATGCAGCATTCAGTTTGTACAATAATTTGAAGCAAAGTGTTAAGATGATATAGTTGTAGTTGTGGCCAGGAAGAGGTCCCTAGGAAGTGTTTTAATATTTCCTGCCATGTGCAGTATGGTCCATTCCAAAGTTTTTAAAAAGTATTTTGACAAACCCTAGGGACAAATGTGTGGTGACAGAGATGGTTTTGCTGAATCCAGAAAAGAAATGGACACAAGGTCAAGGATGTCACCAAAGCTTTCCAGTTTGGTGATCCAGAATTTGGTCTAGGGGCTACCCCTTCCAGCAGTCTGCTAATACTGGTTTCAAGTGTTACAAGTAACGAGCATGGAAAACAAAGGCTTACAGACTGTTTTGTAAAGGATCTGCTTACCTGTATATGATTTTTCCCCCATGAATATTTAGATGACACACAAGCTTATTGAATGCTTCTCTACTTTTTGTTAAACCCATAGATATAGCTGATAGAGGGGTGGGGTTTTGGCTACTTTCCCTAAAAAGAGCTGTTTTAATCCCATAACTTTGCTCTTCATCTGTTTCTTTACATAGACATTTTCATTCAGATGTGTCCCATACCAGAGTTCAAATACAGTGAGCTTTCTATTCAGTTCTTTACCTGCAGCAGCTCTTAGCAACTATGAATAGTAATATCTGATGAGTAATTTGTGTTCAAGTGAAACTCTAGGGGACAGCTAATCTTAAACCAAATTGCTTGACCAAGAATCCTAAACAACAGCTAGGATAAATGTCAGATTTTGCACAAAACTAATGTAGTCTTGTGCAAGATTTTCTGTCAAGGAACATTATTTGTTTTTAGCTGCTGGGTGTCTGGTGTCTCAAAATCAGGCTCAATGTGTTTTTAGAGAGAAATGTAAAAGGCCACATTTACTAAGCTACAAGAATTGATAAAGATTTAGTATATCCACACATCCCCAGTAATTCTGTGAAAGCAAAATAGACACATATTGCAAGAAAATGCAAGAACTGAAATATTTATTCCTGTTTCTTAGATTATAAAAACATATATTTGGAACCCAAAATATATATATTCCAAACATATATTTGACTGTTATTTATTGCATTATTTATTCTCTACAAACACTCCAAGGTTCTCTTGCATGTTGAATTCTTGAATAATTAAAAGCAATTAAGGAAAAGTGCAGAATATGGAGCAAGATAATGTGTTCAGAGATACAATTATTATATTTATTCCATAAATTAAAAATGGAGTTAATAAGAGTTATTAAAGTTGAACAGTTAAGCATTCAAGTCAGATAGTGCCAAAGAAAGGTTGCAATTGCACCCATATTCTTTTCCTTCCTTGTACCTGACTGCATATCATTTTCCAAGTTATATAGTACTCGTTTTGCCATAACTTGAAACACATATGTAGCATCTTCTATTACCATATGCAAGCCAGACAAAAAAGGTTATTAAAGCTATTCTACATATAAGATATGATAAAAATAAGGACTGTGCCAAACCACGTACTAAATGAATGGAGAAGTGAATCCAGAGTGAATGGAATGCCTTACAAGAGGCACAAAGCTATAGAAAAAGATGACCACTGTGTCACATTGACCAGAATATACTAGTAGTTCAAGGACCACACACTACACCTGTATGCTTATTTTGCTTCTCTGCCAGGGCAAGATAAATTTGCAGACTGTCTGATTTTTGAGGGATTAATCATGCACTTTTATTGCTCTCTTCAATTTCCCTCCTAGTAGAAATCAGGCCTAGAAAATTTCTGTCCAACAGATGTCACAAAGCTGACAGACTTTAAATTGGAGGTTAGAATTGAAATGGTAAGGCAACCCTAGTTAGAGATAGAATTAATGTCATCGTGACATTAATACAACACCTTTCATCCCAAAAAATTCAAAAGTGTTTATGCATATACACAAGGATCTATGAAACACTACCATCTCACAGAGGCATAGCAAGCTCATTGACTAACCAGGGCCAGGGGAGGTGGGATGTATGTAGACTGGGGGTGGGAGAAGGTAGAAGGGGGTGCATGGGTAAGGGGAAGAGAAATCTTAGGTGCCTGGGCTACTGCTGCTGCAGTGTCATCAGCTCTGGTGGTAGCAGTCCCATGAATAGGCTCCTTGGGAGCTAATCTTAGTACCCTATTCACTCCCCCACTTTCCCAGATACATACATATAGGGTGCAGGGCTGTGCTTGTTCTGGCAAAGGCTTCTGTGGGAAGGGAGTGGGATGAGCACTATTCCTTTAACTCACTTGCCCTCCCCCCAGATATACTACTTGGTGCAGTGCTATGCTGCCTAGCTCTTATGCTACACAGCACTGCCTTTGCCATAGCAAAGCAGTGCAAGGGGCATATTCTGGCACCCCCTCATAGTTGGCACTTGGGGCTGGTGGCTTGCTTGCCCTTCCCCATTTATACTACTGGCACTCAGGAGCTGTTCCAATAGTACAGAGCAACATTACCCAGTGGATTTACAGAAGAAGAGTGGAGCTGAGTGTAATCCTTAGGGTTGGTGCTGGCATGGCACAAGCAGCCAGTGCAGCAGACCTGAAGCCCAGCCAGCAAGGATGACAGTGACTAAGACAGTGGTTACAATCTATCTTTGCCCTACTGCAGAGTAGTGCTGATGACAGCTCAGCTCCAGCTGAGTATCTGAACTAGTGAATTCAGGTCAACTGCAGAGAAAATTGAGGTAGACAGAAGGCAATTATCCAAAAAATGCTTTCATGGTGACCACCTCTAGCCTTGTGAAAAGTGCCAGGAGATCTTTAATTGACTCTGTATTATATGTCATGTGAAAGACAGCACCATGCTAACAAATGGATTGTTTATATAAATTGACCTGAATGAGCTATTTCCCAATAGTTATCCTGTAATAAGACTCTACTTTGGAAGTATACTCATTATTCTACAATGCAAATTACTTATTCCAGAGTAGAGTGTCACCACAGGCCATTATTCCAGAATAACTGTTGTGGTCAGTTTTTCTGTAAAGAAAAGCCCCAGTACAATATTAGGGCACTGATTTTGTATTGACCCAGAGAGAAGATTGTCACTTAATCAGCCACAGCACCACACTGGGTGTTTTGTGGAGGTGTCCCACTCAAATATAGAAAAGATCTAAGCCTGATGAAGCTAGACAGTACCCTCTTAGCTAATTAATGGCAGACTTAAAAGCATGATACCATTAGAAGTCAATCACAGGATGAGGAATGGATTAGAGACCAGCACCAGCAAGTGAAGACCTGCTTCTGGTGAGTTCCTGGGCAAACATAGGATAAAAAAGCCAGATAACCTCCATTAGCTTAAAGATGGATGCTTTTCAGAAGTTTTGTGAAAAGTGGGTGAGTCCAAAAGCAGAGAGACAGGCCCACAGCAAAGAATAAAGGAAAACCAAAAATGACTTCAGAACTAAACTTCCACCAAAGCAATGCTCATTATTGGAGTCATTTGGTTCTTTCTTCCCCGCTGAAACTAGAGATAGTTTAACTGTATATCAAATTTAAGTAAAAAATAAATGACTCTGAACGGACTTGTGACCAATGGGCAGAAGCAGTCAAATAAGGCAGAAAGGAACATATAGAAAGTCAAGCCTGAGCAGAAAGGCTTAAAAACAGCATTTGGAAAAAAAAAAAAAAGAGTGAAGTGAGACAGATAGAAACAATTGGAAAGCAAATTCAAACCCAAGGTATGTAAGGTCCAGTCATAGGAAAAGAAAATCTTGATTTCCTAGCTTTTCTGAAAAAAAAATCCCTTTTATATTAAGTTTGCAAATACAATATTACCTTATATATGTACTAACCCTTACATGATTCTGGCCAGAGACTCATCTATGATGGGCAAAATAGTAACTATTAACATTGTTTCAATTTCAGCTCACAGACAGTGTGATCTTAGGGGCAGGAAGGAAGAAAAAGGATATTAACATTTGAAGGATACAAAATTTTCATTTCCCATGATCTTAAATTCAGTGAGATACTCCTGTAAAATAGTCCTCATAGAGAGATGGAGTCCCTCCAAAGAGAAAACACTGAAGCTACAATTCTATAGTGCGCAAAGCTTGCGATACATGTAGTGGAAGTAACACATTGTTTTAGAATTCAAAATCAACTAATTAATTAAACTAAAACCATGGAGGAAAATGAATCCTAAATCTCTGAGGATGAACACTTGCAGGAGTTAATATATGATTCTGCTTATAAATTTTTATTCTATTTGGATGAAATTCATCCCTGGGCAAAGGGCCAGAAAACCGCCTATGCTATGCTCTACTTAAGCTCTGAAAATAGAAAATTAAGAGCATTTTAGTTAAAGGATAATTTCAGAGCCTAAATCCCACTGGCTTTCAATGAGATTAAGGCTACTAAGGGCCACAATTTCTGAAGGTGCAGACAAATGAACCAGTAATGACATGTTAAAAAGGAGCAGGGACTCACTGCATGTCAGCTGCTCTGCAATAATTGTTCCTGTGCCAGCATTTTCCTCATGGTAAATAAAAGCTAATCTGTGGTAATTTAGTCCTCAGTGAAAGAGGGGAAAGTTACCATAGTTAAGATTTCACTTATTGTAAGGCTGGAACAGGCATACAGTTAATGTAGAGCAGCTGCTGTGATGTAGCTGTCCACTAGGGCTGTGCAACACTTTGGTCTCTGATTCAATTTGGCGGAGATTTGGCCCAATTTGGTGGCTGAATCTCCAAATCCAAATCAAATTGGGAGACCCTTTAATCTCTCCAAATTGAACTGGAACCCTCCCAATAGATTTGGACATAGACACAGCTTTAAATGTTTCTCTACATACCTCAAGGTACCAGGCAGCTCATCAACACCAAAATGGTGGGATGGATGGAGCATTCCACAGAAGTGGGGTGGGGGTGGCGGGGGATGGTGCAGTCAGCAGCAGCCCCAGAACTGGACCAGAAGCACTTCTGGTCCACTTCTGGGTCCGCTAGGGAACACACGGGGGGCCCTCTGCACCCTACTGGCCTGGCAACTGGTGCCTCCTGGGTCTAGAGAGGCACCCGGGGTCCCCCTGCAGCTGATCACTAAGCTGGGGGGGATCTAGGGGGTCCTTCAGCACACTCCTCGGTGGACCCAGAAGTGTACTTCCAGGTTCGCCACCGAGCATGCTGGGGCCCCCATGCTCCTGTGGGATGCTCCATTCGTCCCATTGTCACAGCGTTCATGAGCTGTGCCTGATACCTCGAAGTACGTAGAAAAAATATTTAAAGCTTTGTCTACGGCCGAATCAGCATTGAGTCTGCAGATTCAGATTTGGCCGAATCGAATCGGGGCAGTGATCTGAATCAACTAATTGAATCGCTGCCCCTGGTTCAGGCCGAATCCGAATCGAATCCAACCCATTTCGCACGACCCTATTGTCCACTCTCTTTTCACCCTCAGTAACTGTTTGTTTGTCCACATTGTAAGTGGCTAAAATGCAGGCAGTGCCTAATGGGATTTTCAACAGATTCTGAGCAGGTTAGGTACTTATTTGCAGATTAGGCACTTGAAAGGCTTTGAGAATCTGGCCCTATATATGCATGAACAATTGAAAATGCAGCTTATTCTCCTAAATTATTTTGGTGCTTTTGAAAATTTCACCCATAAACTGCACTGTTTTATTTAACACTTTGCAGGTGTCTTTCAGTTGATTTTGCTTTACAGATTCTACCAGACTATCTGGGAAATACGTATCAGAGTGAAGGTGAATTTATGTCAGATATACAAATACCAATATTCAACCATAAGACTTTTGAGGGAAAATAGCGTCGTTTGTATGTATAGGCAAAAGATTCCTGTTTATATTAATGTGGTACCTAGCATGTTGTGTGAATTATGAAAAACACATAATCGTTGATATAATGTTTAACACCTTCACATTTTTGTGGGGCAATCTATGCCCAAGTTACATTTTGCATCTTGGATTTAGTTTCCTCAGAACTATTTTTTTAATAATAAAGATTTCATAACAAGTCACTTGTAATTATGTATCCAATATTAGAAAAATATTATAATATAGTAGGGAAAATAGTATTTTAGTAACTTCAGCCTTTTTTTCTGGTTTGTTTGTTTAAACACACCAGTATGCTGAGAACCAGTGGGAATAGCACTGATATCTAAAGATACATACATTTAAGAATATAGCAGAAATCAGTCAAATTACAAGATAAGACATGACGAAGATTCAGACTCAAAACTCTTTAAACTTATAAAATAACCATGAGACATGTCAGCATAGATCTATTACCTGTATTTGACCCCAACTGCTCAATGACATTTATAAATTTTTATATCAACATACTTTATGGTTACAGCTTGGGATCAAGTGAATAATGGGCACTATCTGATCAGATCAGTTCTCTATATGGACAATGTGGTGGGCCAGTAGGGGATGCTCCCGTGTTGAGCCACCCACCTCACTGCAGCCGACCACCTTCCAGGTTCTGAGTGCCTCCTTGGGGGTGCCTCATATCTAGCCAACCCCCTTCCTGAAGCACACCCACTAGCCTGGAAAAAAAGCTAAAAGCTGCCACCACCCAGGGTGGGCTTGATTCTGGTTCTGTGCATCCTGGGAAACACAGGCCTAGTAGCCCTCAAGGGTACTTGACTCACTTCAAGCACTTGGGGGTGCTTCTCTCAGTCAGCACGAATAGTGCTTGACTAAACCAAGGGGACCCCCAAGGCCTAATCTGGACCCACATCCAATAAGTCTCTCATGCTAGGTACACAGGAGAACTTTATTGGTCACAAGGGGTAGGGTTGCAATAGGGTACAGGGTAGAGCAATATCAGAGAAATCCCATAGAGCAAACTGGCATGGCTGGGTAGCCTTTGATCATGCATCTGAGTTACTGCAAGCTACATATCGAGTTAGATCTCAGGTATCTTACTCACAAGTATCATCCAGAGGCAGGTGGAGATTCCCTCTGGAGGCAGGCAGTTCCTTGATCATGAGTTTTGAGAAAGAGCAAGTTTCAGATGGTTCAGCTCTTCTCTCTCTCTCCGAGTCTTCCTCATGGCCATTGCGTCTTCCTCCTGGGCAGTCCTTAACTTATATAGCCCTTATAACCTCATTTACCTGGTCGAGTGAAGGCTAGCACCTGTTGGCTGTCAGCCAACCAATTTGAAATGCATTACTGGTTGCTGGGCAGACTGGCAGTTCCTAGCTTTCCAGGGAGTCCAAGCCCTTCACCCAGGTATGTGATGCCAGTCACGTAGACGGAGGAAGCAGGTTTGCCCCCTGCCTCAGGAATGTATGTAAGAATCTACCTAAAGAGATAGTGTAAGGGCTGTACCCTCTGCAGGGCTCATCTTAACCAAATTTCATAGATTTCATATTTCATAGACATTAGGGCTGGAAGGGACCTCGGAAGATAACAAGTCCAGCTCCCTGCCCAAAGGGCAGGAAGTCATCTGGGGTCATAGGATCCCATCAAGATAAGCATCCAGTTTGCTCTTGAAGGTGTTCAATGGAGGTGCTTGAACCACCTCCGGTGGCAGGCTGTTCAATTGTCACAGAGCAGAGTTTTTGGGGAAAAACAGAGGTGGCCTTCTGCCACAGACATTATACAAAGCTCCAATCCTTGACTTCATCTCATGTTCACAGGATATTTAGCATATAATTAAGTTTTAAAGTTCAAGAATAGACTTCAGGGACATGTGTGTACATGGTGGGATTTTATAAATCCTTTAAGAATCATTCATAAACCTGACAAAATAAGCTCTGCAAACTTATGACCAGGAAAATCATTAGATTACCATAAGGGAGAATGACTGATTCTTTTCTGTATTTTTTGTATTCTGTATGACTATTACACCCAAGCCAATTGTCTGTAATTAATCAATTATGATGTTTTAAAACAGTGGTTAATTACTTTAAATATAATATATTGTTTTACATCTAAACTGTTTTACATCTTGCCTGACCAATTTCATCTCCTTCTATGCCCAGGTGACATATCACCTGGACAAGGGAGAAGTGATTGACGTCATATATCTGGACTTTAAAAAAGCCTTTGATCTGGTGTCCTATTACCTTCTCATGGAAAAATTGGCCAACTGTGGCCTTGGCTACACCACAGTCCAATGGCTGGGAAATTGGCTCCAAGGTTGGACCCAGAGAGTAGTGGTTGATGGTAGTGAATCATTATGGCATTCTGTGACCAGTGGTGTCCCCCAAGGCTCTGTCCTTGGACCAGTTCTCTTCAACATCTTTTTATCAACTATGTGGACATTGGTGTCAGAAGCGCACTGGCTAAGTTCACCACTAAACTTTAGCACTAAACTTTTAGACTAACATTTAGATGACACTAAACTTTGGGGCATAACATCTACACCCAAGGACAGCCTAGTGATCCAGGCTAACTTGGATAAGCTTAGTAAATGGGCTGACACAAACCTGATGATGTTCAATACCAATAAATGTAAGGTACTCCACCTCGGGGAGGGGAGGGAGGGAGGGAACCGCGCAGCATGCTACTATACTATACTCAGTTGTACTATACTTGCTAGCACCCCTGCTGAAAGAGACTTCGGGGTCATGACTGACCACAAGATGAACATGAGCCACCAATGCAATGTCACAGCTGGTAAAATAAACAAAACTCTGGTTTGCATCCATAGATTCTTCTCAGGTAAATTTCAGGATGTGATCCTCCTGCTGTACTTGGCATTGGTGAGGCCGCAGCTGGAGTATTGCATCCAATTCTGGGCTCCGCAATTCAAGGATGTTGAGAAGCTTGAAAGAGTCCAGAGGAGAGCCACACGCATGATCAGAGGGCAAGATAATAGGCCCTATGAAGAGAGGCTGAGAGCCATGGGACTCTTCAGTCTGGAAAAGCGCAGGCTCAGGGAGGACCTGGTGGCCACCGGCAAGTACACAAAGGGTGTTCATCAGGACCTGGGGGAACATCTGTTAACCAGAGTGCCCCAAGGTAAAATAAGGACCAATGGTCATAAACTCCTCCAAGACCATTTTATGCTGGACATAAGAAACAATTTCTTTACTGTCTGAGCCCCTAAGACCTGGAATAGATTCCCTCCAGAAGTCATGCAGGCACCTCCTCTGGACTCATTTAAGAAACGTTTGGATGCTTATCTTGCTGGGATCCTTTGACCCTAGCTGACTTCCTGCCCATGGGGCAGGACTTGATGATATTCAAGGTCCCTTCCAGCCCTAACCTCTATGAAATCTATAAACTGATCCCAAAAAAATGCAGTCTTGCCATGCACAACCAAGATCCCATCTTCTGTTAGTTTTACATAAATGTGTGTGTATGCATGTGGTTTGCAGTGTATTTGTTTTGTTTTCTATTAGTTAAATCATTCCTTTTTAAATACAGAAGCCTTGATGAATGGTCTACAAGGCTGCCAGTGCACATCTTGTCTGGACCTATTTTAAAATGTTAGGATGAAATGGATTAGGTGAGACACTATGTTTTAAGAGCAGTGTCTATAACACATGTTGAACTGCTTAAAATATGGAAGGACAGAGTCTAATATATTAATAACATACCCTTAAATTCTAGTCTCAATACAACCACTGAAAAAAACCATTAACTTATCCTAGCCGTGACATTAGCACATACCAGTTCTGTACTCCTACTCTTCTCATAAACACTCCCCATAAAACTATACACATGCTTAAGCCATGAACACATCTGCACATGTAACACAGGTCCTGGAGGGGCAAGGAATGGGGATGCCTGCACTGTGCACGTGACAGGGGGAGAAGTGGTAATCTGCAGACTGTGGCGGGGGGAGGGCATTTGCCCAGGTCTGTAGTCCATATGGTGTGGAGCACCCCAGCAGCCTGGAAGTTGGACAGAATGGGGCTTCTCTGGCTGAGGATACAGCCAGGGTGCTTGGTAAGCTTTTGTAGCCCAAGCTAAAATCAATGCTACCATCATTTTATTGCTAGTTTTAATCTAGGTAGTTTGGATAAAAACATCTCAGTTATGTCCACAAGTGTTGTAACCACACATTTCATCTTTAATATAAATATAACTCCTGTCCATATTGGTTTCATTTGTATTTATGCATTTTCCCCTCTGTAACCTTTCTGCATAGCTATGCTGGTAAACTAGTGGATAAAGTGCATTAGGTCAAGCCCTGTTTCACACCAGTGTACTGTGCATACATTAAAGGTTTATGTTTATGCAATGTATATAGTTATAGAAGTACAAATTTTCTTAGATACACACGAAGTGAATATATTCACACCCACCTAGATCAAAGCACACACAGCCCTGAATGTCCACATACAATTCAATAATATAACTGTGATGAGAATCTCAGTTTATGTTGCTGAAGTGCACATACACCTGGCAATTTCTGGGAAACTGCTGCTGGAAAAATCTTCCTGAGAAAGGAAGTAGTATTGGCACTCCAACCTGCAGATGTCCCTGGTCTCCTGAGAGGACTAGAGTGGTGAAGAAAGGCTACCCCACCTTTCCCAGATTATATTTATCTGCTATTTGATCAGTGGCATACATACTTGTTTACAATTTTTTAAGAACACTTAAGACTTTTCAGAACTAAAATGAAACTGTAAAAAAGCCTTTCACCTTCTAATTTTATGAAAACTCCATATTTTAGATTGGCCTGGGTCAAGTGCATTGTCTCCTCTGTATTACAATGCAGCAATTAAGTAGAATGTTAACAAGCCACAGACTTAGACTTGTTACCTGCACTTAGCATAAGTACTGCTGGAGTTTTCAGTAGATTTAATAGATTGATGCTTGTTAGCATTTTAATGGTTGCTGTCTGCCATAAGCAACACCTTTTTAAAAGGAGGGTAGATTTCAGAAAGCATTCATCTCACTGTTTTGGAAAAGGAAATCTTCCATTTTACGCCCATCCTTTGCCAGTAAGCCTGAATTTAACATAACAAAAAGCCTGCTGGGCTGAGTTACTGGATCACAACCTCCCATTAGTTCAAGGGCTGAGTAGTTTCTGTGTGGCTGGAGTTCTAGGCTGAAAATTTACTGTCATCCTGCCCTCCCAGGCCCTGGCTATACTAGAGAAATAAACTGTGGCTAAATGACCCGATGGCATAACACTGTTTGAAAATGCCTGTGGTGCAGGATATTTGGTAGTTTTGGCCTTGTTTGTAATGGGCTATTTTTAGCTTTGCCAGTCCTGTTTCCTTCTCACCTTTTCTATTGTAGATACCTGAAATGTATATTTTTGAAATACAGCCTGCGCCTGGATTACCTTTTATAGGCAAGGGCTATTTGGGGTATGATTCAGTTCACTACTGGGAGGATCCCTTCACATGGTCAGATTGCCTGTGTGGGAAGACCCAAGGTAAGGAGGCCTCTGGGATTATGTCTGTGCTGCCTTCACTTGGATGCAATACAGTAGTTTGCCATGGTACTGCAGCTCAATTGGGTGAGTTGAACCATCCTGGATTTAGGAAAAGGGCATCTCAGTTTTCTGTGACTCACATCTATTATCACAGTTCCAGGTAGCTACACTAAAGTAGAGAAGATGAACAGGTATCTAATTTTCTTTCTATGCCCATCTCTCTTCCTGTATCCCTCCAAAATGAAAGATATCTATGAATCATTTATAGCCTTTGAAAACCTTTTGGGACCCCATTAATATCTCCCCACCACACACACACCAGAATGTACAGAACAATTCTGACATGCAAAACTGATATCTCACATCTGAAGCAAAACTGAAATCCTTGCACAGGGAAAGGTTTTCAAGTTAAGGTATTAGTAACTAGGCAGCAACACATATCTGCTCATTATTCCCTACAATACTGGCAACAGACATATTCAGCCCTGGGGGCTCTTAAATGGTTGACATTTTGCAAAGCATGATGGCCTCAGGAAATAGTATGCAGGGCTTTAAAATATGGCCCAACAAAATGTTTAGAGATAGTTAAGACATGAATATTAATGCTGGGTAGTTTTGGAAAAGCCTACCAAATCTGCTTGGGTTTTTGTTTTGTTTTTTAGCCACAGATCATACAGCACTGAGTCCATCTGCTGTTTCTCCCTGACAGAGACTGACAAAGCTCTCGGCATGCTGGAGAATAAAACAAATCCAGTACCTTTCTCTAGTACTAACCTCCCTAGAAACATACAGTTTTTTCCCCACCCGCCCATATATGGTTGATTTCAGATCATGGTAAAGTATATAAAACCAAACTATTCGAGTTATTTTATCTTTCAAAACTTAAATTAACTCATTGACCTACATGTCTAAGGCATTTCATGCCCCTAGTAATTTATGAAACCCTTTTCATCCTGACGTATTTATAAATCCTTTGCAAAGTGTAAGTGAGAGATGCTGCAAACAGTAGACCCAACTATTAGTTTCATCAGCATGAAGACAGTATGAAGCACTATTAAAGCAGAATGGTAGTTATATGCTCACCTTGCAGTGATGCAAATCAATATGCGGCTTGCAGGGCAGCAGAAAGGTGAGTCGAGCCACGCTTCTTGCTACACCAGGGCAACGTGCAGTGTTAAGTGCTATGCTCAGCAGTGGTTTCAGGACCAGGTTCCATTTATACAGATCTCTCCAGTCTTTCTCTGCTATGAAAGGAGGCTGCAGCCCCCAGATCTTGGTTTATAGGGTCATACAAGAAAGAATATTGTTTGCATTCTCACAGTGCTCTAACTGCAAGGTGCTCAATATTCCTACCATAGGAAAATGAAAGGTTGTGGATACTACTAGGCCCTGAAACCATACAGTTGCTTTAATCTGCCAAGACAAAACTTCATTTCTTCCTCATGGCTTTATGCTAGTTTACTGCCTGAACATTTGAGATGTGGCTACAGTTTATACTCTTCAAAGTAGAGGCTTGTAAACTGCTTTGGAATCCTTCAAACAGAAAGTCACTGTAAATGTAGAGTAATTTACTCCTTAAATCATGTTAAGATTTTCTGATTGATACTTTATCAGGAAATGTCACTGTCAATGGAGTATCCCCTTATGAGCACTGTGGTGATTAATGCCTACAAGTTAGTCTGTGTCTCCTTGCTCTGTCCCTCTTTCACATTTCTCCTTCTGCTCTTCACCTCTTTCTCCCCTCACCTACTTAACATGCCAGACTACAAAATAGTGGTTAGATTAGTTAATAATGGACATAGCGTCCAAAGCAGAAATGTATGTTTTAGGGGAGACAGCCATGATTTCAAAACAAGCCATGATTTCAAACTCTTGAGAAAGCAGAAGTTTTTTTTAAAAAATGGAATCAAAATGCCGTGAAGAGGCCAAAAACAAATGTCACCATGTTTGTCCTGCTCTCATTGTGCCCCATGTCTCGGTCCATATATTGAGTCTTTTCTTCTCTCTCCCACACAGGACAACGTCTGTAACTGTCCCCTTGTTTAAAGAAAAAAAAAAAAAGGCTGTAATTAACTCTCGCTACAGCACTCGCTCTTTCAGACTTTCCTTCTCTGACGGGTCATTATACTTTCCCCTTCAGGGTTTCCTCAGCCTCTCTTCCAGCCTCCCCCGGCCCTCTCCATGCTCCATCCCTTTGCAAAGGTGCCTGCCCCCCGCACTTGTAGAGGCGACGAGGTGCTTGGACCCATGAGGCAGGCATCACATAGACCCCGCCGCTGCTCGGCGCTGTACACTGCGCCGTGAGGAAACAGCCTGTCCCTTTGGCTCATGAAGAGGCTATCTCAGGCTCTACCCCCTCAACCCCGACCGCGCACAAACCAAGGGCAGCTCGCGCCTCACGCCCTGGCCAGTATTTGATCGACATCACAGCTTTCCAATGACCAGCCTCCCAGTGGGAGGGTGTGTGTGTGGGGGGGGTCCCCCCAGGGCCAATGGAAAGGCATATTTGCCCCGAAAGCCCGCCCCCCCGGTCTTTCACGGCGTGTGAAGCCTTAAGCTCCACCCCTCCTTCCTCTTCCCGATTCGGGAATGAATGAAGTCTGCGCCGGCCAATAAGAAGTTGCTGCTGGTCTTGACGGACGTCTCCACCCGCCGGTAGAAAGAGAGAAACGAGCCGCCGCCGCCAATAGCACCCCAGCGACGAGCGAAGGGGGCGGGCTCTGCCCTCCCAGGCAGGCGGAGGAGGCCGCGGTTATCGATCCCTCTGCTGGAGGGAGGCGGCGGCGAAGCAGCAAAGAAAATGGCGGCCGTGGCTGCGGAGGCGGCAGCGACTGCAGCGGTGCCGGGTGACGGGGGAGCCGGCGAGGCTGAGCCCGAGATGGAGCCGATCCCGGGCAGCGAGGCCGGCGCGGACCCGCTCCCCGCCGCCGCCGAGGCCGTGGAGTCGGCGGTGGCCGACGGGGAGGAGGCCGAGGGCGGGAAGCCCGCGCCGGGGGAGGCCGAGCAGCCGCCGCCGCCGCCGGTGCACCTGGCCCGCAGCCCGGCAGGGACGGCCGCGGAGAGGACGGAGCCGCCGGCCGAGCGGGGCTCGCCCCGGGCCGAGCGCGACGAGGAGCCGCAGCCGCAGCCCTGCCCGCCGCCTGCTGGGCACCCGCGCCTGCCCGCGGAGCCGCCGCAGCCCTGCCCGCCGGCCGCGCCCGAGCCCCAGCCCCAGCCCCAGCCCGAGCCCGGGGAGGAGCCGCGCCGGCCGGAGGAGGAGGAGCCGGATGCTGCTGCCGCTGCCGCCGCCGCCGCCGAGCAGCCGGAGCCCCCCGTGCCCGCGGCCCCGACCGGGGGGGAGGCGGAGGGGGCGGCGCCGCCACTGCTGCTGCCCGGCTCGGAGGTGCGGGTTACCCTGGATCACATCATCGAGGACGCGCTCGTGGTCTCGTTCCGCCTGGGAGAGAAGCTCTTCTCGGGGGTCCTCATGGACCTCTCCAAAAGGTGAGAGGGAGGGAGGGAGGAAGGCCGCGGACCCCCCGCCCCGCGTTAACCGCCGGCCGCTTTCCTTCCCGTGGGGAGGCCAAGTCGGGTCCGGCCTGGGGCACGCCCAGCCCCGCGGGAACGGGAGGCAGGCGGCTGGGATCCCTGGGGTTCTTCCTCGCTGTGGCCTGGAGGGAAGAATCGCTTCCTCTTCCCCGCTCCTTACTCCCTCCCCGTGTCGGGGGCCGCTCCTTGTCTCGTCCCCTGTAGCTCGTTTCCCTTGGACACAATGCTCTGATGCCAAGTGGCCGCCACTGCCTTAGGCTGTGGCCTTGGACTGAGTGGGAAGAAGTGAGGAGAGAGGGTCCCTTTCCTCCTGGTTCTCCTCCTAGCAGAATCAGAGCTGATCCAGGCTTGCCCCCTCCCTTTCCCCTGGTTCTTTGCTGACAAAATGACTGGCCTGGTGGGAATGGGAGAAAAGCGAGTCGAGAAGAAGGAAGAGCACATGGGCGCTCCCTCCAGCTCATTTGGGATTCATCTTGGGCCTTGGCTGTCCCTCCCTGCTGGCAGCAGGGACCCGGAGCTGCAGAGCTCCATCTGAGCCTGCCCAGATCTGGGATGTTCAGGCCCAGAGTTGGCTGGCATCTAAATAGCAGCTTGTGTTGCCCAGGCTACTTCATAGTCCATGCTGAAACCACATTACTTTTTGGAGTGGAGGCTATTGCAGCCCTAAAGTGTGATTACTATACTAATTTCTCCTTGTGTTTAGTTTATGGGGAGTGGCTCTTAATTACACTTAAGAAACAGGCTTTTCTTTCAAGAAACTTGTCCACCGTAAAGTAAACATGGGTCTGAAGAGGAAAAATTGTGTGTATTTTTTTGATAGCTTAGTTTCCAAAAGCTTTTACCTGTAGGAGAGCTGCACATCCTTCTAGGATCAATAGTGGGAACATTTGGAAAATACTTAGGGGATATAATCCATCCTCTTCAGTGGTTGCATTTTAAAGATTTCAGCATCCTGGAGGTGTACGAGACCAATGAGGCTTTCTTATTGTCTTAAACTGAGTGACATACAGAAAGTATACAGCATAAACCTTGAACGACAAAACTAAAAATGTTCTTAAGCTTTAATCCTCAAAACTGTAGTGATGTAAGTAAATTAACTTTTAAAAATTGTCTTTTAAATTAGAAGGTGTAAATTGACACCTGTTCTATAATTTTATAATTTGAGGATTTTTAGGGCTCCTTAAAGTCATACTACCTCCCTTTCTTTACTCTTGCCCTGAGCCTGGCTTTCTTCCTTCTCTTTTGGAACAAGGTATTTAAAGACCCTAAATATAAATTCCATGAACAAGTTAGCAACATTTTGGGGGTGGTGTTTGAGGGGGAGAGGGGAAGTCACAGGAGTGAGTTCTGCAATTCTCAGTTTAAGCATATAGCAGTTGAAAGAGATGTACCTACATTTTCATTGTAATTTGCTTTGAAGGTGATCTGCAAATATGCACATTTGGTATAATTTAAAAAAAATGAAACAAACCTCCTCAAGCAGGTGAAGGGGATGTTCAATCATGTCTTTTTCTTTTGTAGGTCTGAAGTCCAGACCCTCAGAATCTCTCTTTCTCACTCAATTCAGTCCCTTGTGCTATGTGGGTGACAGCACTTGCCTTTAAATGACTCTGGATTCTGTATGTATGAGTAAGGAAAATCCTGACTTTCTCCTCCTACGATATTATATCTTATTAAGCACCTATATTTGTCCCCTCACAGCAGTGTGACTGGGGATTCCCTGTGCATCACTGAGGATCCTCTGTTGAATATCCCTGTGAAGCACATGGCTCTGCATGTGGAAGTGGTTCAGCTAACTAGGAGGGGCCTCTCCTTTGTTCCCTTGCATTGTGCTCTCAGTTGAGGCATGCTTCCTAGATTGCCCTGTGAACTTTATTTGAATAGTAGAGGGAGATTCTCATTGCAGAGAAACTGGAACAGGTAGTACAACCAAGCATTGCATTACTTTCATGTGAGCTTCTGAGGAGATGATGATGCCTTTTTGTCTTGCTTCTCTTGCTACAAATCCCAAACTATGGAGGGCTTCCCCTTGCCTTGGGAGTCGCTGCTTGGACTCCTGTAAAATCAGCTAGTTTTGGAGGGATTCGGGAATAAGAATTTGGCTTACTAATGTACCAGCTCTTCAGTGTCTGGGGTAATGACACTGTTGAATGAGAGAGTGAGCGAAGGCCTAGGTTCATACCCAGATGAAAGGAATGGTAAGTAAACTCTAGAAAGGCATGAAGAGCTTGTTTAAATATTAGAAAAGCATACATTACAGATGATAAAAGTTAATAGTGTTGCATTAACTTGTATAGATCTTAAGGTGTAGACATGGCCTGTTTCTGCTTTTAGGCAGTTCTGTCAATTCAGAGGACTGTCATAATTGAACAGTGTATCTATTTATGTATGCATATATTTTCCCCATTACTCTTATCCATAAAAGATAGCATGATTTAGTCAAAAGTTGTATACATTTTAATAAACTTTCCTGTCTTTTGTGGAACTCTTGTTTACTTAGAATTGCCTTCCATGAAGCACTCCTAATAATTATCCCAGAGGGGAAAAGGGAGAACCAACCAAAACCCTAACAAGCATGGATTAGCTTGAAATCATGGGAATTTCCTTGAGAGAGATTTAGCTGTGGGAGCTTGTCTCTAACCTGTTCATCCAGATATGTGGGAAAGTTTATATAAACATTCTCTGCGCAAATGTGGCTGCTTCATTCAGCTTGTTACTTCTTTAGATTCTTAAACTTAGCTATGAAATCTGGATGAGTTTTAGAGCAAGATAGATTGGTCTGGCATTCTAAAAGATGACCAGCAGCATTGGTTACAGGTGCCTAATACCTTGCACAGACTGCAGTGGAGGAAAACTTTCTCCCTGCATTGTGAGCATTGATAGACTTCCATTTTTGGCAGAAGGCAATGAGGGTGCTATTTGCCTTATTAATGTATTGCAGAGAGTTTGAAGATTAATGTGTGCTTTTAAAAAAAATACTGCAGGCAGGTTTATTGCCCTTTTAAGGTTGAGTGTTTGTCACTCCTGTAATATGGGATGAAAGAACAACCAAAATAAAATGCCTTTAAGTGTTTCTCTGAAAACTGCTTCTACTTCTCTTTCCACTATACTAGCTTTTGTATTTGTTTCAGCAGATCCATGTGATGTCCATACTGGAACTTAAAGGAACTTAGTTAAGACGGACAAGTTTAAACAAACCAAAATCTTATTCTGTATTCTACTCTAAATAGTGTGTGTACCTAGTATTTATGGTCCTCATCACCAGGGATCCTGGTTTTCACTTTAAAAAAAAAAACAAAAAACCCAACATAATACAAACTCCAGTTTTTGGGTTAAAGTAACCCAAAATCCACATTTTTCCATTATTAAAATGAACCGAGAGCTAGAAGTAGCATTTCACTTCGATCATGGAAAAATGTAGGTTTTGAGTTACTTTTTAAATCCCAAAACTGGATTTTATTTTTTTTAATCTGAGAGCGCAGGTATTCTGGCTCATCACTAATTCAAGCGGCTCATTTATTATTGGATTTTTATCTACACAACATCCTTGGGAGGTAAAGTAGTACTGCATATGCTGTTATAACTGGTGATACGATATACAGAATCAGCCCACTAAGAAGTCTTGATACTGGACTGGGAGATGGAGCCCTGATCTTTGAAATTCCAGGCCAGTGGCCTAACTAGTAGAAACTTTGTATCCATAGCCTGATTTAAATTTTTAAGAAAAAATGTTTTTGAACCTCTGCTACTGTTCAAGTGGGCCAATTCAAGAACATAACACTAGGGCTCATTTTCCTTTTGCTTGTTTTTTTGTTGTTGTTGTTGTTAAAATGCTTGTCTGCCCTTCATTTTTAACATCATTATTTTCTTGTCGTCTTGAATGGTCAGAGGAAGGTCAGGCATGAGGGCTCTTCAGTGTAATGCAAAAGTGAAGTTTTGCTAGTGCATGAGATGTGAAGCTCAGTCAGCATCAGAACAAGGAAACTAATTGCACAAAGTAAATGGGCTTAGTGAAATGTATAACACTTCAGTTATTGTAATGCATACTGCTTGTAAAATGGCAGGTAAATTATCAACTGGATGTGCCTAAGTTAATGATAAGACTCCACACTTAGGAAGTAGAGGTGCACTAATATATTGGTGCCATATTATCTTGGCACCAATAAAAGGAGAGTTAACCTTATCGGCTATTGTCTTTTTTTTTTTGTCCGGTGTAGCCAATAATGTCACCGATAAATATATATGTTTTCTAGCTGGGGGTTCCCCAGATGCTGTGTGTGCGCACGCAGCTGTATCAATGCATGTGGCTGGGAATGCAGCCAGGCAGCACAGAGAGCTGCATCCTGAAGGTAAGTCTGTGAAGGGGGAGTGGGGGTGGTAGATTGAGGCCCCTGTGGTGAGGGAGGGCATGGGGCAAGAGTTGAGGCTGGGGGCACTGCCCAGCCAGGGCAGTGAATGGGACCTGGGGCAGGGAGTAGGACAGAGCTGTGGGGGGCTCATTCAGGGGGAACAGGTGGGTGGGGAATTGGAAGGGGAGGCAGCTCCCTGCTGCTGCCCTGGGGGAGGCGTGGGGGGAGGGGCATGTGCCCTCCCAGATTTGTGCATGTGGGGAACGCGGGTTGCCCACTGTGGGCTTGCGGCTCTTTGCTCCTAGCAACCTTTTGTCTTGGGGGCTCTGTGTTGGCCATGTGTCCCCTGCCCTCCTAGCAGCAGTGGGGGCATCAAGTTGTGTTCCCACTGCTGGATGAGCAGGGGGCTGGTGGCAGATGCAGGGCACCTAGGGCAAAGGCAGCAGGATGGAGGGCAGATGTGGACTGCTCACCCCTCTCGGCTCTGCTCTGTTGAAAAGCATGCCCGCATTTAAAAATGGTGGCGGTGGCGCGTGAACTAAAGCTCATTTGACAAGCTTAGTTGAAGCACCCCCACCACGATTTTTAAGAGCTGGGATGCTGATCCCATGAATGAGCCTCCCACATCTGTCCCATTCCTTGCCCCAGGTCCCATTCATCAATCTAGCTGGGCAGCACCCTCAGCCCCTACTCCATTCTCTTCCTCACTGTGGAGGCCTCTGTCCGCTCCCCCATGCCCTTTCCCCTCCACAGACCTACCTGCAGGCCGATGCTTTCCACGCTGCCTGGCTGCATTCCTGTAAATTGCTTATTGGATCGGTATCGGCCAATATGGCTGGTTAATAATCAGCTGTCAGTATTGGCCAAGAAAATCTTTATCGGTGCACACCTATTAGAAGTTGCATACAATTTTGTTGGTATGTGATAAATTAATGCCATCTGCTGGCTCAGAACTGCTGCAAGGCTCACATTGCACCTGGAAGAAGCAGACAATAGGGAAGTATCTGGGGAGCACATTGTCCCTTTTAGTCATGGGAAACATTAAAAATACTTTTTTTTTTAGAACGCTACATCTAGTGAAAGATATACTGACCTGGGCCTTGATAGTCCTGCACTAGTTTTGTTTCCCTGTCCTCCCTCCGCCTTGCTCGTTCCCCTTCCCCAAAATCCATAGGTACATGACACAAGTTTCAGTCTTGAATTTTATTTTCTTGCATATTTGAGACTAGAGTTCCTGGTTGGTCTATCATTTGGTGAAGCTTTGGTTTCTAGCCCTGGTAGGTTCTTAAAAATCACAAATCTGAAGTATGGAGCCTCCCTTTTTAAATTCTGTACTATTATAGTACTTGAGAGAACAATTACAAGACCTAGAAGTAAGAAGTTTATTGGGTATCAGAATCTAAAGAGCAAAAGCATAAATCTTTAGCAGTCTTGGATATTGTTTGGAAACTCTGTCTAGTTAAGGTTTTATTTCTGAACTAGAATGACTTTCAAACCAGCATTGTCAATTGTAACTTAATGAATTTAATTAATCCTCAGCGACTGTTTTGTAATTCTGTAGTTGCAAAACTAGCTTTCTCTTAGCCTCTTAGAACTGTTCGTTGCTCCCACTACTGTAAGAGCTTCTGCAGTCCAGCAAGGTTTGAAAGCCGTTACAACTAAGCTAGTCTGAAGTCTAATTCAAGAAACATTTGTGTTCTTAAATTATTTAAAATTTCAGCATTCTTATTGAGTATTTGTGACCCATACCTGGCAGCCTGGTGTTAATGCACTGAGATTCAGAATGAAACGGACAAATCCTTTTTAACAAATTCCAAAGAAAAATGTGGAAAAAAAGTGTGTGGGATGTTTTCAAAGTGGTTCGATTTATGGGTAATAATCAGAGGTCCTGGTTTTCTTTTATTTAAAAAAAACAAAACCCCCCAATTTTCGGTTTAAAAAAAGGTAACCCAAACCAAATTTTTTGTGATCAAAATGAAACGCCACTATATATAAATCTGTGTATTAGTGGCACTTCATTTTAATCATGGGGAAATTTGGATTTTAGGTTACTCTTTTTTTAAACTGGAAATTAGAGGTCATTTTTTATCAGAGAAAGCCAGGATCCCTGATGATAATTTTTAAAGGTCACTCTTAATGGACAGTGTCCATTGGCTACTATCATTTTCTTTTTATTCGCTCAACTTTAATTTTAAATAAAAACAAGTTATAGAGGTGGATTGATGGTCAATTTCTTCAATATGGTCTCATCTGTTTAAAGAACTATAGTATAAGTTAATATCACTTTTTAAATATTAAATATCTAAGGTTTTACAAAGTCAATATTCAGCAGGAAGGAAAATGGAAGAAATTTCTGCCCCTATTCTAATTCTGTAGCTTGCTTGTTTATTTGTTTTTCCCTTTCCTTCTCTGCCCAATCTGCAAGATGTCCCTAAGATTCACTGTCTCTTTTGGGAATAAGAAGCATGGACATACATAGTTCCCTGGATTTATGAAAAAGCCAGACAGGATCAATTGCTATTCATGGAACAGATGTCGATTTTGTGATGAACTTCTCTAACATCTGCCTTTTCCTCCTTGATGCTACTGCAGTGGACCTAATTACAGAGGCATCAATTATGGTTTCTTTCTAGTTTACTTAAGTTTTGCAGTTAAAAGTGGGGATTCAACCTTTATATAAGAAGTGAAGCCTCTTGTCCCCCCCAAATTGTCACTTCCAAGTATGGACGAGTGCTTTCTTAGTTAAGTTCACTTTCAAGATAAGACTCAGTTTAAGAAATGTATCATGCTAATATTCCATTGTAATGGAGTAATGCAGACTGTGTACAAGACTTACTTTTGACTGGAAAATATAGACTCCACTTGGAAAAAGTATTTATGTCCTTTATGTATAGTTTCTATTTTAGAGCTGATGAATAAGACTTGTTGCAAAATTTAGTTTTGTTATTGATACTGGGAAAACCTAATGGTATATATACATACTGTCCAAACAGATCCTTTGTCAGTAAAGTAGGAGTCTGAAAAGAATGAAAAAGTGGCCAAAGTCCTCTGTTGGTTCAAGGAAAGAAAAACACTCATGTGAACTTTCTTAGCAAAAGCTTCTTGGCATTTTCTGACATGTGCCACAAAGCTGCCCTTTTTCAAAATGGTTGGTTTTCTTTTGTTCTCAATAGGACTATGGCTGAGGGCTTCTCTTAGCAAAGATGGTGTTGGCATCCTATGCTGTCAGGAGGCAGAACATGTTTATTGAAGATAGTTTAGCTTCATTTCCTTGAGGGAGCGTGGAGCGTAGAGGCAGATGGGTTTTTTTTAAGAAGCATGGTGAGTCTCATGTTAAGTTAACATTTAAAAAGACTTAAAGTTGATACTAATATTGAAATAAAAATATTACATTTAAGCATTCTCTTTATTGCATTGTATTTATAGATGGTGATTTTAAACTACCAGCTTCAATTAGGACTGTCTCTTGTTGAACACTAGTGTCCATTTGAGTGTTTCAGAAGCTAAACAAAACTGATCTAAAAACACCTCTAGTTAATATGGCTCTTGCACTGTGTCTATGCTGAAGCAAAATGACTGTATTTAGTACAAACCTGTTAGAAACTTGCAATTCATTTATGTATCTTTGTTTATAATCTGTTACTCAGACTTACAGTGAAGCAGCAGAAAGTTTTACAAGAAGAGTCCTTTAACTTTTTCAGGTGGAGAAGGGAGAAGCTACCTTCCCTAGAGCCTTCCTTCAGACCTTTCCAAGGGTAGTTATCTGTCTCCTTATTGTCTAAGTGTTTCAGACATGCCCTGTTTTCCTGACTGCAGTGGAGCTCATGAGATTATGATGTCATGGCTCCTGTCCATTTCAGAGCTGGAAATCCTTCTCCAGGGGTGGACCTTTTAAAATGATAACAGCTTTTAGCTGTGTTTAATTTTCTGTTGGTTTCTGGGTGGTTAATGAGTTTGCTGTAGCACCATATCCATATGGTCTTCTATGGGTGGGAATGATGCAATAGAAAAGTGACTTATCCATTCCTCAGGGGTACTCAGTAAAAGCAGCTGCAGGAGATTTGTCCTGACAACTTCATTTACATGGGGAAAAACCCCCCAAACAAACATGCTTTTCAAAAGGCACTAGAAAATTATTTTTGGCTTGGGATATATGAGAATAGATTTAAATACTATTGAAATACAACGGTAGAAGTCTTAACTATATTAGATGGAGGATGTTCATGGGCTCAGAAATGAACAGTCCAAATAAAGACTTATTCTGGTTATGATATATTAATATCAGCCCTGGCCAATTCTGTTCATATGTGGGATCTGTTAGTCCAACATAGTCTTCATTGAGCATCCTTAATTGGAGGATCCTGCCACAGTGTTTCAGCTGCAAGATGAGAGAGCTCTACCTCTCCACAAAAAATGCTGCTTCTACAGACGAGGCTGCTTAACTGAAAGCTAGTGCCATGATTTGGACAAAGTACTACACTTCCTTTATAGCTTATCCTGGTGCCCTGGTACTCAGGATATGAGTAAACTACTGAGAAAATTATCTGACTCTTGTGCATGCCTTCTAAGCGTTCTGGTGGATGCTTAGAAAATAGATAGACATAACTTACATTTTGCACTAAACAGAATAGTAGTGATGTGTATTCTGAATTAATATTTTTAATACTGTTATTAGTGTGAAGTAGTTGTATACCCGATTTCCAGTATAGTCCATTTTGAATAGTCCTAGAATACTGTTTTGCATATAAACAATATAATTGGAGCATTATTACTTGTATAATTCCTTTAAATATAGATTAAAGCACTGAATTCAGGTACATGACACATGAAACAGTCAAAGGTGCTTATACAGCCAATACAATACATAGTTAAGCCAAATAATAGCAGGTTATTAACTTCTAAAGCATAAAAGAATACACAGTATAGCATATTGCCTAAAACTGATACTGCACATGAAAAGTTCTTGAACCAAAGATCATGTGTAATTTAACTCAGTAGTAATAGAGCAGAGTTCAATAATCTTATTTTGTAAATGAAGATCTATGAATCAAACTTGAGTTAACATCTGAAATACTAACCTCCTGCAATAATTATTGGTGGACATTCATTCTTGTATGAATCATCTGGTCCACATCAAGTCATAAATGTCTTTGGGACCCAAAAAGAGGTTATGTTTAAAGCTGAGTTGGTTTTTCTTTAGAGAAGGTGGTGATAGCTTAGACCAGCCTCTTGTTTGTTTGTTTGTTT
>JAGPOW010003447.1:17229911-17256862 GCA_030014935.1 Caiman crocodilus
TTTCTTTCTTTCTTTCTTTCTTTCTAACAATCCTTTCTTGCACTTGTGAACTACATAAAATCCTGCCTGTTAAAACAAACCTCCAGACCATTATGTGTTGTTTATGTGCATATGTTTAGTCTCAAGGACACTAGGAGTAAATCCTAAGTAGGCTCATAACCACTACTTGTAATAGCTCTTTTCTATCTATACTCCCCACTGTTTAGTTTCAGTCCACACAGCCAGCTAACACTGCTTGGGTGGGGAGCAAAAGGGGTGTGCAACACTTCATTCTTATCCCATTTGGAGTAGTTGAGGGGTTTTTTTTTTATTAACTTCTATTCCCACAGAAATAAAAAGCTTCTAACTTTACTGATATCCTTAACTGCTAATGACTGACTGTAGTTGATGCACTATTACAGAAGACTACATGTTTAGCTTGAAACATACATTCAGTCATAATTGGCAAGACTTAAAATCGTAAAGTCTCAGACCGGGGATTGCTTCAAAAACTAATAAATGTACCATGATTTGCTAATGCCAGAAATATTAATTAGAAAACTCAGCTAAATATGTACTAATTAATTCCCGTGTTCCTTAGTTTTGCCAGGTGATAGGGCAGAAGCTGAGGCGCAGTGGCAAAGTGAGTAAGACCTCTTCCTGTAGATCCAAAGACATGACCTTGAGTTTAAACCCTACTCTAGACAGGAAGGCTGCTTCCTGTCAGTCCAGTTGCAGATAGGTACCTCTTTATTCGGACTGGAGAGTCAAAGGTGCCTGTCCCTTGTGCTGTATCACTTCCTTATGTGCTGCTGGCTGTAGAAACTGGTGTTCTAGCTAGCCAATTCAGTTCAAGTAGACTTTTGAAATAAGGGGAAAAAAGGACCCCATGATGTGTGAATCATCATCCTGCACCTCTCTGGAAAAGATTGAATCTGTTCTTATTATGTTTTTGATAATCTCGCCACATTGCTTCTAGCTCTGAATCTAAGTATTTAAAAGCTGTATTAGCATTAAAACTCATTTTCCTAGTCTATAAACCAAGTCTAGAGTAACCTCTGACTGATGTATCAAAGTTTTGTTTAAGTGCAGCGTTTATTACTATGAAATATCAGTTGGGATAATGCCTTCAGCTACACACATTACTGAAACAAGGGATAGATTTTGCATGGCAAAAAGTAGTGACAAAAGCAGGGTATCTCCTGAGAATGCCAGAGTAGACTGCATTGAGCTGGCAGGAGGAAAAAAAAATCTCCCCCCTTCCTCCTTGAGCAGGTTGCCTTTTGGCAAAGACTAATGGATTATTTTAGGCAACCACATTTGATGTTATGAATAATTCTAGGTCTGGAGCCCCCCTTCCACAGCCAGTTGACCTTTTTGCCCTGGTTTTCCTAGTTTTGTGCTAAAGACAACTCGGTTACAAGAGGTGCTAGCACAAGATTTTTGCAGTCCTGTAGATGAAGACTTTGGGTAGGGTTGTAGCGTGCAGGGGTTGTCTCTTGATTTGTAACCATACACCAAAAATAAATAATTTTTAATATTTAGTAGATCATAAAATGTGTTTGTAGCATTAAAGGATGGCATTGTCTCGTCAAAAGTAATGTTAGCTGAGATACGTTCTCCCCATGCAGGATGTTCTTTCTTGGATCTTTCATTAGGTTTATAGTCTTCTTAGTTGCATACAGTGAATTTTTTAGACTCACCACAGATTTGATGCTTAGGTTCAGTTGAAATTTCATGATTTGGTCTGGTTTCCTTGAAAATATCCTGTTTTGGACCTACTGGTTTTGTAGGCTGTATGCCATCCAACATTACTGTTGTGAATGTAAGTTAATAAAGGTGACTGACTAATTTATCATCCATTTGAGCAGTATTGTCTATTCTGCCTTAAATTTTCAAGGTAGCCTTTTCTGGTATAGCTGTAGTAGCAGTTAAGCCAAATGCTTGCTTTTGGAAGCTGTACCCATTCAGAAACTCTCAAAACATGGTTTTGAATATTTTTTTTTAAAGGCACTGGTTTACATAACAGAAATTTCTATTACTGGAACTTGACCAAAATCTCTTTTCAAGGTTTAGGACTTCGGGTGCCTAAGGAACTAGAGGTGGCACTTGACATAACGCAATATAATAAAAGCTTTAATTCTTACTAAATATCTTGTTAAATACCTTACTATTTCCCTTGCACTTACCATTCAATTCCTGCCTCTGTTCTACTTCCTGTAGTAGAGGAGATTCCATATTCTAAATTATTTGATGCTTTCTTACTGTTCTCACCTACCCCTTTACCCTCTGATACTTTCTCCTCCCAGCCCTTTCTACCACAACTCTTTGTAGTTTGTCTCTTCTGTTATTTCTTAACATGTTATTTCTTACCCTGTTATGGCTTGAAAATGTTGTGGGATGCCTGATAAACAGCAAGTTTAAACAGGCCACAGGAAGATACAGAAGTTGGAAGGGAGCCCACCACTATCGAGCAGTGCCCAAGTAAGAAGCCTGTGAACCCCCAGCAGTGGGAAGAAGCGCAGCTGGTATCCCTGAACACTCTTTGGAAGATCATCTTTTAATTTTCATGGGGCTAAATCTTGGCTGCTTAAGCTTTGCTTTGGAACAGTGGTTCTTGACTCTTGTACTCAAGGCACACCCTGAATAGATTTGGGGAACACTGTGGAAAATGTCAACTCTTAGTTTGCACTTGATTTTTGACAACAATTTGCATGCATTCAAAGCACTACTTTTTTAAATAAAAACTCCCCCACAACTTAAAACATGTCTGAAAGATTTGCTAATAGACGTGACACGTCAGATTTAGAGCCTATTTTAGGTGTCACCTATTTACGTTCTTTGGAACAGTCCCATGGTTTCTGTGTTTCACTGGCCCATCATTTTCACAAAATGTTGAGATGGCATGGAGGGAGGGGGATTAGAACAACCTAGCTTTCACGTCTGCTTGTGTTTTTTGTACCATCCACCACATACTATGCTTTCTTGCCATTTAAGAAAGCACAGCCTGTAAGAAGCTTCCAGTCTAAAAAGTGAATCATCATACCTGTAGATGCATCTCATGATCATTGCTCAGACCTTTTCTGATTTATGTTGTTGTTTTCCCCACCCCCAACGCATAAAAATTGTACTTTATATAAATTGTCAGCCAGTGTTCAAACTCCCTGATTATTGCACCATAGTGATTTGTTTTTGGCAATAGCCATTTGAGGACTTAATCTGTAAGTACAGTGTATTGGGGGAGAATAGGGGGAGTTTTTTCCCTAAAATTGAGCCTCAAAACCTGGGAGTTGACTTGCACAAGATTGACTCTACTCTTGAAGCTATGCAGTATTTTTAAGCGCATTTAGGAGCCAGTAATTACAGATTAATGGGAAAAAGCTTCTACTCCCTGTACTCAATCTTGGATAGAGTTCTACTTCATCTAAGTTGACCACAATGCAGCTTGGGACCATCTCAGTTATACAGCTGAAATATCAATGCAATTCTCTTCATCCATTCTGGGAGCATAAGTGCAGCTGTTACAGGAATAGGGAGATACCCACACATCTTCAGAGGGCAATTCTGCCTTATAATGGAGGCACTTTTGTGCCTGAAACAGGGTAAAAGAAGCACTTCTGTGCTTTAGTCGGGTAACTCTGAATTTGTCACAAGTTGTATTTTGATCTTGTACTAGTTAAAATAAATTCATCCCTTAGTAACTAAAAAATGAGCCTGGTTATCAAATTTATAGTTGATCTGAAATTGAGCTTTGTGATTTTGTTCTTTCAACAATCAAACAAGTCCATCTGGAATTTGACGGTAAGCTTATTTGTTACAAACTGTCAAAGTTTCATCTGTCTGTGGTATTCTTGTTTCTCATCTGTATAAATTTGACTGAACTCTCTTAATAGGCTAGGACTTAAGTGAGCTCTTAGTTGTAGTATAGTGCATTTAATGTTTGTTTAAAGCAAATCGCTAAGCAGAAACACACCACCAAAACCAGCTAGTGTAGATGTTCCCAACGTGGCTGCACCTAGAATTGCATATGTAAGAAGACTTCTGCTTCAAAATTGTCTTAACCAGGATGCCGTAAGTGTCGCAGGGTGCTTCATAACAATAGCACTGTTGTGTGCAAACACCTACACATGATTCTAAGATGAACCCAGTGTTTCAGATAGGAATCCAGTGTCAAAAACATTCTGACCTATGATGATCTTTCTGAGTTCTTTGCAGCAGAAGAATTACTCTATGCTTTTTTGCTTTGTTGCTACAGAAAAATAAAGTATAAATTAAGAACTGGCAGTTTTGGAGGTTTTTTTTTTTTTCCGTTAGTGAAGAGTGGGGTGGGGCACCCTTGTTAAAAGTGACCCACCATCACACTGACAAAACATTGTCATACTTGTCAAGAAAAATGACTTGTTTTGTCCCTGTTGAGGGAACAGCTATATATGAACTTCCAATAAACTGATGTGGAGGTAGAAAAATGTTGGACCCTATATCCAGGCACGGGGGTAGAAGAGAAGTAAATGATTACTTTGTGATGTTACTTTTCTGATTATTTGGGACTGAAAGTCAATAGAAACCTGTATGAAGGGGTGAATAGGTTGGGTTTGTGGACATAATTGGGAGAGGGAAGATTTGATGGAGAATGTTTAGAAAAGTAAGTGTGTGTGAGAGACTTGGGATACATGGAAAAAATACAGGGTACATAAGGGGGAGCATATAGTAGTGGCAAAGGGGGGTTCCTATAATTCTGAATAAATTAGTGCAGCCCCCTGCTCTAAACTTACGTCAATGACAACCCCTTCAACCTAACTCTAAATGGGTACCCGGTTGTTTCAGGTGAGGGTGTCAGTGGCTAGATATGATGCTGGTTATATCACTGCTTTGTGTGGTTGACCATAGAAACTGGAATACCATTACCATGCTTGCATGATAAACTGTTTGGCTCAGGCGGACTTTTGACTTGTTTCTTTTTGGTGGGAGGGAATACATGTCTTATCCCTTTAAATAACAAAGCCCTGGTACGTGATAGTATTTTAAATTCGCCAGTAGTTTTACTCATTAGGTTATTAAGTATTGTATACATTTTCCAAATACTTGTTACCTCCAGTTGATGAAAAGATGGACACAGATTTTACTAGCATGGAAGAAACTAGAGCTTCTTTATATCAGTGATGATATAGTAAAACTTCAATTTTTTATGTATTGTAAATTTAATGATTGTTGACTAATACTGGAGCATAGCTCAAAACTTAATTTTGGGTGAAACTTATCTGTAAGCCTCAAGAGTATCTGTGTAATTTAGATAGTCTTTAGACTGTTAACTGTTTTATTTGCTGCTTAGTGGAACTTTGGGATATTGAAGCAGTTAAAAGGTCAGCATTATTAAAAAAAAAAAAAAAAAAATCTGTTTTGTATATGCCAGGTGTACTTGTTTCTCTGATTCTTTGAATTCACTGATGCCTTTTTAGTATACCAGGGTGGTGCAATTTACAAGAACTCTGATGGAGGATGATCTAAACATTGTATGCTAAATAGAGCATTCTGAACTGAATTTCAGTGGGATAGGTTATTTCATAGCAAAAAATACCTAACAGCATTCATAGAAGTGTATTATAATGCTTAAGCCAGGGATTGGCAGCCTACAGCCCACAGAGCCACTGGGTTTGGTAAAGGGACTTTTTTGTATACTGAATTGTGCTGTGGCCAGGCAGCTGGATGACAGGTGGCAGTGAGCTTTCTTGTGTTGCCTTACCTTACTGCTGGGCAGCAGGTGGAAGAAGTAGTGGAACCATGATGGGCCATTCTGGCCTGCCACCCCAAAATGTTGCTGACTACTGACTTGAGCTGGTTAATGCATAACTCTTTCTTCCATAGCTGAAAGATTTCAATGGAACAATAGTTGGTGAATGGGTAACGGGTATGACTGTCAGTATCTGGTCTCAAGTTATCAGATATTTCCTTTCAGCACTTTTGTGGAAACAACTCCATAGATTTGGCTAATTGCTATTTTTTGTACTAGTATGTAATGTATGCATTGCAGCTTGATGAGTAAAGGACTGTATGAGTTTGGGGGCTGTTGTTTAAGGGTTTTTTGTTCATTACCTAGTTTTAACAGATAGAGAGGGAATCAGTAAAGACTAATGTGGGGGCTGATATAAAGATTCTTCTAACACAAACAGTAACCTGGATTATAATGAATTAGTGAAAATTGGAAGGTGGTATTCAAGTGTCTGTTTAAAATGCTCCTTGCAAAGGTGCAAAAAAATACATAAGTATCCCCAGCATACTTCCATCTGGTAACAATGTAAGAGATGCTGCAGTGCGAGCAGTTAGAATGGTACAACTAATGCAGTCGATGCCTCTTGTCAGATGCTTGTCTGTAGGATTGTCTTCATTGCAAAAGTTAATTTATGTAATTTATGTTATGTATTTAAGTTACTCCACTGAGTGAATGATTGGGTAGCAAAATGCCTACAAAAAGTGATTTATTTACAGAATGATCAAATTGGCATTGAGCTATTAGCTTCTGCATTCTTCCTGCATTATAAGCTGGAGGGTCAGCAGTGCCTGAGCTTCAGCCTACACCGTGACAGACCAGACTGGAGCCTAGAGCACCATCTACCATGAGCCAGAGCCTTTGTGGATGGAGATGGGCAAAACTCAAGTTATCCCTGACTGCAATATGGACAAGTTAAATATATTACCATTGTTTAAGAGGTAACCATACAACCATCAGGTGTCTCTGGAGACTGGCAAGAATAATAGTGGTTGTGAGCTAAATCACCATTAAACCTGCCTCTTACCAAATGGGTGAAATGTTTTGTCAAAAGATAATATGGCTTTTGCTTTGGAGCACATTGCAGGACGTGTTAATATGCCTGCTGATACTAGTAATCACAACAGAAGTATGTTGCTCCACCAAAGTTGAGCCTATGTTGTACTAGTCTTGCAGGGACTTCCCTGTTATTTGGTTGGAATTAAGGCAGTTATGGTGGGTCTCTTGCATAAACTCCCAAACAGGACAATAGAAATCTTGAAACTTGACTAGTTCTAGCTGGGGGAAAAAAATTAACTTGGGACATGGTAATGGTTGTACAGGAGAGGTAAAGCTAGATATGTAATAACTATGGCTAAGTACAGACATTGCACTTAATGTGCTTTAAGCATGCAGTAACAGAACAGACATCATTGGCACATACAGAGGTTTAAAAATGGCAGATTCTGCTCTAAGTTAACCCAGGATGAATGTGTAACTAAAGTGCTTTCTGTTAGAGCACATTATCAAATGTTTGTACTAGATCCCATCAAGGGTTAATATAGTGTGCAGTGACTTCAGTCCCAGGTGGCTTTGCTCAGGGCTGCACTCCAGCCTTGGGCAGAGCTCATTTGCTCTGCTGGAGAACCCCCCTCCCCCCCCACTCTTTCACTGAGTCAGTGACAGCCCCATACAGCCTGGCAGGAGAAGGGTGGTTTCTGTCCCCACAGCCCAGCGGGGGGGAGGGCATGCTGCAGGGCAAGGAGTCTGGAGTCTGTTTCTCTCTCTCTCAACAGGGATGTGATATGCCACTGCCAAGCCAGGGCTGCTGTGGAAACGGACCCCAGAACCCTTTTCCTATAGGAGTCCTGGCTGGGCCATGCTGCACTGAAGCTACTGGCTTTCATCCCCCATGGACCCCACTCCCTACTCCCTCAGAGCCTATAGCCAGCTGTGGCCAAGGAGGGGCTGAGGAGGGGTTCAGTTCCTTCCCTCTTCTCCTCCTCCTCACCCCCAGCTGCTGCTGCTGCTGCCAATTGCTAGCTTGGGGGTTGGGGTCAGGGCTGGGGAGATGGGCTGTTCTGGCAGCCGCCTGGGAGGCATGCAGGAGTGCTCCCAGTGAGCGCAGAGCATGAGCCCCCACCACTGAACAGCAAACATCTGCTAGGTTGGCTCCTGCTCTAACTTGTAGTGCTTTGAGTAAAACACAGTAAGTTAGAACACTTCCTTTAGGGGCTTTTTGAAGTCTGTATTTAGCCTATATTTTTATTAGGGAAACCACAAGCTTGCTTGATATCTCTCTAGTTATAATGTATCGGATAGCATTTGTCCGATAGAATAATTAAGCTTATTATAGCTTACAGTTTTGGGGTTTTTTTAATCCATTTGTATCTGGTGGTAGTATTGTATATAATTAATCTCCCTTGATGGAACAAGTTGGCCAATATTTTTGTATTTTGTAAAATACTTGTAGGAACTGTGTGAAATCTAACAGGGTGTTTATTGCCTTTTTTTAGATTACCCCAAATCAAGTTTCATGTTAAGTTGGGGAAGTGGGGACACCTCTATGTTGTCTTCAGTTTGCAGTTCCTATGGTATAGGTCCTGTTTTCTTTAGTGAGCTGTCAAGGCTAGATTATTGTAATATGTTTGTAGATACTTGTAACAAATGTAAACTATTGGCTACTGTAGGAAGTGATACAATTGTTAGAGATTTGCCCATGAGTCTGAAGTCTGCTCAGTGTGTTCCACTAGCTATAGCTCAAAGTCCATCTGTCAAAACCTTGAGTTAGGACTGAAGGGTTGTTTTGAGAGCAAGAACTCTAAACAAAACTAAAATTAGTATTTCAGAAATGGGAATATATTAGCACAGGCATTTAAATAAAATCATTTAATGTAGTTTTAAAAAACACTTATTTTTTTTCTTTTTTAAAGGTTTGGACCCCATGGAATCCCTGTGACCATATTTCCTAAAAGGGAATACAAAGATAAACCTGAAGCCATGCAGCTCCAAAGTAAACCATTCCAAGATGAGACACAGGTGAAGTGTGAAGCCAATGGTGCGGTCCCTGATGACTCTTCTCCCATTCAGCCATCAGAACCTAGCCTAGCTAAAAGCTTATGGACTTCTAAACCACCCCCTCTCTTTCATGAGGGAGCGCCATATCCCCCTCCTTTGTTTATCAGGGACACATATAACCAATCAATACCTCAGCCTCCACCCCGAAAAATTAAGCGGCCCAAGCGGAAGATGTACAGGGAGGAACCCACTTCTATTATGAATGCTATCAAACTACGACCCAGGCAGGTCTTGTGTGACAAATGTAAAAACAGTGTTGTTGCAGAAAAAAAAGAAATTAAAAAAGGTGGCAATGCAAGTGACTCTTCAAAATATGATGATAATAAAAAGCGAAGAAATGAGAGTGTAACTACTGTGAATAAAAAACTTAAGACTGACCATAAAGTGGATGGAAAAAGCCAAAATGAAAGCCAGAGAAGGAATGCTGTGGTCAAAGTTTCAAATATTGCCCATAGCAGAAGCAGAGTAGTTAAAGTTTCTTCTCAAGCAAATACTTCAAAAGCGCAGTTAAATACTAAAAAAGTTCTCCAGAGCAAAAATATGGATCATGCAAAAGCTCGAGAAGTTTTGAAAATGGCCAAAGAGAAGGCACAAAAAAAACAGAGTGCAACTTCCTCTTCCAAAAACACGCATTCAAAGGTCCATTTCACGCGGCGTCTTCAGAACACCAGCTCAGGGTCCCTTCCACCTCGATTGCGTTTAAAGCCACAAAGGTACCGGAATGAAGAAAATGACTCTTCCCTCAAGACAGGACTTGAGAAAATACGGAGTGGCAAGATGGCAACTAAGCCCCAGTCTCGTTGCTCCTCCACCCGCTCAGCAGGTGAGGCCCCTTCAGAAAACCAGAGCCCCTCAAAAGGCCCTGAAGAGGCCAGCAGTGAGGTTCAGGACACAAGTGAAGTGCATGTAACTGTTGATCAGGATGAACACCAGACATTGGGCAAGAGAGGCAGCAAAAGCAATATAACGGTTTACATGACCCTTAATCAAAAGAAATCTGACTCTTCCAGTGCATCAGTTTGTAGTAGTGATAGTACAGATGATTTGAAATCCACCAACTCTGAGTGTAGTTCTACTGAAAGCTTTGATTTTCCTCCAGGCAGCATGCATGCACCTTCCTCCTCCTCCTCCTCCTCTTCCTCCTCCTCTTCAAAGGAAGAGAAAAAGCTTGGTAATTCCTTGAAAATGAAAGTTTTTTCCAAAAACGTCTCTAAATGTGTCACACCAGATGGCAGGACCATATGTGTAGGGGACATTGTTTGGGCCAAGATTTATGGCTTCCCTTGGTGGCCAGCCCGTATTCTTACCATAACTGTGAGCCGGAAAGATAATGGCCTTTTAGTTCGACAGGAGGCCCGTATTTCGTGGTTTGGGTCCCCCACAACATCTTTTCTTGCTCTTTCACAACTATCCCCCTTTTTAGAAAACTTTCAGTCGCGCTTTAATAAGAAGAGAAAGGGCCTTTACCGCAAGGCTATCACAGAGGCAGCTAAGGCTGCTAAGCAGCTGACTCCCGAAGTTCGGGCCCTGCTGACACAGTTTGAAACGTGAACGTGGAAAGTAAGGTAGGCAAGAAAGTTGGAGGCTCCGCAAATTTATAGCCTAGTTAGAGAACTACTATGAAGGACTTGGCCAATTCAAGAAGTTGCACTCAGTTGATTGCTCTTTTTATACTAAAATTGTTCCATTTGTAGCAGTTTCTTGAAAGTTAAACTACTAAACGAATTGAACATGCAATTGAAATTAGGCTAAAGTGAGAACTTCAGTATTTTTCAAGTGAGAATCTTTTTTAATTAAAAATTCCCCAACACCCCGTGCATAGGAGCCATAGCCTCAGCTGAAAGGCAGTTTATTTGCAGGGAATTTTTTAGTAGTTTCTACCCAGTATGTACTTAGTTACTACATGGCGAAGGGTAAACGTAAGGGATGGAAGTAATAGCTGTGATCTCAGTGGCCGACCAGGGGAAGTGCAGAAACTTAAGCCCTATCTGAATCATCTTTAAACTTCAAGTAGCTTTTAAGACAGTTAGGCTCGCCAGTGTGAATGGGGCCAAAGTGCGTTTACAACACTTGTAAAAAGGTCTGGTCCCAATCATGTTGGCGTGTTTAAATACATCCTAGAAAGCTATTTAGTTACTCTCCTGAAACAGTTTCAACATAGTTTAAAGACCAGATTAAATGGGATCTTGTCTTAGTGACCACTCTTTCAAACACTCAGTCTTTCTATGCACACGGGCACAAGTATGACACTTCAGGGTCAGACAAGCTGAAGGGATGCCTGTTGCTCAAAGACAAAGCTAAAAAGTTGTTCAGTATTTGGGATCAAGGGCTGTTAATGCTGCATAGGTGTGAACTATAACTTCCTGTCTTTCTTCCACTGAAGAACTCTTCCAGGCCTCTTGCCTGGGAGTTTAGATCAAGAGAGGCTTTGTTTGAATGTGTAAATAAATTGATTGCTGAAATTGGTCAGATTTTCTCCTGACTGGTGGTTCCTAAATTCTTAGGATACGTCCTAGTAAATTACACTTTGTGAATTGTCAGATGTGTAATTGTTGCATTTTGGATGTATCTAACTTCATTTTTTTTAATATTTCCGTTTAAGGTATCTGTTTGCAGGTCAGAAAATGAGAATATGTAATTGTGTATTGCTCTGAAATGTAAAAAAACTGTAAATAAAATTGACTAAATCTGAATTATTTGTGTGTGTTTCTCAAAAAGCTTTGAAAAAATTTCAGGATGTTAGAGTATTTTCTATGTGCACAATATATAGAAGACATCCTTTAAAATGTAAAAATAACCTTTCTCATTCAGCACTTTAAGAAAGATTTATTGCTTGCTGTAAAACACAGTTGGTGTATACTTTTAATTTTGAGACTAAACATTCATCTGTTCACTTTTCCCCAAAACTAGCTCTGTAAAGGGCTTCCTGCCCTAGGTAAAGCTTTACAAATTAATTATCCCTGAAGTAAATTCTCTTCCATATATTTAAGTAAAAACAGAAAAAAATCACTTATACAGTGGGGTAATGTTTTTCGATCGTTTTATTTCCCCCCCCCCCCCCATCTGTCAAAAGCTAATCAATCCCCTCTCCACTGTTACCTTACTTCTTGCATGTCTGCTGCTCAGTGTTGGGCATTTTCATGCAGCTGATTTTGTGTTTTCCTTTCTTGGTCCATTTCTGACCATTGGAATTACTATCTTTTTTTTTTTTCCCCCATCTCTTCCAGCTTTGCACTGTCTTGTGAAGAATTTGGCTGCCTTCATTCCTCATCCCTCAAGTTTTTCTATTGTTGGCCATATAGGCAAACCTGATGAGAAACACAAATTTAATACCAACAATTGAATTTAACTGTAACCTAAAGTACAATGTAAAGGATTTTATCATTAAAAATCCTCAGTGTTTATTGTAGTAGAGTTTTTAGATGATTCAATGATATTCCTGCATGCTATTAACCAAGTCAGTTTGTTTCTAAAATGCTGAGGGGTTTTTTCTAACCTGTTTAGGTTATGTTTACACAACTCTTGAATATCTAGTGTGTTAAATGCACACTGGTCCAAACTCTTGTTTTTGCTCAGATTTCCTGAGGAACTTGCGATAATCTTTTTGTGTTAGGTCTAAAAAAAAAAAAAAAGTTGTTAAATCAGGCTGTTTCCTGAAGCCAAAAATCCATGCAATATGGTTTTTTGAACTATTTCTTTTATGCTTAGAGCAGAATGATGGCTATCTGTTCAGGTTTAGCAGTTCAAAATGAATTGACCACGCATTTTAAAAACTGTTTAGTTAGGTTTTCAAGCCAAAAATTTGAGGTAAAACATTTTAAGTTATCATGCCATTTTAAAAGATGTGGACTTTTTTTAACACTTCATGGTGTAGGAGTAGAAAATATAGTTCTAGTATAAATTTACTGTGAGTTTCCTCATACTTGGTGAGATGAGAGAGAAAATAATCCACAAAAAAAAAAAAACTTTCACATTACATTAGTAGTCAAAACTACTTGCTTTAGGCATAATTCAAACTGTACATGACAGGAAATCATGGAAAAGTAGTCTTGAGTAGCTTACTGGTTTTAAGATTTAGTGCAGTTAGTGGTGAAACAAATGTTGGGAATAAATGCAAACTAACTATGGATAGTTGGCTGTATCTGTACTTCATACCTAATTACCCTATTCTTGAGGGCTATGGTTAGAATATTTGAGTGGTGGAATATTTGAGGCTATTCCAATGCTTGCTGCTTTGCAATTGCAAGAAATTAAGTATGCCTATCTGATCCCAAGAAATGATTGAGCACTGATTCTGCAATGTGCATGGTTTTAAGTTCACTTTCAGTTGTCTCTACATCCAGTTTAGTTTGTTAATGGCTGTTTTTACAGTGCCTGTGTGATAGCATCTGTATAAACTGTGCAACTGTTATGAGATTGCACATAGCATTGTGGGAGTAAATGTACAAATAGCCCCATTCTAAGCAGCCTAGCATGCTAAAATATTAAGCTGCAGTGAAAGTAAGGGGTGCTTCTGCTAGTGTTCTGCCAATTTACTGAAATACGTTACAGCCAATGGCTTATGGGGTTTGCAGTTCCTTCTGTTTGCAGCTGGTATAGTCACTAATTATCCAATGTGAGAAAGTAGGATTCAGTCATGTGCCTTCAAAAGTAGCCTTTCTTTCAACTTCTTTAGACTACATTAAAAGTATCTGCATTGGATAAGTACTGCAAAAACTCTGTAAGAACCCACTCCTTTACAGTATAATATGGTCACTCCACATTGGAAATTGCATGTGAATATTTTCAGTGTTTGTACTTCTGTTGAGCTGAGTTCTACAGGAAATCAAACACAAATGTTCAAGAGTCCTTTAATAATTTTCAATATATGTCAACACTTAAATTGGCTCATCAGCTTTGTCTGTCACAAATTTTACTTAATTTAGTTTCTAACACTCCGAAAAACATTGCAGAATTGCTCACTTTTTTTCCCTTTAATTTGGCCAAATGGTGTTGGGTCTAACACTTTGAGTAAGGTTTTCCAGGGTTTGATAAACATAATCTAAAGAGAGAAGGATTCCAAATGTAGCTAGTTTCTTACCTTTAACAAGGATTATACCACTGGGAAACTGATACAAGACTTGCTTTGTGCAATGCGTTCCCCAAGATATGACTTAAGCTATTCCACTCTTTAAATCCTTAAATGTCAAATGATCTTCCTTGCATGCTATGCTTTCAGTTTTTACTTCAATTCTGAGAATATGCTAGGAATGGTTAAACAGGACTGGATAACTGCAGAAAGAAATGACATGATGCCCTTTTGGAGCCTTATTCATCATCATCATCATCGTCGTTATCCTCCCTCTCCTCGTCCTTGGTGCTCTGTAAAGTAAGGTAGAGAGAGAAAACTGGCCTCTTGCTTGAGGAGCTCAGGGAAGAACAAGAAACTAATACAAAATAAAAATCTGAAGCACAACTTGAGTTCAACTGTGCTCATTTATAATTTTATAATATGTGGCACAAAATAGACTCAGGGTTATACAAGCAAATTAAAGAAGTAAGGAGCATATTAATAGCTTGTTCAAATGGTAGTAAAGCACATGGTATTTTATGCAATAAATCATTTGGTAAACATGCCAGTGAGCTAGTTTGTGTACAAAGTGGCAATTTCATGTAATTTTAGCTCGGTTTACTGCAGCAACGTTTGAAGCAATATCTTGTTCATATTTTCTCACTGTTGTAAGGATCATTGAAGGAAGTCTCTGTGAACAGGAAGGAGAGCAAAGGTGCATTGTAAGGTGCTTGTGGAAAAGTAATTTTTTAGTCTAGGTGCACATTAAGCATTTTCTCCCTGTGTTTTTAATTAAGTTATTTGATACAAAGTAAAATGTGAATGGACACCAGATAATCTTAAGCAAGTTTCTTATAAGCTTGCAGCCTCTGCTACAGAATGAGGAGACTAATTTTGAACTGCTAACTCTTAAGGAAGCTACAGATTGCCTTATCTACTTGCATTAGTTTGGGCCATGTCTGTAATAGTGGTTGTACTGTTAGCAGCATAAGCATACATTTACACTACACTGGTGAAGCTTTCCTCATGTGGACGCAGCTATGCCTGCAAACCTGTGTTTTTGTGCTTGTATGGCAAAGTCACCTCTAAGCAAAATTGGCTTAAGTGCATTTTTGCTGCTATAATTTGTATGCACAGTGCACCTATGCTGGTAAGGGCAAGCGACTTCACACCCTTGACTGACAGCTAGATAGGAGTCTGTGGTATATATGTAACCTTAGATCATGCAAGTCAAGAATTACACTTCTTTTTTCTAATGAAGATGAGGCTTATCTAAGCCAACATGACTTCCTTTTTCTTTTCTTTTTTTTCTTGAATTTTGATTGTCAAAAGGCACTTTTGACAATCTTTATAAAGGTTGATCTGGACACTCCTCAAACCTGTGTTTCTCCCTACAAATACTTGTGGCCTATGCTTAGGAGCTAGTCTAAGGTAAACCACAAACACTGGCAAGTAATTAAATGAATGGAGCAAAACAGAATACAGTATTTTATGAAGACTAGTCGTTCATGTAAGTGGTACAAGTATGGTAGAACAGTGCTGCTCTGTATTGCCATGAAGCTGTGAACATGGCTGAGCCACTTTTGGTTCCAGACCTTGTGCTTGCAGAGGAATCTGCGTGGAGCTGTCTTGTAAGGCTGTATGAAGCTTCTGTCAGTGATTCAATTCGGCGGAGATTAGGCCCAATTCAGCAGCTGAATCTCCGAATCCGAATTGAATCGGGAGACCTTTAATCTCTCCATATCAATTTGGGCAGATTCAATGATTTGGACATAGACACAGCTTTGAATGTTTTTTCTACATACCTCAAGGTACCAGGTGGCTCGTGAATGCTGAGGTGCTGGGGTGGATGGAGCATCCCAAGGGGAGGGGGTCCCCAACACACTTGGCAGTGGACCAGAAGCATTTCTAGTCCACTTCTGGGTCCATCGGGGAGTGCAAGGAGGCCCCCCCCCCATCCCCGAGCTCAGTGACTGATGCTTCCTGGGTTGGGGGGGGGGCACCCAGGGACCTCCTGCCAGCCAATCACTGAGCCAGGAGGTTGCAGGGGTGAGGGTCCCCTGCACACTTGGTGGTGGACCCAGAAGTGGACCAGAAATACTTACAGTCCACTTCCAGGCTTGCCACTGAGCACATGAGCCCTCCTGTGGGATGCTCCATCTGCCTCACCATCACAGCATACACAAGCCACACCTGGTACCTCGAGGTATGTAGAAAAAACATTTAGAGCTGTGTCTATGGCTGAATTGCTGGTTCTCTGAATTGACATCGAATCTTCAGATTTGGATTTGGCCAAATTGAATCGGGGACAGTGATCCAAATCAATGAATCAAATCACTGTCCCCAATTTGGGCCAAATCTGAATCAAATATGACCTGTTTCGCACACTGCTGCCATCTTGGCTGTACTGACAGTCCCTAAATGTCCATAACTGGATTGCCACTATGTTGCTGGGAATGCAGAAGTAGAAATTTACTATGTCAAAGTGTTGTTTTATCATTAATAGGAAATATCTAAGGACTTGGACCTTGGCCATAAACTATCAGTGCAAGCAGGCCCCTGTGTAATAAAAATCTTCAATTCCTAATTATTTTATACACATTAATTTTAAGGGATGCCAATTTAAAAATAATACTTTTGTGTGACAACAGGTACAAAGTAAAATGTAACGTCAATACAAATTGATTATTGACATTTTTTTAAAAATTCTCTCACTTCCCTTTTTCACTTTGAGTATTTGCTTTGTAAAGCATTTCTCTTCTTTGGTTTAAGAAAGGAATGAGTGATATTTTTCATAAAATGGAAGGGACCTCTGGCATTCTGAAGTCTGGTCCTTTACTGGCATTGGCAACCACATCATGTGATCTCTTATAAATTTAACAAACCTTGTTTTAAAACTAGTCATGCTGGTTCTTGTGACACTGTTGGAAAACTGCTTGAGAATCTCATCTTCTGGTGGTTAGAAACCTTCTAATTTTCATCCTAAATCAATATATGTAGTTTATATTAATTCATCCTTGTTCCAAGGTTGCCAGTTAATTTAAATCGCTCTTCCTTCTTGAGTTTACCTTCCTGATGTATTTAGAAAGAGAAGTCAAATCTTTTTGGTATGCTAAACCAGCTCTTGCTGTATAATATTCCATTTCCCTGATGATCCTAGTAGCCCCTTGCCACACTGGCTCCTGTTTCAATTCATCTTGAATGTGGCGATGGTCTTATTAGGATGTTGTAGAGTAGCAATAATACTACCTTAAGTCTACTGGAATTATCTTGCTTTGTAAATATTGGGATTCTGTTTGCCTCTTCTAAAAGGCACTCAGTTGTCAATTGATTAGTACACCAACTAATACACCCAGGTCTTTTTTATTGTTTCCAGCTGATGATTTTTCAATTTATGGCAGAGAACTGCACTGGCCCCTTAAGTGCAAGGTTGTGTACCTTGTGCTATTAAATTTTATCCTAGTTCTGTTATTTCAGGATTTAAGATTAAATTGATAGTGATTCTTCTGAACTACGTCATCAGCTAATTCAGTTAGTTTTTTAATGAAAATATTAGTCCCAAGATTGATTCTTGGAGAGCTCCACCAATAACCTCCCTCTCTAGTCTGTAGTTCTCTTTTCAGCACAACTGATTAGCAGCCCTTTAATCATTTTTTTTTTTTTTTTTTTTTATACTACAATTTTGTGTTGTGTTCCAGCATGCCACTGCATCAGATAAATCTACAGAATTTGCTTTGTTTAGATGATCAGTTTTCTTAACACAGAAATATAAGTATAGTTTGACACAACCCATCTCATAACCCTTGCATCATTTTCTCATTTCTACCATGGCTATTTATTCATTTTTTCCAAATTGTCTGTAGTTGTCTGACCACTTTTTTCCTTCTCAGATCTAGGCATTATATTAGCTTTTTACCAATCAGTCACATAGTACTAAATGACTTTGAGTTAAAAAAATAATAATAATTCTTGCTACAAGTGTTGCATTTTATGCTCTAGTTCATTTAGTATATTGAGTGTATTAAACTTGAGTTTTGTTCCACCTTGAGTATAGTAGTGTTCACTTCAGAAGTCATCTGGTCTTTTCCTTGTGTCATGCCAATTGAAGGATGAGCCAAATTATTCATTTAGCCTTTGGAAAACACCTGAAAAATGTTGAACCTATCCTTACTGCACAGTAACTACACTTTGCTTCTCTCTTTATTTTCTGCTTTGCTTGGAACTTAAATTCTGGCTAGTTTTTACATTTTTTTACTTAGATTCAAACAGTTGTCTACATTCAAGTCCCTGAGTTCGTAAATCCAATTGACTTCACTGAGCAGTTTCCTTAATATCTCAAGCTTTCCCTTTCAGCATTGAAAACCTGAGTTACAGATCAGTTTTTGTTTATCCATCCGTTTTGCTGAAATTAGAATCAGTTTGTGATCTCATGATCAATAGTCAGTATTTACCAAAACCAAGCCTAAAATACCATTAACTCCTATTTGTCCAGTGACAGTTTGGTAAAGACATTGTGAAAATGTCATTATGAACACACACAAATTGGTAGCAGAATTCAAGAACAGATACAGTATCTGAAACTTTTTAACTCGATGTATTTTCAGGCTGACTATCTTTTAAGTTGATAGTGTTAAAAATAAGTAAGTATATGACACAAATTGGTTTCATGGCAATTTCATGTGTGTGTTGAGGTGAAAATATTAGGTGGTATCTACTGGCAATCAGAATTCAGATTTATAAATACATATATTTATAAATATTGTGGTTAGACATCTGAGATCAACTAGAGTATCTTAACTATTGAAAAAAACTGAGCTAAAACAGCTTCAAAATTCTCCTATTCAGTAACTTTTTAATGGAAGCAGAATGTCCTGTTCTGCTATGTAATGAGGTTCTTCCTCCTGCTGATGGGAACAAGAATATACCATTGAAATGCTCCCAGCTGTGGGATGGCAGTCCTGAAGCAGTGCTATGTTTGGGTTATTTTTAAAGTTCTGGAAATTAAATCTAATGCTCCTTACACAAACTAGTAGGATGAAGCTGTATTAGTGTCTTGTATGAGAAATAATCTTGGTAAGTCAGACTTCAGGATCAGAAGTTAAATAGAAATTTTATTATGTACTTCAGGTGCCCAGTACTTCGCTGCTGTAATGATTCTGAAAATGCTATCAATACTCATATATTATTTTAAAGTAAACTGTGACCCAAGTGGCCTTCTCTTCTGCAAACAGAAGGTCCTTACAAAGTAGCAATTCCCAGGCATGTGAACATAGGAAGGATGCATTTATTTGCAGCCTGGGAATACAGAAAGGATGCATTGATTTTCAGGGGAGGACTTATCAGCTCTGCTTACTGACATGCTCTCATCTCTACTCCCAACCCTGCAAAATGGTGTTCTATGAGGCTGAGGTCCAGCAGGTGAGAACAAGCATTATTGCTGTCTATAAGGATATGGCTCAGTTTAACCAAAATTAAGGCTATTTGGTGAATTTAATAGAGCTACTACCCTTTTTCTTAGAACTGTTTCAAAGGGGTGTATAGTTCCTTCTGCTTCAGATAGGAGCAATGTGTGTGGAAGGCTCTATGTAAGCAAGTGTGTAAGTTAGAAGCTGCACTGTTTCATAGTTATTTGCTTGTTTGAATAAGCTGCCACATTATTGGTCTGTGCATGGGATGGGAGAGCTGGTGTTGCAGGGTGGTGAGCAGCTGGACAGTGGCAGGAGTCTTAGCTTTCCCTTCCACAAAACCCTCAGTCCTAAGCAATTAGTCCAAAGAGAGAATAAGGTGAGCTGGAAAAAAATGGTGACTCTCTCCTTGGAAGACTGGGTTTTGGTTCTGCTCTGCAAACCTTTATACACATGCTTGTTTTCAGTCACAGGTAGTCCCACTGAGTTCCCCTGTGTATATGTATGGGCTTGCAGTATCGTGGCCAGAGACCTTTTTTTGACAGCTGTAATTTTTATTTTTAGACCAGAATTTACAGTAATTGAAGTCCATAAGCAGATCTGGATTAACATGTATTGGTCTTAGCTTTAACATCAGGGCTAGGGACAGACGCTAAAAAAGCCTGAGCCTGAATTGATTCAATTTTTGCAGGTTAGTCTAACCTGCCTAGGCTAAATCACTTTGTAAATGTACAGACATCCTAGAAATGCCAGCACATGCCTGCAGTGGCCCAGGCTAGAAGCTGGGGGGGGGTGCTAGAGAAGCCCTCCCTTCTCTTGCACAGAACTGAACTGGGGGAGGGGCTAAGTCCCTGCAGGATCTTTTGATTAGCCCAGCAGGGAATTGATAACAGTGTTTATCACCCCATTTAGAAAACAACACAGGTGCATTACCACCTACCTATTGAGTCTGCCTTTGTCATAGCACAGACCATGTATGTGGTCTGCTAGCTAATACACAGATACCTCTCAGCAAGGCAGAAGGGAAGGGGGAATTCCTGCTTAGCAGGGGGTGGGGAGGGGGAGAGCAGTCTGCAAGTCTCTGCTGGAGCTTCAGCCAGGGAGCAGAGAGGAGGGGCCAACTTTGCTGTGGAGCAGAGAGCCAGGTCCAGCCCAGAGAGCATGGTGGGGTGCTGGGAGTGTCTAGTTTAACTTAAACCAGCAAGGGGTCTGGGGCAGACATTGCATAAACCAGTTTGAGCCAAATCGGGTAAGTCTGAAACTACAGGTTTATCTCAAACCAGTTTCAGCCATTTTCAAACTGGTTTATGTGCACTAAACATCTGTTCTGTTACCAGTTTAAACCAGTTCCTGATCACTTAAACCAGTTTGTGTAATGTCTGTTCCTAGCCCAGGAGATGCTCTACAAAACGAGGCATTGTAGGATTTCATGTCTGACCAGCAATGGCTTTCAGATCACAGTAGCTCCATTTGTACGTTTAAGAAGGGGTTGCTCCAGCTGCCAAATCAGTAATTGAAAGCCAAGCTGTGTAATCATTTGCAATGGGAACTCTATTTAATTGTTGTGACCTTTAACCAGAAGTCAGTTTGCTGTCCCATCAGTTTGGCTTTGATGTACTAACAGGTGTATAAAGGAGGGAAAACTTGTTTTATTGGAAAAGTTAGCAGATGAGACTGTGACTAAACACAAGGCAAATCTGTAATGAGTAAGAAGATGCCAGTTTTATATTATTGCTTTTCTGACTTTAACTGTGTTAACTGTAGAGAAGATATCTAGAGATATAGCTGGTATTTGATTATGCCCCTCCAGTTGTTTCAGAAATTTCAAAACCATGACACAAGTTTTGGTAAGTGAATAGCTCTTCTGAAGACAAGCCAATTTGTAGATGATTGGATTTCTAAGATATGTTTAGTGACGAGTTAAGATGTAATGATTTCTTAGCTCCTTTGTGGCTGTGCAAGAACCAAAGAAATACTTTTATGGACTTGTAAAAAGTACGGGCAGAAAATATAACCCCATATATCAGCTTCTGTATCAATAAGCGTTTTATGAAAAATTATACACTATTTAATATTCTTTGGTCTCTTGTCCTTTTAAGAACTCAGCTCATCTTTTCAGTATTGATATGAGGAATGTGCGGGTTAGGATCTTTTTTCAGCCTAAGACATCAGCAATAAAATTAACCCTAGTTTATTTTAAGAAATTATTTTTTTTCATTGTATATTTTTATTATCACTACTGTTCCAGGCTCCTGGTATTAATACCATTTAAAGATCAAGGTTTGTTTGGCTGGGACATAATGGAAGAATTTTATACCTTGTCAACAGGGAATTACTTTTCATAGGAGTGTGGATGAGTGTAGCAGGTTTCATTATAGTTGCTGGAATTGGAAGTGGACCACTTGCTTTCTGTTGACAGATCATATGATTTCAACCTATCGGTGCCATCTGTGAAACCTTAATTTAAAGATAACTGAAAAAGTGAGGAGGGAAAAAAATAATTGTTCCCTTTTTTGCATCCTTCTTACACACTGAAGAAGGTCCTAAATTGCTTCTTTCCCACAGGGGAAAGTTATTTTCTCTGTCTTCATTAGAAGTATCAAACCACTTTTTTTTCTGGAGAATTTATTGGAGAACTGTGGGATTATAACTTCAAGAGACTAAAATATGAACAACTGAGGGGGGATGGATTTTTGATAACACTCATTTAACACAGATGCCTGAAAAACACTGGAGAGGAAAGCTTTCTAGCTGAGGCTGAGAGCTCCCTCCTAATATTTTAATTCTCCCAGGAATCCTCCAGCCAAAACAAGGGAGATGATATTTTAATTAAAAAAAACTCTTCTGAAGAATAAGTAAAAGCCATTTGTGTTCTTCTCCAAGAAGAAAAATAGGTGGACAATTTCCTTTCTTTGTGGGTTGTGTTTAAGAATTAAAAAAGAATATTTTTGAGGCGGTTTACTCTTTGACTGAAATATGCTAGCAATATAATTTGCAAGTTTAAGGGAATTCGATCCCTAAAACGCATTAAGTGTGATGGGAGCTGAGTTTTAACTAACTGTCTTAGTTTCTTTGGAATATTTATTTTTAGCTGACAGCTGTTTCGTATAAATTTTGGAAAGTCAGTTTATTGTATATGTAAAGGATTTACATGTGTAAGCAGAGGCATGTGTTGTCTTGTAATTCAGCTAAAAGATGTATACTTTCTAAGATTGCCTCGGAGGTAAGGAGTGTAAAGGGAAGTAGTGTAGGAGGCAGGCTTTCTCTGTAGTGATTTGTTAATTGGAGAATGAAGTTAAAAAAAAAATCCAAAAATGGATGTAGTTAAAGTTTATAATAGTAACAGCAGTATTAATTCTCGAGTGTGTAGCAAAACTCTTAACGCTTCAGAAACAGGCAATTAGGTAATTGTAACTGTTTTTCTTAAATACTTGGGCTTCCACTTGAAAACCCAGGCTTCTTCCTCTTTTTTATTCTTCTTCCCCTTTTCAGGCATGCTGGGAGGGATATTGAGGTTTTTACTTTCCCTGTCATTCTGAGTCTTGCTGACTACCATTGTCTCTCTGCTTTGAAGGGAGAAATAAGTAGTTTCTAAGAAAGGCAGTGCCTCTCAGAATTGGCTATCACTGGATAAAACTGGAACTTCTAGAATGTCTACATTAAACAATTAAAAACCTCTGTGACATTAAGAGGTTGTAAAATATGTGCGCACTAGTTCAGAAAGGGCTTAAGCACAGCAGGCTTTAATGGCACAATGGTAAAAGTGCCTAAACTCTCTAGTCCTGCTATACTTGCTCGCAGTTTGTCTAGTGTAGACAGTATGCTACTTTTATCCAGCAATCCACAGGAACAGTCCCTAAGTGCTGTGTAGACCACTGTTTGCCTTTCTGCCCTCAGAATGAGCCAGCATTAAAAATTTGCTATCACAGGACACTTTTACATGTTCTCTAGCAGGGGGGAAACAGGCTTTAATTAAAGCAGCTCTGAGAGCCACACAAGTACCAGCCTATCTCATGCATTAGTGTCCCCTTAAAAATGGCAGTTGGGGCGCTTGAACTAAAGCTCGTTGACGAGCTTGATTTAGTTCAAGTGCCTCTGCCACTTTTAAGCACAGGGATGCTGATTACACAAGATGCAGAAGGTTGCTGGATCGTGGTCTTGCCATGCTCCAGCAGATTTGTGTACAGGTGCCCATAGATTTCACAATACAGTGAATAAACTCACAGGATGAAATTGATAAAATAAACTTGCCCCAGGGCAAGTTTAGTCTTGTAACACAGATGGTGCTATACATGCTCCAGACTTTGCAGTTGTTACTGGGCAGTCATTTAGTGACCGCACAGTCCCAGCAGTGCCATGGGTCATTTCTGACCCTACTGTGTAGTAGCAACGAGGTGCTGCACAGTAGCATCAGCATCACAGTTCATGCCTGCCGTTGCCACGTTGCCGTAGCTCATTGCTATGGTGACATAGCGTCTTGTATAGACGCGCCCACTGACCCAGCTTAGAAGCATGCAAGCGTTGGGCTGCGAGGACGCAGTGCTATTTCATTCTTTTTCATAACTCCACTCTTCAGCCATTCTTTTTTACTATATCAGTAGTCAGTGCTCTGCATCACTCAAACTAAGGAAATCCTCAGGATAAAAAACAGACTCTCACAGTGTCTGTGTGGTGGGCTGGAGGAAGGTGAGGGAAGAAAGACCTAGATAGCACAGCTGTGGCTTCATTTTAGTTACAGTACCTGATGAAACTTTTTCTATTCCTTCAATGCCAGACCTTGTCTGCTCCCAAAAGTTGCATTCATGTAATTGAAGTGCTGTAAGTATTTTAATTGGAGCAACCACTTTGCATGCACTCGGACTATTTGAGGGTATCCATACAGGGCATTTGCTTTCAACTAAATTGTTTTTAAAACAAATATAGTTAATCAGTGCAAGTACTTTTTTTACATAAGGCCTCAAAAGACCAGCTTTTATTTTTTTTTAATCTCATAATTATTAAAATATTACTATTATCAGTTCATATGAAGTCTGTTCACCATTATTTTCAGGTGAATAAGGAGCATTTTACTAAGTCATATAGGAAATGACCCTGGAGTGATTTCCTTGATACTCATTTTTTACTCTGTTTTGGGGAGGAGATGGAGGGGTTCAGTTTTTTTGCCAGTAGCAGTACAACCAATATTGTCATTGTGGCCTCAGATCTTTTTAGTAAGGATTTGAGGTAGTAAGAAAAGAAAAACCACAATACCTACATCTTATTTCCATATAACTGGCTCGTTAATAGTGGGCGTTCAGATCTTTTTGTTTGTATGGAACTTGACCATACATATTCAAACCTGATTATGGCACTTACGCCTTACTACAGTATAAATATAAATTAATTAAGGTTGTGCATCGAGTTGTGCACACAAGACATTCCAGATTTTCTTGCTGAGGTAAATAAATGCAAGATCAGTATTTTGGCCTCAACTAGCAGTCACTTGTGAGTGTATTTTCACTCATCGCTGGAAGGCCCATTGCAAACTCATGGACTATATGAGTCAGCAAATGAACAAGCTCAAAAAAGGCAATACACAACACAAAAATTACCTTTATCCATTCATTTCGCAAATTGTAGTTTAGTCTTAATTATTCAACAGAATATATCGTGCGATTGTACCACTAAGAATAGAGGACTCATAAAAACACCACCTGTTTCATAGTATGTGGATTAGCAATATTTTTTTGCATTTAGAAGCCCCATTTGTCTTTAAATACTTTTTTTTTTTTTTAGTTTTTTTTTGTCACTTGTGTTTTTTACCAAGGATCTTTGCCTGAGATCAGGGATGTTATTATTAGAGAGAGCAATGGTCTCGCTTGCTTTTTTTATCCATGGGTGAGCAAAACTTCACAATATCCTAATCACTTCAACAAATGTTATTTTGTCATAGGCCAAAAGATGTTTGAGTTCAACTGAAGAGTTGTTCAAAGGACTGGTTGTTCTTGTAAAAATAATAAAGATCTGGGGTTTTATGCGATTACTTTTAATGAAGAATGGGAGGCAACATACAGAAATTGTGATATACATAGTTTATTAACTATGAGTCATCCTCTGTTTAATCAGACACTGTAAATAAAATTACAAGTTCTTGGTTGTTTGTCCAAATACTGGGTACAGGATCTTGCATCTTAGGAAGACACAATCTCTGTTCTTACCTTTTTAAGCCCTGGAAAAACATATTGGTGTGTCATCTTGTAAAGGAGAAGAGAACAGCAGGTATTTTCACAATGTCTGTTCTTAGGAAGCAAGAAGAATCTAGGACATTAAGCAACAACGACAATTAACTAGAGATTTAGGCTAACTATCACTTTACCCTCAGTGGCAAGCAAGCTGTTTCATTGTCGCACACTTATTTTTATTTTTATTTTTTTTCACATATTGAAAAATTAAAATACGAGCTGGTTTACCACTGCCCTGTAGGTTGTCTTGCGACAGCAATGCAAAGCATAAAATGTAACCAAGTCAGAATGGTAGTATGTTATGTTCATTTTTGGGGGGGAAGAAAATAACAATACAGTATTCAGTGCCACACTGATAACGGCCATGACATTAGATTTTTTAGTTCTAAATAATTATTTTGTCATAAATTCAGAGGATTGCACTGGATTTACCCCACAATTCTTTGTGCATAATTTATATGTAAGGTAGTTCTAGTTGGTAAATTCTGTGTTACTTCTGAGAGAGAGTTGCGCCCTGCTGGTCCAGTTTAGTTTAAATTCTTAAAAGGCTGTTGATGTGTCATTATTTTCCATTTAGTGTAGTCTCATGCTTTCTGTAACACTAAAGAAGTCTACTCAGCAGGAATTCAGGAAGGCAAGGAACTGAATTGTGATCCAAGATCTTTTGAAACCACCATGAATGAATACTCCATTTTTCTTAACTTGATTTTTTCTACCATAGGTCTCAGCAAGTGACAGCATATTACATCAGACAGTGACGAGTCCTGCTGCTCCCTAACAGTGTCTGACAGACCACTGTGGATTCAGATTGAGGGTATTGAAGTTAACAGTGAAATTGGCAGGTCTGTCTGCTTTAAGCCCAGCCTAAAATGAAGAGGGGCATTATGTCATCAAGCAATCATCCCCAAAGAAGGTTAGGTTAGAGCTGATAAATTAGCAATTACTTTATTTTCTGCTTTCATTTCAACTTTGCTCACCTGTACCTCAGCGTACATTTTAGTTGTGTTCCTTGACCCTACTCTGCTAATAAGGTTTACATGCATTTTCTTGAATAAATTAAAACTCGCTTTTTTTGAGATTGGCTTTTGAAATTTTGTACTATACAAGCACATTAAATAATGACAGAGGCCCTAATAAAGGTCAAAATGTGTTGGGGGGTATAGGTTGTAGCCATGTTGGTCTAAGGACATAGGCAGACAAGGTTTCTTGGGTGAATTTGATTTCTTTTCTTAGACCAACCCAAATATTCTAAGCTAGATAGTCTCAAACTTTTCATCAGGTGAACCGCATCTTAATAGAAATTGCCTGTGGACAGCTAACTTTCCAATTTAACTATGTGGAATCTTCTCTTGGCCACTGGTACCTGCAACTAAGTAGCCAGAAATGAGGAAAATTAAAACCGTGTGACCAGCTAGGTCTCAGCAGGCCACCAAGAAGTGGTCCACGGACCACAGTTTGGAAACCACTTCTCTAAG